>CM052542.1:97180610-97234996 GCA_028533065.1 Trachops cirrhosus | reverse complement strand
GCTATTTTTACAACATTTTATGCTTCTTCCCCCTTTGTTGAATACTAATTGCCCAGAGACTTTGATTAATTTCTGGGCTCTCTATTCTGTTCCATTAGTTTATGTGTCTGTTCTTATGCCAGTACCAGGCTGTTTTGATTACACTGGCTTTGTAATACAGTTTGATATCAGGTATTGTGATCCCTCCTACTTTGTTCTTCTTTCTCAAAATTGCTGCAGCTATTTAGGCTTGTTTATGAAGATGGCACCAAAGTAGGTGGGAGTGGAGCTCACTTCCTCCTGTTCACAAGTGGAACACCTAGCCAATCTTCTGAGGAACACAGTGGACAGCCAATGGAATACCATCACATATGAAGTTTGAAGGTCAAAATTGTAGAGGACATTGAAAAACAGATATTAAGGAGATTGCTTTGGGATGGTAAGTTCCCTGGGACCATTGCAGGGACCCGGGCTGCTGCAAACCCTGATCTTATTTGGTCTAATAAGCCTGTCACAGGATCCTTGGATGAGAGCCAAGTCAGCAGCTCCTTCCCCTGCCAAACAGGGACGATAGAGCGGCAGCAGGATGGACCTTGATGGACCAGTTGCTGGGGGAAATAAAGACAAAGTGGGAGGCCCCCCTGGGCATTGTTCACTTGCTGAGACTGTGGATGGTGACTGGGTCATTACCAGAGAAATTGGGGAGCCAAGTGATGCCTGGAAAGGGGAGAAAAGTTCGGCCCTGATGGACCCTGGCCCGAATAGTCTCCCATGTGGTTGGAAAGTTGGACTGTGTTAGAGGTGGGGAGCTTGTTACGAGCAGCAAGCTTGAACAGGAGGATTTTGTTAAAAAAAAAAAAAGGCTCTGGGTAGCTGTTTATGGAACTCTCCTGCAGTGGCTGCTTCCCTACCCCACCACCCTGGCCACACCCTCTATTCTTGCATTGTTACGTGGGGGCAGCACTTAACCTGAGTGGGTAGGCTGTTATTCAAAGCTCCTTTGGGCAGTCAGGCTGTCCCCTTGTATCTCACATTGGCAAGAGCCATGAAAATGCTTGGACCAGGATGTCTAAGAGGGAGTAACCTGGAAATGCCCTCCTCCAGCAAGGGAGCTCTTTGTCTAAGCAAGAAACTCAGCTCACTGCTCTATAAAGTGAAGAGACAGGACTGAGAGAACCCCAGGAGCTCTGGTTCTGCCCTGGAGCAGTTCTGCTGAAGTGGTGCACCGTGAGAGCTATAGGAGGAGGACAGGGAGTCCACCCTCCAGTGTGATTGTCAATACTACTCATCCTGAAGTCACCCTGAATCCTAGAGATTAGGAGTCTATTTTCCTAGAATCTCTTTTGAAATAAGGTGGGATTACGACACTCTATAAACTAAACATAATGTGTAGGCATAACTTTTTAAACAGAGATGAGGAAGTGAAAAGGAACGAAAAATATTACATACAACTATGCACCTGGTTTATACATTTCATTATCTATGTGTGGGACGAGCCTGGAGCTGGGTCATCAGTGGAGCAGACTGGACCCACAGCACAGGGATGAAGCTGGTGCCACCACCCAGGACAGCTAGGGTCACTGTCACAGAAGTCTCTGTGCATGATCTACCCACAAGGGACCTCTTCCTGAGACTCAGTGCCATAGTAGTCTCCTATTGGCTGGAGGAGCCATGAGTCCAAATGCCCCAAAGAGAGAGTCCCAGAAATACAAAAGGGAGGGCCAGGAGAGGTCAAGGTGCAAGGTGCAAGAGGAAGGACAGTCCTGTCCAAAGTGCAGAGGAAAGCCTGAAAATCAGGAGTACAGAACGGGCACAGGACACTTCAGAGGCCACCAGCCATGGAGATAGCCCCCTGAACTGGGTGCTTGAACACAATGTGGCTCACAGACCCCACCTTCCTTCCCAGAGGCTCTGCATTCACACACTCTGATATTCCTTATCTGGGCTTTTACACAGAAGGTATTTCTATGTGTCTACCAGCCAGCAACGGCCCCTGAAAGGCATGGAAATGATATGGAAGAGACCCTGCCCAAGGGTCTTTTATGTCTTTGATGCTGTGTGTTGCTCAGGCTAGGTCATGATATGGAGGGACCATCTGACACAGAGGCTTTATCTCCATGAAGCACTGGATGCAGCCTTCGAGCTTGCTGGGAAGAATATTTGAATCAGAGAAGATGGCCCATGTCTTAGAGAAACTAGGAAGACTGAGATCTGTGGGGGGGAGGCACAGCTCACGCAGGGTCCCACTTGGCAATGGCAGACCTGGAAGCAGCTGGAAAACCACACTGTGAATGACCATGATTTGGCTTCAGTCACAACTTGCATGGGGCATTTTCCCCACATCACCTGGTCATGGCCTTCCAAGCCCTCCACCCGATGCTCCTCATCACCAGCCTTTAATGAAATGTGCTTAGCTTTCCCAACCATGTCTCTACCTTTGCCCAGCAGCCCCTCAGTCCAGACCTTGGACACTTAAGGGGATGCCACATTGGATTCATGAAGCCAGTCTGCTGTGAGAGGCTGGAGAGTGGTCTGCAAATCTCTGATTTTTATTAATTTCCTAATATATCATGGCTTAGTCTTCCAATATGGAAAATAAGGTTTTGATTTTATTGTTGATGTATTCCAAAGCCTCAGTTCATGGGTCCTCGAGGAGGACAGTCTCCTCATTGTGGGTAGGAGCTGAGGCCCAAGGCTGAACTCAGAGAGGGGTCCTAAGAAAGGCGCTGGTCTTACCCTTTACATTGGGCAATGGCAGAAGCCCACCCAACCATGGTGGTTCTCTCCCAGCACCTACCCAAGATGGCTGAGCCCTTCCTGCTGACATTCCCTAGAAGGAGACAGAGCAGAAGCCATCATAAGAGTGTGTGAGCTGCAGGCATGTGCCAGTATTGCTAGCACAGTGTACTTCCCAGCAGGTCAGGAGGGGCAGACCTCAGAAGGGGAGAGGTGGTGAGGGTGGACAGGTGTGCAGGGGTGGCAGGAGTCCTCCCAGCTGGTCCCAAGTCAGACTAGAACCCAGCTGCCTGCATGCACATGGCTGTCTAGCTGCCCTCTCTTGGTCTCTCTCTGTCTCCCTCTACCTCTTTGTGGCTTTGGCTCAATCTCTTTCTCTTTCCATCTCTCTCTCCTCTCTGTCTATCTTTGTTTCTATTTCTGTCAGTTTCTGTCTCTCTGTCTGCCTCTGTCTCTGTATTCTTCTTCCTTTTCCTTCTTCTCCTCCTCTTAATCTGTTTCTCTGTTCATCTCTATGTGTCAGTCTTAGTCTCTCTCACTCCTCTGCATCCCCATCACCTCCAAGCTCATTTTCCCCTGGCAGTGGTTGCTCTGTGGGAGCCTGCCAGGCCCCCTCCTGGGGGGCCTACCCCATTGCCCCTCCTCCTGCCCCACCTCCAGGCTGTGTCCTGCTTCTCCCAGAGTGTGTGCCTGTTCTTGCCCCTGGGAGCTACAGAGACTGCCCTCCAACCTTCTTGTCTCTCCTGAGGGAGAGACAGAAAGAGAACAGTTGCTCAGATGTCTATCGTCTATCTTGGAGGTTTGTGGTCTTTCTGAAAGCTTCTAGAAAGCTCAAGAGGCTCATTTCACCCTTTCCCTTTGTCTCCCCTTAGGGTCGATGGAATTTCCTGTGTCTGTGATGTAGCCCAGGAAAATTAGCTCTGGTCTTCTCTCTCCCAGCCTAAGAGAAGCCAGAGGCCACACCACCCACAGCCCCCCTGGGTGCTGTGGTGGCTGCACCCACCAGATTCCTGGCCCAAATCTCTGACCCTGGGGTTGGGGCACACTCCCTTGCTGTTCCCCACACTCAGTTCTGACTCTGCTTCCAGTCATTATCTTGAGTGTCTGTCAAGTTCCTCTCTAGGCAACCAGGATCATATTCAGATTGAGTGAGGGTCATGGGGCAGGGATCAAGAGTTCACAGAGGGCATCCTCATCAATGGTGGGGACTATTAACAGAATGGTCTAGAGGGGTACAGGCAGGGAACATGAGCAGTGAAGGGGAGCACTAGAGAGAGTGATCGGGTCTGTAGTAACTCTTTACCAGCTAGATTTGCCAATTGCTCTCCTTTCACACACTGTGACCTGATCCTTCAATTTTTCAAGAGAAACTACAAATATGGACTTTTATATGAAAATGTCAGGACATAATTAAACCTTTTTTGAGAAGCACTCTGTAAGCCAAATACAATAGATTGAAAGGACAAATGTGTCCTGCATACCACCTTTATGACCTCTGTTTGGTGTCCTCTAGCATCTGCTCCCTAAGCCCCTATCACCACCACCCTGAGGGTTGGCATGGTGGCTCCTCCCAGGTCCCACACTTCCCTTATGCCTGCCTGAGTCATACGCTCTTCCTGACCCAGAACCACAGGGGCAGTCAGACGATCCTCATGCAGGGACCACTGCAGTATCCAGTCTCCAGGCCAGCACTCCTGCCCTTGGCCTGCAGACCCTGCCCTTCCTGCCTCTCACTCTTCAAGCCTGATCATAAACAAAGCTGAGGCAGTAGGATGGTCCAGGCCTCAGGGAGTCCCAGAAAGGCCAGGCTGCCATGATAGGCTTGCCTGGGTTTCTTCCCCTTCTTTGCTATTACTAAAGATAATGTTTAAATGCAGTTACTTTCTGCCTCCACTCAGGCAACCAGGTCAGAGCACTCAGCCAGGGCCAAGCCCCTTTGTCCTCAAGGAGGATCTTGCTTGACCTGCTTGTGAGTTCAGCTGATCTCTGATTCTTTATCCATGAAGTAGGAACACCACCTCATGGTATATAAAGAGGGACAGAATTAGATAACTTACTTTAATTCTGCCAGCTTTCCACCTGCAGATACCCTGGAATAATATTAATGGCTATTTATTGAACCTTACGGTGAGCGATGCATTTTGATAAGGGCTGACAAATACCTTCTCATCTGACCTTCCCAACTGCCCAGTATTTCCACTTTACAAATGGAATGCCCAGCTACCGGGGGGGGGGGCGCATTTGTCCCTGGAAGAACACAGGTTTGAGGGTTTAATTTGTCTAAATGTCAAGTCTAGAAACACCAGCTGGCTGTAATGACCAGTCTCCAGCCCCTTCAGCTTTCTTGCCCTATAATTAACCACTGTCCCCAGAGTCTGCCATTGGCCCTGGACTCCAACATGTGTGGGTACAGCCCTCTGACCACCCCACAGAGGCTGGTCTGCCTCAATTTTTGACCTGGAACTGTGGGCCTTCTACAACCTGCCCCCACCCACTCCATTCCCTGAGTATGTAACACTACCCACTTGGCCCAACCAACTTCTACTCAGCCTCCAGAACCCAGTTCAGATACATCTTTTGCTGAAAGTTGTGCCCAGCAACCCCTAGCTATACCCAGGTTGGACTGAACCCCTCCTTTGGGCCGCACCCATTTTTGACTCAAGAGAGTGCTCTTTGTGTGGTATGAGTTCACTACACAGTGAATGACATAGCTAAGCAGAGGCAAGGCGGCCCACTCTGGAGCCCTTGCTTTGGCCTGAAAGTCCCAGCAGCTATTCTCAGGATCCCTGTTCTCTGCCTCTAATGCTACATCAGACCATGGTTCCCCACTCCCAAGCAAGCCACATCCTGCTTGGGCCACAGAGCTTGTAAGAATGGAGTCCGCAGTTTGTGCTGGGTGTCTAGCCCTGGGTCCTAGAAAAAAAAACCCTGGCCTCCACCTTCCACTTGTCTCTCCCTGTATGAAATGGGACACCTTTTCTTTTTATAGCTTTATTTTCATGCCTGGCTTCTGATGCCTTCTCATCAGGGCTTGTTGTGCCTTTCTCAGGGCTGAGTGGGACTGAGGGGTCCAGGAGCCCCAGGATGCCCTAGGCTGCCCCAGTTGTGACATCCTGTACTATTATAAGCATAGAAAGTGATAATGTGAAGACAGTTTTTTTAGCGAGGAACATGGCTAGGTTATCATCTAAGCAATGCCAGAGAGGGGATGGACTAAAAAATGTAAAAATATGAAAAAAAAAAGTAAAAATATGTATTGCAGCTGTGGAAAGGGTTCCAGGAGGGAGGTGACTTGGTGGATATACAGCCCCACTGAGGCATTCTCTGCAGCAGGGACAGAATGCAGGAGTGAGAAGATGGGGCGAATATAGAACTAGAACATAGCCGCATGCACCACTTCTCTGTTTCACACACACTGCACCTCTCTTAAGAACCTCCTCTGCCCACTTGAACCACTGGCAAACCAGTCATAGTCAGTCTATAAATTCATAAGCACCTTCTGTATGTAGACACTGCCCCACACTCATCTCATCTAGGTTATCCACACCCTAGGGTTTTCACTTTCTATCTTCAATTTGCCTCAGAGTTCTACTATCTCACCTTCACAGTCCCTCACTTTGTGGAACTGACCCTTGCTCCTTTTCCCTATTGCAGGTCCCTGGCTCCAGGTCCTCATGCCCCTACTAGGACAAATGATCAATAGCCCAACTAGGTGCCTCTGCACCATCCTGCACCTCCCAGCCCAGCCTGCACACCACAATACAGTCCACATGCTTCCACTGCCTGCCCACAAACTCCTTGAGAAAGACCAGACTCCTCACAATGGCAATTAGAGCTTTAAGTACTAAGACCAACTTGGACAGTCTTCCTATGCCCTCACACATCTGCTCTCCAAGCAAACCACCATTTTGCGTGTTATAGGAGACCGTTCTGCGTGGCATGGACCCAGCTCCCACTCAGAAAGGTCAGTGGAAAGTAAGGTCTGGTACATAGGACCCATGCCCATGGACAGGTTCTCCCATGGGGAATCAGGCCTGCATTGTACCTAGGCTGCTTTGAGGCTTGTTTTTTTGCTAAAATTCCCTCACCCTGAATTGAGGCAGCAAACGTTTACTGCATATCTTTAAAGTAACTTCCTAAAATCTATGCTAAACCTTCCAAAGACAAGTGTAACAGGGTCAACCACTTTTCCCTTTACATTTGCAAATATCCTTCTTCTATGATGTAATTAGCAAAATCCTCTCCTTTGTTTTCTGTAAAAGATAACCACCTAAATCGAACATAGTAAATGAGGACCATCCTCAATATAATATGCCCAGAAAAGCAATAAAAGCTTGTCAAGGCAAGGATCAGTGTGCTCTCCCCTTGAGAGGTTGGCCAGGCTGTCCTTTTTCCTCCACAGAAGTCGGTAGTCTGTGTGAATTTGTATTGTCTCATCCACAATGCTGCGGACATTGCGGACACTGCAGACAGGTGTCCGCATCACATCCCCATCAACACCTTCACCAACCAATCAGACCAGCTCCATTCTGACCAATCAGGACAATGCCTTTTGGACCAATCAAATTGCAAGGATTTGGAGTCTTCATTTGCAAGAGGACAGACCAATCAGGGACCAAGGGTGGGGACTTTTGTCCATATAAGTCAGCTCCCCTCTGAGGGCAAACTTAACCCTTTCCACCAAACAACAAAAACTCTGTAGGGCAGAGTGGAGCAGAGTAGAGCAGAGTACAGCTGTTTAGTCAGAGAGGGGCCTCGCCCCAGGGCCATCTCACCTTAGAGCACAGGTGGCAAACACAGGCCAAATCTTGTTCTTGTTTTATCCAGCTGGCACCTTGTTTCTACCTGGTGGCAAAGCCAAGCTTCTTGCCCCTAGTTAAAGAGTAGTTACATTTATACAGTCCTAAAATTACATTCGGTGTTTTGAAGGCAACTGTGAGGCTGATGTGGCCCCCAGTGAAAATGAGTTCGATACCTCTGCCTTAGAGTCTCCTGAGAGCCATGCTGTGCTGCTTCATTATTGAGCTATAACACTTTTGGGCTGTTCACAGTCATGCTGTTCTCACAGCTGTGCTGTATCACAATTGAGCTGTTTGCACTAAACAAAGTTTTTTTCTTCACTTCACCCCAAATTGGGGATTCCTGTTGTTGTTGAATTGATGCTGATAACCATCAGTTGACACTTTCAACATATTCCCCTACACTGCCTTCCCCCCAGATTTGCCCCAAATTTGAGACCTTCCTCAGAACTCAAACATGCCCCAAGTGGGGTGGTCTGATCCCTTCTCTTCCCAGAGAAGCCCCATTCAGGCTGCATTGGGCCCAGTGGGGTGTGTTCTCTGCTCAGCCTGATGCCCACCTTCCCTTTGGCCTGAAGGCTTAGTGTTGGCACTACATCTGCTGAACTGAGTGTCCCCATCCCTCTGAGTCCTACCTTTCTTTTCCACTTTAGTGAACCGCCCAGGACATCCTGCCCTATTTGTTCCCCACTTTAGTGGACTGCCCAGGACATCCTGCCCTATCTGTTCCTCTGACAGGTTCTGCTGAGAGCCCCAGGGTCTCACCTCCTCATACTCAGCTCTTTGGAAGGACTGAGGTGACTCAGCAGGGGTGTAGCAGAGGACACAGGGGCGGTGTTGAACATGTAGGTGCCCTCTTTGGGAGAAAACACAGAAACCCCACTAGCATTCTGGCTTCTTGTCTTCCAGGCCCCTTTGTAGAGATTCCTGTGCCCTGCTCCCTATTCATTCTATAATCTAGCCACCTAACTGGCTCCTCATGCTCCCTGAATGTGTGTTCAAATGAAGACCCTGTCACTTGTAGCTCATACCTGCAATAGTTCTTGGCACCTGAGGACAAAGGTGCCAAGAACTTGATGTCACCTGCTACAGTCCCTGCTGAAAGGGACCCTCCTATCAAGCCTAGACATACAGGTGAGTGTGCACATGCATACATGGGTAGAGGCCAGTTCTCAGGACCTCCAAGCTCCCCACCTGCCTACAGAGCCCACACCCTCTCCTCCTCACTCCCCGGCCACCCTGCTAAGACCTGTCCTAATGTCTTCTGACCTTTTATTCTTCCTCCTTCTTCCAACTAGCCCTCCCCAGACACTGGACTTAGTCCTGGGATTTGAAGATAGGGCCTTGACCTTCAACTCAACTAGTACTGTGCCTTGGACTTGGCTCTTTGGTCTTTTCTACCTAGTACATGCTCAGGTGGGCTGCCCAGAGTCAATTCAGGGCTCTTAGTATCCATTTCCTTTGGTAGTCTGCTTTCTGGACAGTGAAATGTTTTAGAAGACAACAGAAGGTGAGACATGCATGACTCAGTGCCTGGAGTGGCAGAATTCTAAACCTGTTGCCTAACCCTTGGCAGGGCCTGGGACTGGATTCTTTTCCTCTGAAGCCCTGCGGGACTCCCAGTACCCACCCTCCACAGAGGCAAGGGGACCTGGCAGAGGGAGGTGGAGCTCTCATCCCACATGGCCATGAGGCATATTCTTAAGAAGATCAGGCTGCCAGAGAGGACCTGCCCTCACACCCTTCATCTGATAAGCAGGTTTGTAATAGAGGGCTAGGCAGAAAGGCCATGGGAGGAAGCACTGGGGATGGAAGGCTAGTCTAATCAATACAGAAAAACATCAGTGGGAATAAGAGGAAAAAGAGGGCCAACATGAGATGAAGAATTGAGCAGGTTTTAAAAAGAGTCCTGTGCCATGCTGTGGCCATCTCTAGTGGTTGCTATTCCCCAGAAAGTGGAGCAAAACGTCACAGGTCAGCACAACCATGATAATAAAGCATGACTTGAAAGGCAATGTGTGATGGCTTCCAGGGAGATGGTCCCATGGATGCCTGCTCTCTTGGAGATGCTCTGTGACTTCCTAGGGATGGCTGACAGGCTAAATCCAGAAGGGAAAGTGAAGGGAAAGTCTTATCTGCTTCAAGGGAAATATGATCAATCAGTGGCAGGGGCATCATGAACAGAGTATGCAAGTTCACTTGGAGAGACAGGACTCCACCTTAACAGGTACTCCGTGTTATTCCCTCATCCTCCCAGTCTCCCAGACCTCCTTATCTCAGTATCCTCATGTGCCTTCCATGTACCTGCCCGCCCCCTGCCTCATCTCCCACCACATTCCTGTGAGGTCCTTGTTTGGATATGCTGCAGGATATCAGAGTGTTTTCTAAACTGTGGTGCCAAAAAACATTCACCATCCCCTATGCCTCTGCTTGGACCATTTTTCCACAGGCACATTGCTCCATAGCTCAGTGAGGAGCTCAGGTGAAGAGGGGTGCTGGCAGCCCCAAATGCCTGCCTGACCCTGCTCATCGAATATTTTCTCCTGGATCTGCTGCTTCAGTTTGAACCCATGACATGGGGCTGCAAAGCCCTGACAACTCTCTCCTCTCTGAGCTAGAGGAGAGGTTCATCTAAAGACACATTCTCATCAGAGGGGATACTCAGAGGCAGTACTGCATCAGGGATGTCCAGACTCCATGGGGATCATGGGAGAGGCACATTTAAGCCAGGGGCTCTTCCCATGTAGCAGAACCCCAGGATTTGCACCCAGCACTGCCCAGCATGTGAGGCTGCTCTCTGCCCTACTTTCTGGGCCTGTTCTCTACCAGGCAAGTTTGAGATCAATGTCTCACTCTCACTAAGCCCCATGGCCAGATCAGAGGGCAAAAGTCAGGTTTTCCAGGGGCCAGTGGACATAAGACAGCCTGCTGGAGGCTCTGGGCCCCAGGGCACCCCATGCTCACCCCCTTTTATACAAAGCACAGGGAGCTCCAGGCGCTAGACATGGAGCCCAGTATATCTATTCCAATTTCCTCAGGGATATGAAAAGCATTTAACATGGCAGCTCACTTTTCTTCAAACAAGGTGGAGTGACTTACATGGGGCACTTCCCTGGCACCAAACATTTGAGTCCAACAGTAAAAATGCCTCCAGTTGTTTGGTTTGTCCCTAATATCTAGATGTTGGGTACCAGGGAACTCAAACTTCCATATGATGACTTTGGATTCTGAAGCAGGAAGGGTTCTGGTGGTCATCTGACTGATGGCCACTATTAGCAGGTGAGTGTGCATATCTGGACCCATTTCCTTGACATGGGATTGACCAGGCAGAATCGGGGGATCTTAGGGGGGTTTGGGAAACTGAAAGCCTCCTGTACTCCTCCATGGTTGACTGTCGCTATAATAAGTGCCACCTGTGAGTACCTAGAATGCTGTGGCATTCAGAAAATGCCAGAAAGTGTCCATTGACTTGAGGTCAATTGGGGGAGTGCAGCCTCCTGGCCAGCTTGACTCCCATCTGTGCTGCATCCACATGTATGCCTGCCTCATCTACACCAAAGGGATAGCAGTGGGACAACTGGAAGCTTCTCTCAGGACCTCTGCCAAGTGGGCCTGGTGCCAGAGCTGTGGTCCAGGACATCCTGCCAAGTTTCCAGGCCCTTGTCATTCTCCACTGCTACCCAGGGGGAAAACCCTTGCTCTTTCTTACTTCTTTAGAGACACAGCATATTGAAGAGACTTGGCTTGCATCTAAGACTAGCTTATTTTTTCTACACACATTTTTTGAAGGGGAAACAAATTATTTTTCTTCTTTTCCATGGGATGCTTGGTGATGGGCTCTGGGGCAACTGCTCAAGCCACCTGTTGCTAACTCCCAGGGCTAAGTGGAGACAGTGCAAACCACCACTGCCACAAGTTTTGCAGTTAAAAAGAAAAAAAAAATGCTCTGGCTGGCGTAGCTCAGTGGATTGAGCGCGGGCTGCGAACCAAAGCATCGCAGGTTCGATTCCCAGTCAGGGCACATGCCTGGGTTGCAGGCCAGGTCCCCAGTGGGGACCACATGAGAGGCAACCACACATTGATGTTTCTCTCTCTCTCCTTCTCCTGCTCTTCCCCTCTCTAAAAATAAATAAATAAAATATTTAAAAAAAAGAAATGGACATATACTTAAAAAAAAAGAAAAAAATGCCACTTGGGTTCTCTAAAGTCCAGAGGCAGCATCTTGCAGGAAATACTATGATGTTAATAGTGCCTTCAATGTCACACAAGGTGAAGACCACAGTGCACATGGCAATAACAAGATGGGAGGAGCTGATCTCAACTCAGCCAGGAGGGCACCCCTCTGAGAGGGCTCCTGGGAGTTCTAATTAGTGTGAGGGGGAGGGGGTTGCCCCCAGTGGGCACACCCACAGTGGCTGAGCTTCTGAGAACAACCTGAACTGGCTGCAGGTGTACCAGAAAGAAGAGGAAGTTGAAAGGTGGTCTCAGGGAGGCTGCTTCCATGGCCTGAGGGATTTATGCTGGCCTAGGTGAACCTTCAGTTCACCGGCTCTGCAAGAATCCCTTGAAGGCCTTTCAAGATGTCTTTCAGGGGAAAATCACACCAGAGCCACCCTGAGAGTCTCCTTAATGCACTGGAGCACAAAGCAAGAATCACTACCTGGGTCTGCCCACAAGGGGCTCCATTTCCAGAGACACTGACCACTTACTGACCATGCCATCGGTGATGGAACCCTTGACCCAGACTGGGGCAGGGAGAGCCCCTAAGAAGGCTCCCCAGCTGAGACTCACTGGGTAATGCAAGGAGGGAGAACCATTCCTTTTACACAGGTTTCCCTAGAAAGGGCATAAAATGATTGTGGGGTGCAGGACAGGTGTGTGAATTTCTACTACTTTTTTAACCTAAAAAGAAGAAAGAAAATGACATAGCTCAGTTTTACAGATCAGAACGTGTTTGCAGAGTCTTGCCCTGGCTGGTGTGGTTCACTTGGTTGAAGCATCATCTGGTAACCAAAAGGTTGAGAGTTCAATTCCCAATCAGGGCACATACCTAGGTTGCACGTTTGATCCTCAGGCACATACTATCCTCCATCCAGAGACCCAGGAAGCAACCAGTCAATGCTTCTCTCTAGCATTGAGAACTTCTTTGACCACTACCCCCTTCCCTACCCACTATGTGCCCCCACACACACATTACTCACTCTTCTTCCCTGCTGTCTACCATTTCCTCCAGGGCACTTCTCACCAACAGTATGTATTTGTTTGCTCCCTTGTGTTGCTGGTCCTCCCACTGGTAACATACTGTGCTTCTTCAGGTCTGCACCTCCTGTGAGGCAGGTACTACTAAGATCACCATTTTATATGTGGGGAGACATAGATCCAGAAATGGTAAGCAGCTTGCCCTAAGTGACCAGTTAGTCAGTTCACCCTGTCTGGCCTAGGGTTGGTGCAGTTAACATTTGGGCCACTGTGTCTCCAAAATACAAGTTATCTAAGGTCTAGGGCTCTGGTCTGTTGTCCATACTGGTATATTCTCAGATCTAAAACAACATAAGGGCTTTATAAATATTGGTCAAATGATTGAATTTACATCATCTCCCCAACCCTCTGACATTCATTTATAACCCCCTAACACACATCCAGGAATCACTGAACACATCCTGGATTTCATCTGTGAGGGGTCCCTACTGGCTGTGTCAGAAGCCCCTGAGGCCTGTGAAGGCAAGGCTCCCACACTGTCAAGTGAAGGTCAGGATGTGACAGCATGAGGCAGTGGCTACATTGAGAGCAAGGTCAGTGGGTCAAGCAGCAAAATGAAGCATCAGGCTGGAGGCCCTTGCTGCTCCTTCTGCCCTCCCTGTGCACATCTCTCTCCACTTCCCTGTACACCCTACAGGTTACAGTCTTCACTGAGGAGATAATAGTTTGTTACTGGAGACTTTGGGGAAGTGGAAGAAGTAAAAATGGTTAGAACTGTAGTGGAATCTCACCTCCTTACTTAGAAGCTGTGTGATCTTGGACTAGTGTTCTAACCACTCTGAGCCAGGTACTTCTGGATATACAGGACTAGGCTCTGGGCCTGTCTGCTCTTCCAGGTTTCTGCCTGAGAAGTGTTTTTCTAATACCATGACGTACACATATGTGGTCATATTGTCTAGGCCTGTATTCTGGGCCTATTTTGGCCTGGAGGAAATTTCAACCTCTGTTTCCCTGGATGGTCTCTATATCCAAAGCCCTCCCGCTCACTATTGTCTAGCACCTGCTTGTGGTTCCCTACAGGCCTCAGAACTATCTTTTTGCAAAGCTCAAGGCCGGCTACAGAAGGACATTCAGAGAGCTCAGGGAGAAATTCCACAGAAGTGTTGACTCAGCATCTTGTCAGTCTCCCAGCTTCAGCTGAGGGAGGAACCTGGGCCCAGGGAGAGTGGTCATGGCCTACATCCAGAGTCCAGACAGTGAAAGTGGGCTCATCTGAGCAGTACTGCCCCCGGAGAGTTCAGAGTGGCAGGAAGGAAGGCGTATTAGAGGGGAAGGTCAGGACACAGTTCCATCCATGCCCCTATATGGGTGTAGGCAGGTGCTCAGTTTGCCTGTGAAGCAGAACTGGGATGATGGACCCATCTTCCAGGGAGGATGTGTGCAGTTTCACATGGCCCAGGAAAGGCTCACACTGCAACCTAATTGTATGACCATTCCAGTGCCAGAGCACAGGCCTAGTCAAAGAGGTTAGGCCTGTGGAGGGCTGAGGCTGGTGCCCACCTGCTGATAAGGATGGGGTTTGGCCCACAGTACTGGCCTGATCAGGGCTGCCCCAGCACCAATGAACAATAAGTAGGGCAGGGTTGGGGAGCAGCAGAGTAGATGGTAACGACGAGGACCCAAATTGGGCCTAGACAACCTGGTTCATCAACTAATGTGAGCCCAACTCATCAAAGTGCTCCTTCAGTGCATTTTTGGAACCCATCTACCTTAGGTTCAAATCCACTTTGTCCCATCATCTGTGTGACATTTGGCACATTTTTTCTGGGCCCAAGAAAAAAAATCAGTCAAATGGAAGCAGTGACAGGTGCCTTGTAGGGCTGTCTTGAGAACTGATGAAATGGTGAAAGTTAAATCTCCTACCCTAGCAAGTGATCATATTGCTAGCAAGCTGTGGTGGACAGCTGGATCCTCCCCTAGCACCCAACTAGCAGGTGTGGGTGTGGTGCTATGCTGGGCCGCACATTCTCATCCTGCCTACCTACCATAGACTATTTATGTTTATGTCATAGCTCTAACATATTATCACTGGAGGCCGTGAGATTTTAAAAAGAGCTTCTTTTCCAGAGCCATGTTGCTCTGTCTATAATTAGTGCAAGTTTCTGTGAGCGTCTCTAAGAGGTGGGTAGAGCAGCCTGGTGGGCTAGGCTTGTTAGTGTAAGGCATTCCTGGCACTTCTGTGCAGCCCGGCCTGTGCTCCTCCAACCCTTGCTTCCCTAGCCCCCTGCCCTTGGCCCCCACCAGACCCTCATTAAGGGATTAGCAATGTTGGCCCTGCAATGCCTTGGCTATGGGTGCAGAACTATTGGGTTCTGTGCTCTGCCCCCTCTGCCCCTTATCAGTGATCCCCAAGTGATGTTTGTGCTGGGAAAATTAAAGGAGGGCTTGGGCGGAAATTATGGACCACTGGTGTCACACACTAATTAAAGACTTTGGGGTCAAGCATCAGGGAGGGTACTAGACTTCCTCCCTTCTTGGTCCCTCTGCTAATGGGATATAAGAAAGCACAGCCCAGGCTTCAGGCTGGGGAAGCTCACATTGCCAAGATCCGTGAGAGAACGATAAAAGGGTGACATGGTCTGCTGTGCCTTAGGGAAGATGACAGGTCTTGCTTAACCAAATACAGAGTGTTGCTCCTATCTGGGCCCAGTGTTCACATCACAGAGGGTATGGCTGTCAGAGCCTAGCCACATGCTGTGAACACCCAGCAGTCATCCATCTTCAATGGCCATCTGCCTTCAGTGCAGGAGGGAGGATGGGGACCTGGGGGAATATTCTCATGATTGTTGAAACACATTTATGACCTAGTAGGTTGTTTAGGACAGTTCTGAGTGTCTATATCTCTGTCATTTTAAAAAAAGAGATTAGAACTCAAGAATGACTCTGAATAATGAAAAAGAACCAAACATACAGAATAAAATCAAAATATAATAATTTTTGCTATTGTTCTCTGTTTCCCAGGCTCTCCACCCACTAGACTGTGAGCTCCTAGAAGACGTTGTCTCTCTCAGCACAAATCTTCTCTGCTCCTGTCCCTAACAAGGCAGATGTGAGGTGGAAGCCTGGGGACATCTGAGTGATTGAGCTCACACTCTTTCACACAGAGTGAAATAACATCCCCAGGTCTCAATCACATTTCCTTCTGCCTGCCATTCTCACTCTAACCCTTCACTCAAGGTGGGGGAGTCTCCACCAGGGTCTTGCCCCAGCCTTGCCCCAGCCTTGCCCCAGCTCCCAACCTTCTCCCCCAACCTCACTCCAGCTCCTAGTCCTCACTCAGCTCCCAGCCCTTGTACCAAGCTCCCAGCCCTCTCCCCTAGCCTTGCTCTAGCCTTGCTCCCAACCTCAGAGAGATGGACCAAAGACTCCTACTGCTACTGAGTCCAAAGCAAAGGCTATAAATATGAGACCACTAAGATCAAGATCTTATTATTTCAGCCTTGTTGAGAGGGTTTGACATAAATCCCTGCATGGAGAGTGTTCATATGATCAGACTATCTCAAAAGCTTCCTATGGATCAGGAAAAGGGCCACATAGGCACAGCCCCACCTGAGCAAGCATGGCCACTGCCAGGCCCAGGTAGTGATACAGGAGTCCAGCTCAGAACTCCTGCCCCACCCACTATCAGGATTCCCAATGGTGGCACCTGGAGTGATAATCACTCATGACCCAAGACTATGGGGCCCCACTCTGTGCACTCATATACCAGCCCCATCAAGGACATTATCCAACCTCCCTCTGAATCCCTGTAGGAGACAGGGTATTCAATCCAGGCCTTCCCATAGCTGGTGGGGTGTGCCAAAGCAGATGCTTTACTGTATAATCCAATTATTCTCTGATAAGAACTTCTGAGCCCCTCTCTCTTCCTTCCGCCCATTCTCCATGCCCACTTTTGTTGAACATGTTCTTCAATTTCTTCACCACTCAATTCAGCTTCTTTTGACAGAAAGGACTAAAATTTTTTTGAGCACTTACTGTTCTCTAAGATAGGTTTCATCAGCTAAGGCTTGAAGGCCAAAGCCAACCAGCTGTTTATGTTAATCAGTAAAGTTTTATTAGAACACAGCTGTGTCCATTCATTTACACAGTATCTGTGACTGCTTACAGGCTACAGCAGCTGAGCTGAGTATTTATTTGCAATGACACCTTATGGTCCATTGCCCTTCACAGAGGTTCACCAACCCTTATGCCAGGAGGTTTGCAAAAAACTTTTTTGTGTCCTCATAATCTCTGATTTCCACTTGAAGAGAAGCCACTCAGGTCAGGCAAAGTCAAATAGAACCCACAACTGGCGAAGGGGGGTGATGGAACTCACACCCATGTCTATCTAACTCTGAAGACCATATTCTTGGCGCTCATCATTTCTTTCACATCTTTGGTAGAACAAGCTGAAGGTGAACTGTCACCTTGATCCTGTTGCTAGGACAGCTAGAACTATGGCTCCTGAACAAGCAGGATGTCTAGTAACAGACTCTAACATTTCCCCATGGAAATCCAGGTTAAAGTGAGAGACAAATGACCTCCTGATTATTTTCCAAGATCCCCAATATTAATCATACCAACAGCTAACTCCCTCCGTTCTTTCCCCCTGTGTTTGTGGCATAAAGGTCAATCAATTAGCTTTTCCCTTCTCTGTCTGATCCAGGCATTAGGCATTTGGAGCCCCCTAGCTGGGTGGGTAAGGTTAAACCAAATGCCTAAGAGATCCTTTCTGGGACTATCAGAAACCTCCTTCCTGGGCAGTGAGACTTCAAATAAGGAAGTTGACTGTGGTTACAGAGAAGCTGTTGGAGGCAAGACCTGTAATCACTCAGCCAAGGGTGATAGGAACTCAACAGATGAGGTCATTAATCCTGAGCATTCACCAGAAAGCAGAGTTGGCACTGGGCTGCATCTTGTTGTCTTTGTGGCTGCTGAGGCTCTGAATACCCTTCCAAGCTTAGAGAAATAGACTAAGCATAAATCTTGGGGGACCCAGGGTTCAGTCCCCACTCCAGAAGCTGAGTAGAGTAGGTGAAGCTCATTCATCTTCCTGCTGCCTATGTCCACATGGCCACGCTCCCTAAACTCTGTCATCCAGCAGTGAACTCTGCCAGACTTCAAGGGCTAAGGAGGCAGATCAGGTAGTGATGCCAGTGTGCTAGGAGGAGCAGTCTAGGTCCCATCCTCCCAGCTGATCACTCCTGCCTTGATTTCTTCCAGTTCTCCAAGGTTGTGTACCAGGCTTCTCTGTCAGTTACCTGATCTCTTCCAGTAAATTCTATTTCTACTGAAGCAAATCCAGGTCTTTGCAAAAAAGAAGCTTGGAGAGATTAGGTGTTTCATCCAAAGTAACACAAGTAGTAAAAGGCCGATCTGGGATTCCACCCAGCTCCTCTGGGCCTAGCAGACATGCCTTTCCCACTATTCTACACTGCCTCTCATGAGTGATACCACTTGTTCTAGAATCTCAGGAATAAGCCACCACCCAGATGCACTATAGAACTGTGCTGATCCCTCCTCACTTGACTCCCCAGCCAGGGCCATCCTAATGAATTTTCTTAGGCCCCAGGACAGCCTCTTAAACTAACTCCTGCCTTTTTGGGGAAAATATTCAAATCCCCAGAATATAGAGTGAGTTCCAAAAATGAAAGTAAAGTTTTTAATCATTTGTGGAACAGTGAGGAAAAGAGGGGTGGACTTGGAAGGTGACAGTCAGCCCATAGATGGACAGCCTTACCCATAAGTACTTGCTGGGAAATGATGGGGGACCCAGGCATTGGAGGGCCTGAGGCTATGTCAACAACAGAGAAAGTGGGCCTGTGGTGACTTGCCTTTTTCCCTGAGCAGGATGAGCAGGATGTGGCCATGAGGTTGGTGTCATGCAAATGGAGGGCTGAGAGCAGCCTAGGCAGAGGTCCAACTGGAGCAGTGGCCCAGTGCCAAAAGCAGACAACTCAGCAGGGCTTCAGACTCCTGCCAATCCAACAGGGATTTGGGGGTCTCAGAGATTTTTTTAATGCCTTGAAGTGTAACTCTCTGAGCCTAGAAATGCATGGACAGGACAAGTGTGGACCTTACCTCCTTCCTCTTGATCCTTTGTCACCTGCTCCAGACATGGCCTGGATGATGGGCAGACACTTAATGGGGAAAGGTTGGGCTCCTAAATTTAGGACCCATAGGTCAAGGCCAGCATCTATGTCCTTTGGCTTTTTGGGGAGAGAAGGGATACAGTGAATTTTACTGATGGTGCATGACGAGGCAGGGCTCCCTAAGTCTCTCCCCTCTTCAGGGGGTCTAGGATGGAAACTGGAGCTCAGGAGATTATCTGTGTTGGGGGATCAATCTGGGGCAAGGGCTCCCCAGCAGCTGAGGGTCTCTCTTGCTGTCACTGGGGCTTGTGGTCCAGGGGGCTCTTATTCCTTGGAGGCCATGAGGACCTTAAGGTCCACCACCCTGTTGCTGCAGCCAAATTCATTGTCATACCAGGAAATGAGTTTGACAAAATGGTCATTGAAGCCAATGCCAGCCCTGGCATCAAAGGTAGAGGAGTGGGTGTCACGGTTAAACTCGCAGGAGACAACATGGTCTTAGGTATAGCCCAGGATGCCCTTGAGGAAGCCCTCTAATGCCAGCTTCACTACCTTCTTGATGTAGTCACATTTAACAGCTTTCTCCAGGTGGCAGGTCAGATCCACAACTGACACATTGGGGGTGGGCTATGTTCCTGGGCTTTTAACTGTATTTACTCAGGGGTTCTCCCTCAGGAGGTGAGCTGCTCCCACCTGCTTCATGGAAGCATTTGATGTAGGGCAAGGGATTTGATTCTGAGGTGTTCACACTTGTACCATGACACCCCTGCTCAGTGCTTCATATCCAGAAGTGACATGGGCTGTCATGAGTATCAGAAACACATGTTTGTTGGGTTTCGGTCTCATTTTAAGTCACAAAAGTAAAATTAAAAATAATTAATTTTACTTGTTTTTGAAGAGAAACTTAAGAAATTAAGACATTTTCTCAGGCTTCTAAACTGCCTTCTAATTCCTGTTGAAAACTTGGACAGGGGACTTGTAGCATCCTTGTGGACTGTCCTTACTAACTCAACATTTTATTTAAATTGCACTTAGCACTTGCCTCCAATTACTCAGCTGTGGCAGAGAGCAGAGTTCTGATTAAATGCTCAACTCTGCTTCTGCTTTACCCCAAGTGAAGGCGCAGCTCACAGGCCATCATCTGTCTTCATCAAGGCCATCCTCCATGGACTGACAGGCTGCTCGAGAGGTAATGGGATGGTTAGGGATGAGGGGCTGAGATGCTCATGGCTGGCTCTGCAGTGTCTAGGGAGCAATTTGTATTCATTACTTTTCTCCCCAGTCACTTTTCCAGGTGACACAGGCTTCTAGCGGGCAGGTATGACTGGCTGGCTGGGCAGTGACACGAAGGAGGCAGGGAGGTTAATGATGGCAATGATGCCCATGACTGATGATGAGATAAGGCTGTGGTTGCGACTACAGCTGCTGCTGATAAACACTGCCACTTTGGGAGCACAGGCCGTGACCAGGTATCGTGACAACTTGTGGCAACCTATCCCTTCCCACGTCACACCCACAATACCTCTACAAGGTTGTTATTCTCAAGTTGTCCCACTTTGTAGCTGAGGAAATGGAGATTGGCTCCTGATCACTCACCCAGAGAAACTCAGCCAGGTCTTTCTGCCTCAAGAACCACCTCTTCAAATGCTTGAGAAAATGATCCACTCCTCTGCTTTCCCCATCAAGAGATAGTCCCTAGTTCATTGGGGCTGGCTTCCTGTGCCCACTGTGCTGGGTGGCCCTGTGGTCATGAGCTATCACCTCAACAAGGCCATCACTGATGGGCCTCTTTATTCAAACAGGGTTGATTGTTGAATGTATTAAATGTACCTGGTCATGCATGTGTGTGTGTACATATGTGAAGCTGAATTTTAAAACTGGAACATGAGGAAGACTGTAGAATAGAAAAAAAATCACTATTCATGGGGTCAGAAAGAGCTAGGTTAGAGTCACAGCTCTACTTTCAACTCTGTTACCTGGGGCAAATCACTTGTTGAATAAAGACTGCTTCAGAACAACACCCCTGGGATGGAGCCCCAGGACTCACCTTTACCTCTTACAGAGCAAAGGTTCCTAAATTTCCAAGCCAGTGCATTCACATGAAGAGACACTATCCTCAGTCAGTTCCAGAGTGCTGCTGGTTCTCCATCCTAACTATCTCTCTGACCACCCTTCCCTCTCCCAACCCATTCCCACTGGCCAAGTTGTAACCTTGTCACACATCATTCAGGCCACTGCTATGGGAGCAATCTTACTAAAATATATATGGTGCCACTTCCCTGAATAAAGTTGTTTAAGGGTTCTTGGCTCCTTTTTTGGTAGAGTGAAGTCCCTCAGGGACCCATGCAGGTCCCCTTGGCTTGGCCCTTGCATAGCCCCAGCCTTGCCTCACACCACTCCTGGCATCCCCTTTGCTAGCCTAGTCATAATGAACCACTGGAAACTCCTCAAGCCTGCCCAAGGGCCCCACCACCTCCACTTCCTAACAGCATCTGGTCCCCAGACTATAAGTGTCTCCCCTCCTCTTTTTATCCACCAATTATCAGACAGCACCCAGAGAGCTATTCTGGGTCCTGTACCTACTTTCTGTGCCCATCCCAATCAGTCCACAACACCAACCCTAACACTGCTGTCCACCTACTACTATAAGTGTGCGCCTGTCTCTCCTCACTCCCAGGCTACAGGTTTCAAGTCAGGAACTGTGACACATGCAGGTCTGCTTATCTACATAGCACTGCCCCCACCCAGGGTCCCTGAAACATGTTTGACTTGTCCTGGGCCATCCTTGGCACATTTACCTCCCAACTGGATGAGTGACTTTGGCATTGTCTATGCCCACTCCTCTTCATCTTCAAAATAGTCACAGGATGTCCTGTCTCCCAGCTTGAGATTTCCTTTTAACATAATGAGAGCCCTACCAAAACCAGAACCATAACAAAAAGGCAGATGAATGAAAGGAAAATAGAATCAAGTTTGAAACCCCCACCAGCCACAATTCAGGGAAGGTTGTCTCAGGGTGTCCTCTCAGGGACATGACATCCAGTGAGGACAGGCTGCCAGGAAACAATCTGCCTACTCCCTTCACCCTGCTCAGCAAATAGGACAATCCCTTCACCCACTACCACAGGCTGGGTTCCAGGCCCCTCTGTTTCCCTCTCAGACTTTTCTAGAGACACCACCTTCCTGGGGTCTGAGCAGCCTGGTTCAAAAGGGTCCACCTCAGTGGATGCAGGGAGCATGGGGTGTGCCCTTCTGGCAGCTACACCACCCTGACTCATATGGAGCTGTGCCTGCCCCTCAGCCCCGCCCAGCTGCAGCCGTGGAGCTTCACTCCCTGCCCCCAGCACTTGATGTCCCTAGTCTTTTTCCATCATTGTGTTCAAGCCAGTGTTGATTCAGTGAAGTGCAATGATCTCAGGGGTTGTGCTTATATAAAGCCCAGCTGGGGCCTCCAGTCTGCTTCTCCTGATGCTCCTCAGGGAGCCCTTCCACCTCCCTCTGCCTCTCTAGCCCCATCTCCTCTGGCACCAGACCTGTATTCCAATCCACAAGTTCAAACTCATCGTGTCCCAAACTGAACTCATTATTGATTCCTCCAAAATCACTCACCCTATTCCCTGCTCCAAATAATGACATCACCACCCCAAATCCCCACACCAAAAACCTGGAAGTCATTTGAGATGTCTACCCACCAGTTAGTTAGCATTGTGGTTTGCATTTGCCGAATATTGCTCAAATCCAGCCATCTCTGTCTTTTCACCATCCTTTCTCTAATTCACTCTCATGATCTTTGTTCTGGACTACTATTTCAATGGCCTCCTGACTGGTCCTTCTAATTTTAACCTCAATTCCTTCCAATCCACCCTCAACACAGTTCTCAAGATGCACTTTCTAGATATCCAATATGATTCCAGCTTTAAATAAATCAATGGTTCCTCAGAAACTTCAAGGAAAACATACTTTCTAATCTGGCTTATGCCTGCTCCTCACTTCTCTGCTGTACTCTCAATATTTGTTTTATTTCCCCATGATCCTTCTATGTGAACTTCTTTGTCCTCCATCCCACGAAACTGAGCATACGTCTAGGCAGTGAATCTCACACTAGAGGGTGCATCAGAATCATCTTGAGGGGCTTGTTAAAGCATGGAGTTCTGAGACCCCCACCCAGTGAATCTGGGGTGGGGCAGTCCCAACCCTAGATTCTTAAAAATGCTGATGCTGCTGGCCTTGTGGCCACACTTTAAGGACCACTCCTACAGGCCTCAGTAAATGGCAGCTGAATGAATGAATAAATTAGTGGCACACACTCTGACCAACCAAAATTTTTCAGCCAATCATGAAAACTGTTGACCAGGTCTCACACGTCTGAATAATCTTTAGTGGAATTTTTGAATAAGTTTAAGTTTATTGTTCCTTACCACAGTCCAGTGGACCCACCTGAGTTTCTCTCCATGATCAGGACTCACTGTGTGCCTGGAGGAATCTGGATCTTTTCCAGGCGCAGAGGTGGTAATTGGAGGGTCTGGGCCTGAGATCTCAGACTGCATTCCCGTTACATCATTTGGATTTTTTTATAGACTGGAGAGCTTACAATATCATCAAAACACATGTTTCTGTGATTTTCCAATAGCTCTGATTCCTGCTACCATGTCCTGTTCTCAGGCCATTGCCAAGCTCATAGTACAAAGGCCAGGAAGCATCAGAGTTCTCAAATGCACACAGCACATCCTTTTTCCTGGAGGGAGATTAGAGAATGGAAAACAAAATGTGAAAGACCCAGCAAATGCTAGAAAAGGTGTAACTGTGGGGTCAGCTCATACTAACCAAGTAGGAATTATGGAGACTTCACACACCTCAGTGTCATGATCAGTATAAAGAAGACTCCAGTGCCCGACACAGCCATGTTGGCCCCCGTGGTCCCCCGGCTGTAGCCAATGTGAAGCCTGAGCCCCAGTCCAGTCTGGTCTTTGAAATAGAAATAACTGGAATGGCATCCATTATCCCATTCCTCAGTTTATGTTAACTATGGTCCTTCTATGATGGTCAGGAACTGACCCAGGGGAGAGCTGGTTGTCACCTTGTGGTCACATGATGCTCCATTTTAGACCTGAAAGGGGGAATTGCTACACTCCTTTAAAAGAGAATGCTCCCTGAATCCCTGAGATCCATTTCTATCTTGGGATGTTTTTATGGGCTGAATGCATTAGCCTCCCTATCCCCAAATTCACCTGTTGAAGTCTTAAACTCCAGTACTTCAGAATGTGACTATATTTGAAAATAAGATCTTTAAAAAGGTAATTGACTTAAAACAAGATCTTCAGGGTGGGTCCTGGTCAAATATGACTAGTGTTCTTAGAAGAAGAAATTTGGGCACAGACATGTGAACACATGAATGAAAAAGACCATGTGGGAACACAGGGAGAAGACGGCCATCCACAAGCCAAGGAGAGAGGTCTCAAGAAACCAACCTTGTCCATACCTTCATCTTGGTGCAGCTACCAGGACTGTGAGAAAATAAGTGCCTGTTGTTCAAGCTTCCCAGTCTGGAGTACTTTGCTAGGGCACCTTCAGAAATGAATACAGATGCTCAAGAGCATGGCCAGTGGGTGAAGAGTACCACTGAGGGTGCATCGTGAAGGGCTCTGGGCAAGAGGTCCAGGGGTACTGGGCTCCTGAGGCTTGTGCCAATGTGCACACTGTTCTCACACTATGGAAACCCCCAAACTCTGGTCCCTCTGCACATTTCTGAACATCATTCATCGCAGAACAAGTTCCCCACAGCTGATGACCTTTTTGAAATTCCAATTGTTCATTAAGAAAATTAAGAATGTGTGGGTTTGAGTCAGGTCTTCTGGGCAACACTCTTGTCCTGAACCCCAAATGTTCAAGTTGTGACCCTGTCTAAACACTTCAGGCAATGCCAGCTCCCCTGGGACTTAACAGAAGATGTGCAGGGGATGGCTGCTGTACCGCAGCTGAAGGCCCCCTGGGGTGCTACCCACAATCACTGTGAGAGCCCCGCTCCTGGTAAGCACAAGTGCCAAGTCCCTGGGCAAAGAAGACTCCCCAAGGGGACTACATCAGGCCCCCCCTGCCCCCCAGATGATTCTGGGCCTTTGAAGCCCTTTGGCCCTCAGAGGTGTGAGCTGTCCTAAAGGTTCTTGCTTCTTTACCAGGGTTAAGGAGTTCAGCTTGCCTCAGGATGGCATCTGGGACCACAAGCAGTGTTTCTGGAACACAATCATGAAGGGGAGATTGCAGGAGGTAAGGCTGGAAAAGGAGGCTGCAGGTCTGTGCCATTCCAACACCAGCTCCTCAATGCTGACTGCATGCCCTGCACTTCAGTTTGATTCTGACACTAACTGCCCAGAGTTAGGGCAGAGCCCACAGGTTGAGGATCAGTCTCATAGGACACCTCCATTTCAGATGCCAGCCACCAGCCTCAATCAGCTCTCCTCAGGCCTCCCACACTTCTGCCCAGTTGACTGATCATTCAGGGTTCCCAGCAACCACTCCCACAAGGTTTGATAACTTGCTAGAACAACTCACAGAATTCAGGAAAAGGCTGCATTTATTAACACAGTTTATTACGAAGGACACAAAGGGATAGTCAGATAAAGAGGAACTTAGGACAAAGTCTGGGGTGGGCATTGAGCTGCCACAGCCCTGGCTAGCACAGCCATGTGAAACTCATCAAGCTGCCTTGTCTCAGAGTTTTTCATGGGGTTTCATTACATAGAAGGAATGTTTAAATCAATGGACACAGAATTGAATTCAGTCTCCAGCCCCCTCCTCTCCCAGGAAGTCAGGAATAGGTGGGGCTAGAAATTTCAGTTCTCTACTCTCCTTGATCTTTCTGGTGGCCACCCAAACCCTTGAAACCCACCACGGTAGGCTGGGCTTTGTGAGACAACAAACTCAAGTATGGTCAAAGGGGCTCCCCGTGAATAACAAAAGATAATCCATCTCTCAGGGAATTCCAAGGGTTTTAGGAGCTTTGTGCCAAAAATCAAATATATGTTTTATTATATACCAAGACCCCTGAGAGAAATATGGGGGAAGCTTTCTTCCCTTCCAGTGTGACCCTTCCAGGGCTCTGGTGGATGGTGTTACCTCCTTCTCCCACTGACAAGGACTGTCCTGGTGCAGAGGGGGAGCTCCTCTGTGTTTGCTGCCCAGATACAAGAAGCCTGAGACTCTGGGCCTGGTGAAACCCAGTTAGACACCACCACTCTCCCTTCTAAGTAATGGGAGCCCTAGAAGCAGAGGTGGCACCCATGAAGAAAGGCTGTTTTGCTGTACACATGGGAATCATTCCCCTGTGGGAATACAGTGTACACCTTTGGCAAAGTTTATCACTGAATATTCCTGGAGTGGAATAAGGTGGGTGGGGCCTGGAGTAGGTGAGCCTGGAGGCAGGAGACCAACTGTAGGGAGACTTCACCCCATTCAAGCAGAGCAGTGAGGAGTGAAGGGCAGGGACTCCATGTTCCACGTTTCTCAGACATAAAACCAAATGCAGCTGGGTGACCGACTGACTGGGGTAGGTGGAGGAGGGCACTCCAGGCTTCCCACATGGGGTTGTGTGAGCAGCCTTTGCAATACAGGAGCTCAGAGGCAAGGAGAGGGTGGCAGTGGCAGCTGCATCATGGACAGGCCGAGTATGAGGACATGAGAATTTCCACAGGGATAGGCATGGATAGTGGACCCTCCCACAAGTCCCTGAGTCAGTGCCCTGCTCTCTCCCTCTCTCTGAGAAGAATGTCTGGGCTGGGAGCCTTGTCACTCCTTGGCCCTGGGAGGCACCTTAACTGCTCTGCCCATGCTGTTCCTCCTTGGGAGAAAAAGACAGCTCCGTCAGAAGATTTCTCAAAGGATTTGGCCAGGCCACTGGCTAAGCACCTGAAGCACCTGTCTCATGTAGTTGTGAACAGATGTTCCTTTCCCTCCCTACCCTGTGCCATCAGAAGGCCTTGGTTTACCTCAGGGAACACAGGGAGAGCTGGATTTCCCAACGGGGGCAAGCTGATGAGGGGAACCTGGGAGCCCCAGACATGCCCCACAAGTGTTCATAGCCACAGACCCCTTCTTCTTAGAGAAAGCGGTCGTCAGTGCTCACTTCAGTGGGTGGGGCAAGGATTAAAGGACTCAGGGTCTTGTCTGCCTGGTGCCCAGCCCCACGTCTGACACACGTCTGGACGATAAAGGCACAAGGGCCCTGAGGGGAGAAGTGGGTCTGAGGGGCTAGGCCTAGAGATGAGGAACAAAAACAGGTGGGAGCAAGCAGCCATCAGCCTCCCCAGTGGACATGGGAGGAGCAAAGCTTCCGCACCCCCATAGCAGAAATCCCTCCAGGGCACATGAGGAGAGTGGGCTCTGGAGGCAGACCTGATCTTCCTCCTCCTCCTGGGCAGTTGCTAAACCTCTCTGGACCTCAGCTTCCTCACTTGACAGGTGGTTGTGAAGACCCAAAGTAGTAATGTGTGTAAAGGGCTATACATGGGGTAAATGAAGACTTCCTTTCCTCCCTGAAATTATTGAGTGCATCACTGAGAAGGGTAATATTAAGCTGATGCTCAGATAGGATTTGGGTCTGATGGCAGTGGTTTCCCACTGAGGTTCACCTATTGGCCACAAACGTCTGCCCAGATACAGCAGAAGACACAGGTTCTGCAACTGAGAGTGGGTGAGTTGGAGTTGGGGGAGCCTGCCTCCCAGAACCCTCCATGGGACACTGATGCAGCAGCTGCACAGGCAGGCAGCGCCACCTAGTGGATGCAGTTAGCACCATGAATCAGGATGGTGGTTGATGGGGTGGATGTTCTCTCCTTCCTTTTTCCCTCATTTTGTCTGTCTGTGCTTCTGCCTCTGTCTCTCTGTCTCTCTCTCTTTCTCTTTCTCTCTCTCTCTCTCTCACACACACACACACACACACACACACACACACACACACACACACCCATGAACTCATATCACAGGCCCTACCCACACCTGACCCACACACACACAAACATTTCCATCCTTCTCTCCTTTGGGTCCCATCTTTGAGCTGGTTATCAGTAGCCATAAAGTAATGTTTCCTTTCTCTTTCCCAGAGCTGATTTGGTAACTGTGTGAGAACGACCAAATTGTCTGAAAAGAAACAGGATGTGCTCACATTTCAAGGGCTTTGTATATACCAGGTTTCAGTCGGGAGGAAGGTGCCACCACCACACAGGAAGGTTAACTTATTCAAGCCCACCCAGCCAGCAAGTGACTCTAAACCCCACTCTGCACAGCTGATGCCTTCATCACTCCAAGCTTCATAAATTATTTCACTTCTTAAAATGGTTGCCATGGATTTTGAAACTGCCTTCTTGAACTAGGATTATATTTGAAACAGAATCATTTTGTGCCATAAATCTATTTTGGGTCCTAAGGTTATTTGCTAAATGATACCAGGACCCCAATTCTCAATAGTCATTGTCGTACCTACCCTTTCCTCAGCCTCCACCCAGCAATGGAGTGTGTGTGTGGTCTGTGTGTCTGCATGTGTATATATGTGTATGGTGTTATATGTGTGTGAGTGTGCACATGTGTGGTGGTGTGTGTTTTGGTGTATGAGCATGCATGTGTGCCATGGTGGTATGTGTGAGTGTGTATACATGTGTGGTGGTGGTGTGTATGAGTGCATATGTGTGATGGTGTGTGTGGCATGTATGAGTGCACACGTGTGGTGGTATGTGTTTTGGTGTGTATGTATGTATGTGTGTGGTGGTGGTCGGTGTGAGTGTATGTGGTGGTGTGTGAGTGTGCAAATGTGCAGTGGTGGTGAGTGTGTGTGTGTGTGGTGGTTGCCACACAGATGATCCAGTCAGAGTGAGATAGAGTCAAATCCCAGTTTTGGCCTCTGGTATCTTGGGTGTGCCCCCACCTCACTGCGTTCACACTCTTATTTAACTTCACACCTTGAACATGGCTTGCCTAGTAACTTTTAATGAACAGAATATGGCAAAAGTCGTGTGCTGGCATTTCCAAAATTAGGTGACAAAAAGACTCTGGATTCTGTTCCATGTGCCCTGCCTTGTTTTCCCTTTCACTTGTTCTAATGGAAGCCAGCCACCATGTTGTGAATGCCCTATGGCAAGTCTCCCATTGCAGGGAACTGCATGACACAGGCTTCAGCCAACAAGTAGAAGGTGACCGAATGATGCCAAAAATCATTGAGCGAGTGTGAAAGCCTCAAGATGAGACTGCAGACCCAGAAAACACCTATAGGCAGACTGTGCAAGACCTTGGGCCAGGAGACCCCACTAAGCCAGGCCCAGATTCCTGACTCACAGTAAATGGAAGGTGGCAAATATATCAAGCCAGTAAATTTGCAGTTTGTTATGAGTGATAAATAACTAATACACTAGACCTTTACTTTGCCCTTCTGACCCTCCGTTTTGCCCTTCCCTGCTGTAAAATAGGTATAGGATCATAAGACACGCTTAACACAGCACCTGGCCCTAAAGAGAAACTCAACAGAAATTTCCTACCTCCTTTTCATACTAAATCCAGGCTTGGTATGTTGCTCTTCCAAACAGCAGGGAGTGATGGGAAACTACATCAGGCTCTGCTTTGAGGCTGACAGAGCACTTACCCCTTCCCAGCCTATGGCTGGAGGATAGCATTCTGTCTCTGAGAATCAGAACTCAGCATTTGGCTTGGGAGCAGATCTTGTGAAGTCAGACTGGGCCGACCTCCATTGTGGGGTGGCAGGGAGGTGGGGTGCTGCTGGCAGTGATAACCTCCAGCTACAGATGCTCCTTGATTTCTGCCCTCCTCATTAGAGGAAATAGGGCCTTCTCCAGAACCAGGAGGGGCCAGGACCTCCACACCTGGATAGTCTGCTGAATGTTCTCTGGACCAGGTACAGACAGTCTCAAGGGCAACCTGACTTTGCCTTCCTCATGGTGAACCCAGGGAGACACTCAGCCACCACCTACAGCTATGGGGAGGTGCACCTGCCCTGCTGCCCCTACTATACCCAGACACCTTCAAGTTCCTCTGTTTATCCTCCTGAAAACAGTGGGAGACAGTTCCTAGCTCTCTCCCCTGCTGCTGCTCAGGCCAGCCCATGTGCCTCCCAATCTGCAGTCTCACTGGGGAGATCCCAGGACCTGACTCTACAGGGTGGACCTAGGAACAGTGTTCAAGGTGGGCTGTTGGGTCTCCCCTTGGGTGAGGTTGGCCAAGACTCTTCTTCTGCTGTCCCTCAGGTCAGGTGTGCTGGCTCCCACTCCCACAAAGTGCCAAGAACTCACCCTGAGACCCACATGTGTGCCAGACTCCAAGACTGAGTTTCCACCTGCTTTATCTTCCTTCACAGCAACTGGGGAGGAAAAGTGTTGTTGGTTTTACTTTCTAGAAGACTCAAGGTTCAGAGTCTTCAGCAAGTTCACACTGCAAAACATTCTTTGATCCCCAAATTCTTTGAACCTCCTTCCACTGAGAGGTGGGGTTTATGTCCTTTCTCTTTGAATCTGGGCTTGGGGCTGCTTGGCCAAGGGAACACAGTAGAAGTGATGCTGTGCCCATTGTGGGTAGGCTGTAAGAAGCTGGCAGTTTCTGTGTTGATCATCATTCTAAGAAGAAGCCACAGAGGGACCCACATGGAGATGAATCAAGACTCTGACCCTCAGCTCTGGCCCAGCTCCCTGCCTACAGCTCGACCACAAGGGGTTTGGACACCTCAGAAGCAGACCCTCAGCCCCTAGTCAGGCTACCTGGCTGATGTGGGTGGAGCAAACAAGCCTTCCCTGCTGAGTCCTACCCTGACTCACTTTTCAGTTTCCTGAGCTAAGTAAGTGTTGGTCTTTACACCAGTAGGTTAGGGAGTGACTGTGAGTAACTGATAACAGCAAGAAGTTTTCTCTGGCTGGTTAGAGATGAGGGAGTCAGAGAGATTTGAAGGGTGAGGGGGCTCGTGCACCAAGGAGGGTCTCCTTTGCTGAGCTGGAGCAGCAGGAGCCAGGACCTGAGGGTGGTCAATAGGAAATGAGAGCAGTCCTCAGACATCAGCCAGCAAGAAAAGTGGGGACCTCAGGCCCCAACCACAAGGACCTGAATTCTGTCAACAACCCAAGAGAGCTTGATAACAGGTTTCTCTCAGAACCTCCAGTTAATAAGATCTTGGCCCAGTGATTTCGGTCTTGTGGGACCCTAGGTAGCTAGCCCAGTGGAGCCCCCCTTAGACCTCTGACCTACAGAACTGTGAAATGACTATTGGGTGGTATTTTAAGTTGCTAAATTTATAATTTGTTATAAAACAATGGAAAATAAATACAACTCAATTCTTTTTGCTTCCAGTTTCTTCCTTTCCTGGAAGTATCCTTCCTTTCTCCATTGCAAGCATGGTGATGCGTCAGACCTCAAGCAATGGCTGGGCAGGGTGGGTATACAGCCTGGATCAGGGTTCCTGTGGCCTGATAGAGCCATTGAGGGCAGGCTGTGTCTCCAGGTTCCAGGGTCCAGGGGATGGTAGCATCAAGCCTGCTGGCCTCCACCAATCAGGCTCCCAGACTTCCCATTAAGCTGACTAAACCCAGCATTAATTAGTTGGATTCTGATCATTTGGACAGTCCAAATTCCCCTATTTCCAGGATAATAATAGCTCCCAGTTCAGACCAGACTTTCCTCCTTAAGGACTAATCCTAAACTCTTTATACAGTTGATTCAGTCTTCTCCCTGTCTAAGCCCAGACTCCACTTGTCTCTTACATTCTCTGAACCCAGTGGCATTCTTGTCCGAATCCACAAGGACAAGGCCAGAATAGCAAACTCTCCCATTGGAGTATAGATGGTGTTTCATGTGCTCAAAACCCCTTCACCTCCACCCTCCTCCTCAGGTCTGGCTACACTTCTCAGAAGCAGACAACACAGCACATACCATGCCCATTTTCCAGATGGGCATTCTGAGGCTTAGTGCCCTAATGCCCAATGCAGCATTTAGGACACAATCGCAGAGGGGTTTCTAATCACTTCACGTCATTGTGATTACATGTTAGGTTTTCAAGGAAGAGGATTTTTTTCTTCTATTACCACTGAAGCTGACCCCATCTGAAAAAGGCTCAAGTCTGGACTTGCTGTAGGTTACCAAGAAAACTGCTCTGATGATTGCCAAAAACTATGTATTCATATCAGATCAAAGCAGAGGACTGTAGTTTTTATTTTCATATTAATTGTCTTTGCTATGCAAAGCAAGAACTGAACATGTTTTAGTAATAGCCCTTTTATTGAGTATTTGGTGGATGTAAGTTTTGTAGTCTTTGTATATCTTTGTATGCTTACTTCATTTTTCAGTTTAGCATAATGAAGGTCAAGTAATAATTACTTTCCATCAGCATTTTGTAAGTATTGCTCCTAGAATCTCTTGCTGCTGGTGGGAAGTCTATTGTCATGCTGTCATTCCTTCAAAGGTAGCTTTTTTTTCTCTCTTGTACTTCTATTTTATTTATTTATTGAATGAATGAGTGATTTTACTTTTTATTTTGAAATAGCTATATATTTGCGCATAATTGCAAATAGTACAGAAAGGCCTAATATCCCCTTCATCTGTCTCCTCAATCATTTCATCTTAACCTAACTCTAGTACAATATCAAAATTAGGAATTTGATATTGACACAGTGTGTGTGCAATAGCTGTTTGCCATTTTAACCACTATGACAACCCAGATACTGAGCTAGTCATAGTCACACCCGCACACCTACTCCATTACTAACTCCCAGCAACCATTAACCTGTTCTTTCTCTCTCTAAAATAGAGTCATTTAGAGAATGTTTTATAAATAAAATCATCTGGTCTGTAACCTTTTGCTATTGACTTCTTTCACTCACTGTAATGCTCATTTGGGGTATTAATGTTCATTTCCCTCATGGGAGTGATGTTGAACATCTGCTCAGTGCTTATCTGCCATTTATGTATCTTCTTCAGTGAAATATGCCTTTATGTCATTGGCCCATTTTCTGACTAGTTTATTTTTTTACAGTGGATTTTGAAAGTTCTATGTACATCCTAGATGAATGAGTCCTCAGTCAGAAATGTGGCTTACACATTTTTATTTCCCATCATTTTGGAAGGATATTTTCACTGGAAATGGGATTCTGGATTCTTTTCTTTCAGCACTTAAAATGTTTTATTCCACTTCTTCTGGTCCACATTGTTTCAGATGAGAAATCTGCCACCATACTACTTGTTTTTCCCTATATGTCATGTGTCATTTCTCAGTACTTTCAAGTTTTTTGTTTTAGCGTTGTTTTTTATTATAGTATATCATCTCATGGATTTATTTAGGTTTACTTAGTTTGGGGCTTGCTCAGCTTTTTAATTGCATGTTTATATCATTTTCCATATTTGGGAAATTTTTGGCCATTATTTCTTGGGATAGTTTCTCAGTCCTACTTTCTTTTTTCTCTTCTTTGGGATATGATGGGACAAATGTTAGACCTTCTAAGTAGAACTTCTAAGTTTCTTGAGGACATGTTTTTTTTTCCAATCTATTTTTCATTCTAATGGTTAGTTCCTAGTTTTCAACTTCTTGTGTTTCTCAGAATCATCTAATACCATTGTCCTCTCCCTCATTCTGGAAGCTCTTTCCCCTGATGACATCTCTCCTGGTTTTTCTGCCACATCATAGGCAACTCTGCCTTTGTCTTCTTTGCTGGAGCTTTCTCATCTTGCCAACTGTTACATTATAAGTTCTTGATTTTTAACTCTTCTTTTGTTTTATCTGTACTTTCTCAGGTATAGTCTCATGCCTTTTTCTATTTCCTTGATGTCAACAATGCCTAAACTTATATATGCAACCTGATTTCTCTCCAAGCTCCAGACTCATCACTGTCTTCTCAACATCTCCACTTTAATGACAACTGCATGGTCATTCAACAACCTTGCCCTTCTACTTCCTGTTTTAAAGCTGTAGCTCCGAGTCTCCTTTCCATCCCTACTCTAGTCACAACTCTTAGTGACTTTAACAACCACTCTGAACTCTCAACATCTTTTGCCCATCACATTGGAGCTTAACATTCCTAAATCCTACTACCTTTCCATCTCCCCATCTTGACTACTTTATCAATAACTTACCCTATTACTCATATTTATCTTATCCCATCAACCACATTATTTTGTAAATTGGCATTAATACTTGGAACACTCATAAAGAAAACAGTTTACCTCCAATTTCAGAAAACCTCTCTCTTTTTTAAATTACTTTACTGTTGTTCAATTACAGTTGTCTGCATTTTCCTCCCACCACTGCCCCCACCCAAGCCGAACTCACCTCCCTCCCTCCCTCGCTTCCACCCTCCCCCTTGGTTTAGTCCATGTGTCCTTTATAGTAGTTCCTGCAAACCCTTCCCCCCCGTGCCCTCCCCCCTCCCCTCTGACTACTGTTAGATTGTTCTTAATTTCAGTGTATCTGGTTATATTTTGCTTGCTTTTTTCTTTTGTTGATTATGTTCCAGGTAAAGGTGAGATCCTATGGTATTTGTGCCTCACTGACTGGCTTATTTCACTTAACATAATGCTCTCCAGTTTCATCCATGCTGTCACAAAGGGTAGGAGTTCCTTCCTTCTCTCTGCTGCTTAGAATTCTATTGTATAAATATACCATCATTTTTTTGATCCACTCATTTACTGATGGGCACTTAGGTTGCTTCAGCATCACTAGCCATAGGATAGATGCAAATTAAAACCACAGTGAGATACCACTTCACACCAATCAGAATGACCATCATAAACAAATCAACAAACAAGTGTTGGAGAGGACGCAGAGAAAAGGTAACCCTAGTGCACTGTTAGTGGGAATGCAGGCTGGTGCAGCCACTATGGAAAACAGCATGGAATTTCCTGAGAAAACTAAAATGGAACTGCCTTTTGACCCAGCAATTCCACTGCTGGGATTATACCCTAAGAGCCCTGAAACACCAATGCAAAAGAACCTATGCACCCCAATGTTCGTAGCTGCTCAATTTACAATAGCCAAAAGCCTCTCTCTCTCTTGCTACAACTCCACTATGTTATCTATGTCCATGGTGGTGTCACCATATCATTGAAAAATAATGCCACCCCTGGCAGCACAATTTCCCCACCTGTATTCCTGTCATCCATCACTCTCCTGAAGCTCCCTGCCTTCTTAGAGGATGGGAACCCCAGACCCCTAGCACTCCTCTTGACTCTGCCCTCTTCTAAGGTGAGGATAGGACATCAACCTCCATGCTGGTGACTCTTCTGGAGCACTACTTCCCAGAACTTCTGGTGATCTCTGAATTCACTCTTTTCAGTTAAACACATGGATGCTTTTTCACTTTGGGCCTCTTCGTCCCTCAGGAATCACTCTGACTCCAAGGTCATGTTGTCCTTGTTGACCATAGTCTGCCTGCCCTCTCCCCAGTCTTTCTATCCCCATAAAGATTACCCATCTTTTCATCTGCAAGTCCCTCCTAAAATCATTTTGAACTCTATAATCAAGTACAGCTCCAAGTCTCTGGCCCTCCTGACATTTTCCACGTGTGTCTGTCAGGCACCAACACTGAATGAGCCACCACCTGGCTTCTTCTCACTCCTCCTGGCCCATGCAGCACAGAGGTGGGAAGTTGTGTAATTGTGTGCCTTGGCTCTTTGACAAGCTAGTCCTTGCTAAACTCTCCTGGCCCCTCAACACTGTTACATGACCCAGTTTTTCATCCCTCACTGGCATGTCAGCAAATTCCCCCAGCAGCTGTTCCCAATCTTTCTCCTCTCTCCAAGTTTGCAAACCCACCCCCACTTCCTGAACTCATTGCAGATGAATGCACTTCATAATTTATTGAGAATTTCACTTGATAATGGCATTCTCACCTTCTCTCCCCCTTTTTTCATAATGTATCCATCTCCCCACAGTGGGTCTTTATTGAGAAATATTCTTCCTCTTTTCAAGTACACTTTTCTCCCTGGACTCAGGATCCCTCATCTTCCTGATTCCTTCTTTACCTCTTTCCATTCTCCTGCCTTATAACATCTTTTTACTTTTTTAGCTTTATTGAGGTATAATTAATATAAAAACATACACACATTTAATTTAGACATCTTGATATGCCCTGGCTGGTATAGCTCAGTGAGCACGGGCTGTGAATCAAAGGCTTGCCAGTTAGATTTCCAGTCAGGTCACATGCCTGGGTTGTTGGCCAGGTTTCCAGTGGGGGCCATGTGAGAGGCAGCCACACACTGATGTTTCTCTCCCTCTCTCTCTCCCTCCCTCTCTCCCTCTCTCCCTTCCCCTCTCTCTAAAAATAAATAAATAAAATCTTTAAAAAAGAAAAAAACTTTACCTTTAAAAAATTATACATCTTGAAAATATCGTATATATGTGTACACCTGTGATACCAAGACAACAAGGCACGAAAAATATATATCACTTCCAAAAATATTTTCTTGTGTTTTTTTTCATTTTCTTTTGTGAGAATACTTAACATGAGATCTTTTTAACATATTTAAAGAATCTAATATCTATGTTAACTATAGGCATTATGTGGTATAACAGATTTCTAGCACTTCCCAGCATGACAGAGACTGTACCCATTAAAAATTATGGGCATTATTTATAATTATGGGTAAAAATTCCTCATTTTCCCTGCACCCAACCCCTGGCAACCACCATTCTATTCTCTGCTTCTGTGAGTTTCACTATTTTAGATAGTTCACATACGTGGGATCATTAAGTACCCCTGTCCTTCTGTGACTGGCTTATTTCACTCAGCATAATGTTCTAGGTTCATCTATATTGTTGTAAATTGCAGGATTTTCCCCCTTTTCTAAGGCCAAATAATTTTTATCACATTTCTTTATCCATTCATCTAGTTGGGGCATTTGAGTTTTTCCCATGTTTTGACAATTGTGACTGATGTTGTAATGGAACTGGGGTTGCAGACACTCTTCAAGATCCTGATTTCCATCTCTTTGTATATATATCCAGAAGTAGGATTGTTGGATCATGTAACTCTACTTATAGTTTTTTTGAGAGACCACCATATTGTTTTCCATAATGACTGCACCATTTTATATTCCTGCCAACAGTGTATAAGGGTTGCAATTTATCTATGTCACCTCCAACACTTGTTATTCTTTGTTTTTTGACAATAGTCATTCTAACAGGTATGAGGTGATCTTTCATTGCAGTTTAATCTGCATAGCCCTGATGATTAGTAATGCTGAGAATCTTTTTACATACCTAGTGGCCATGTGTGTTATGTCTTGTAATGTCTGTTCTTCCACAAAACTCATGAAAATTGAGTTTACCTACTTAAAACCTGTCCTCTGCCTTGTTGCCTGTCCCATCTCCTTCTCTGCTTCCCTTCATGGCTATAAAGCTGAGTAGTGACCTATGTGATCACTGCTTCCCGTCTCACCTTCCATCCACCCTCAGACACAGGTGCTGTGTCCCAGGCCTCCACACCCATTGAAGAGTAGGTGTGGTGGCTCCTTCATGTTCTCATTCTCTTCACCCTCTCCACAACATGTTATGCGATGACTTCCCACATCTCATTTTCTCTGATGTGACAAGTGCATGCTCTCCTGCCTCTTCACATCAGTCCTCAGTTTTCCTCCTAGAGATCTCTAGAATTCTACCCTTGCCCCACCTCTCTTGCTACATTTCACCTGTAATTCTCAATAGAGAGGAACAACCCTTTAAAATTGGGGAAATTCTGAAAGTGCAAGAAGTGCCATTAATAACCAGATAGGGCAATAGGTGTCAAGCATGACTGTCCTGGTCATCCTACCTACAGGGGCTATTGTAAGTACCTGGGATTTGTTTTAATGTAAGACATGAAAATGACTGTCATGAAGGAAGAAGGTTGTTATATTCACAGATCCCTAGAAACAGAAGGCACAGCCCGCCACACAGTGTCACTTGGGGAAGCACCAGGCTCAGTCAGGAGGCAGAGGGAGAGGGGAAAATGTGGGCAAGAGACTTTATTGTGGTTTCCATGGGAAATACTGGGTGAGGAAGGGTGGGAAAGCTTAGGACTGACCAGTGTGAATAATTTTAACAGGCTCTGGGGCACAGGGAGATCCCTAATTGTCTAGTAGTTGGCCTTGGCATAACTAAGGCAGGTGGATAGTGACCCAAATTGTAACAGCCCATAAAAGAGGTGGTTGAGGTGTGGGTTCTGGAGTGGTTAGTTTTCATTTGAAAAGCACACTCTTGGGTGAATTGTTTATAATCTTCAGGAATTGACTAGTCCTGAGATGGGCAGCAAGGCCCCAAGATGTCAAAGCATCAAAACATAGAAGATACAAGACATAATTAATACAGGGGTCTATCAAAGTCACTTAAGAGACTTTTCTAAAAGGTAAATGCTCCACTCTCACCCCGCCTCTTACCTCCTCAGTAAAAATGGCTGCCGTAGTGAGCCAGAGCTGCTGATGGGGATGCCCTAACCCTCATGTGTGTGAGCCATCGGCCCCGACCCCCACTGCTTATGGTGGTATAACTCTATTCTATATCCCTTACTTCGGTCTTCTCTGTACTCCCAAACTGGAGTTTACCCTATCACTGTTATTGCATTTACTCTTATCCTTTCCTTTACCTGGAAGCATTTCTCTGCCAATTCCACCCACCAAAGACCCAACTTGTCGAAGGTGCTGTTAAAATGCTGTTTCTTGGGACCTCATCTCAGTCTCTGTCTTCCAGGCTGGGCCTGGCAGCAATTAACAGCCCCTCCCAATATGTCTTCAGCCAGCCTTCAGCCAAATACACCTCTCCTGTCAATATGTGAGCTTCCTATCTGGTTCATCTTGGGAGAGAGAAGAGTGGGGGCAGCCACTCTGAAGAACACAGATGCTCTTTGATCAAATTTTGCTGTATCCCCTCAGAGTAATGTATGTATTTCAGTGTGCCAGTGTGGTACTCCCTGGCAAACATATTTAAATGAGAACAGAAGGCTTTGGGAAACATGATGTCTTAGCTAGTGTTTCCCACAATGTATTACAGGGAACACAGGCTTCCTGGGGCAGTCATAGACTTCATGCAGAAGAGACAAGGTGACTTGGGATTAGACAAAGTTACAGTTTTGCCAAACTGCAACACTTCTCACAGCTTTAGATGCCAAGGAAACTTTAATAGACAAGCCTATGGGAGAAAAGAGTTTGGAGGGCTGGTTTTTGTTTTGCTTTCAGCCTCCTTGGCCTTTTTTTCCCCTCAGACTCTTAGGTCTGGTGGTTTTAAAGTACTTTAAAAAGGACACTACGTTAGTCTAAGAGAAATGCTGTCAGGAGGGTGTGGAGCTATGCATAAGTAAGTAGACCCCTCAGCATCCTGCATGTCACACCATGTAATCAGATAACCTGTGTCCAAAGGAGCTAATGTGTCCCATATGCTCCTCCTCTCTCATCCTCAGGGACATAAGCTCAGCCAGTTCTCCACCTCAGCCTCCCTCCAGTCAAGCTAAACAGCATGCAGCTTCCTGAATGCAACATGCTGTTTCTTGCCTTGGTTCCTTTTCTTACACAACTTGCTTCATCTGAAAGAAATATATATATACTTAAGTATATATATCTGAAAGAAATCTATATACTTAAATATATAAAACATAATAAATATATCGTAATACCTAATATATATAATCATATGTGTGTGTGTGTGTACACACAAACATACAAGGTCTGTCCAGAAGAAGTCCAGCCATTGTTAATAGAATGAGAACAGTTTGTGCGACATTGACGTAACCTGGCAGCCAAGAAGAGTGGAACTGGAACGTGCATTTGTGAATAATGATGGCTTCACTGTACTAGTCAGTGGAGGTGGTAGATGCATGCCATTGAGTAAGCATGTGAACTGTGTGGCCATCACATTCAAAATGACTGAGTGAGTAGAGCAATGAATATGCATCAAATTTTGTGTTAAGCTTGAACATTCCTCTGCAGAAACTATTTGGATGATTCAGAAGTCCGTGGCTATGGGCAACTGGTGATTGGCAGCTTCATCACAACAATGCGCCTGCTCATGCACCACGTCTCCTGCAGAGTTTTTTGACAAAACATCAAATCACCCAGGTGACTCAACCTCCCTACAGCCCAGATTTGGTGTCCTGAGACTTCTGGATTTTCCCAAAACTAAAATCACTTTTGAAAGGGAAGAGATTTTAGAGCTTCAATGAGATTCACGAAAATACAATGGGACAGATGATGGCGATTGGAAGAACTGTGTGAGGTCCCAAGGTGCCTACTTTGAAGGGGACTGAGGCATTATTGTCCCATGTACAATGTTTCTTGTATCTTGTATCTTCTTTAATAAATGCCACTATTTTTCATAATACATGGCTGGATGCCTTCTGGAGAGACCTTATATATGCATATAATCATATATATGAAGTTTGAAATGCATACATATTAAGAGATATATAAAAAAGAGTGACAAAGTGAACAAAGTGGACATAACAGGGTATATGAATTTCACTATGAATCTATTTTCCAATATCTCAGATGTCCTACATTTCAAACCTACAAGCTTTATCCTGTCAGCTCTCTCTTGCCCTCCAAATGACTATTTCTAACCTCCAGTCTCCTAAAATCTCCCATTGCCTTCACTCCAAGCTGATGACCTTGCCCTTACCTTCCAGGATGAGCTGTTGTCATTGTATAAAGTCTTTGCTTGACCCCATGAGCTCAGTCCTGCTCAACCCCAGCCCTTGCCATCCACCCTTACACATCCAACTACCTAGTCTCCTTTCCAGTCCTCAGATACAGCATGTCCCCCATTCACCAGCCTGCTGCAGGCTGCTCAGTCTCTTTTGTTTGGCAGCCTGGCTTCACCCTCAGCAGTGTTAGGGCTTCACCCTTGTAGATGTCAGCTTCAACATCACTGCACTCATAGCTCCCTGAACCCTGAGAATATGTCCAGTCCTTCTACCATGTGTTCTCCTGGCACCCTCTGCCTTTCATAGCTCTCATCTTTTCAAATAGTCATTATGAGACTTTTAGGTATATTGGTGTACATTTTAATCTTCTTGATGAGTTCAAAGCACCATGTGAACAGGCACCATATCTACTTCTGCTTATTAGGTTACCCTTGACATTTAGGAAATGTTCAATAATATTTACTAAATGAAAGGAAAAAAAGGGGAAAAGGAAAGTGAATGAATGAATGGGTGGATGGGTGAAAGTAAAGTTTATAAATCTCATATTGGGAAAACTTAATTGATAAGAAATAGAAGCTGTGGCTTGACAAAGACTCCCTACCTGATCAAACATTAACAGGCTCTTCTTTTGAATCTTATCATATTATTATTTTTAATATATTTTATTGATTATGCTATTACAGTTGTCCCATTTTCCCCCCTTACTCCCCTCCACCCTGCACACCCTCTCCCACCCACATTCTCCCCCCTTTAGTTCATGGCCATGTGCCATAAGTTCTTTAGCTTTTACATTTCCCATACTATTCTTGCCCTCCCCCTGTCTATTTTCTACCTACCATCTATGCCACTTATTCTCTGTACCTTTCCCCCCTCTCTCCTCTTCCCACTCCCCTGTTTCTAATCCTCCATGTGATCTCCATTTCAGTGGTTCTGTTCCTGTTCTAGTTGTTTGCTTCGTTTGCTTTTGTTTTAGGTGTTGTTGTTAATAACTGAGTTTGTTGTCATTTTACTGTTCATATTTTTTATCTCCTTTTTCTTAGATAAGTCCCTTTAACATTTCGTATAATAAGGGCTTGGTGATGATGAACTCCTTTAACTTGACCTTATCTGAGAAGCACTTTATCTGCCCTTCCATTCTAAATGAAAGCTTTGCTGGATCGAACAATCTGGGATGTGGGTCCTTGTCTTTCATGACTTGGAATACTTCTTTCCAGCCCCTTCTTGCCTACAAGGTCTCTTTTGAGAAATCAGCTGACAGTCTGATGGGAACTCCTTTGTAGGTAACTGCCTCCTTATCTCTTGCTGCTTCTAGGATTCTTTCCTTCATTTGAATCTTGGGTAACATAATTATGATGTGCCTTGGTGTGTTCTGCCGTGGGTCCAACTACTTTGGGACTCTCTGAGCTTCCTGGACTTCCTGGAAGTCTATTTCCTTTGCCAGATTGGGGAAGTTCTCCTTCATTATTTGTTCAAATAACTTTTCCACTTGTTGCTCTTCCTCTTCTCCTTCTGGTTCCCCTATAATTTGGATGTTGGAATGCTTAAAGATGTCCTGGAGGTTCCTAAGCCCCTCCTCATTTTTTTGAATTGTTATTTCTCCATTCTTTTCTGTTTGGTTGTTTCTTTCTTCCTTCTGGTCCACTGCATTGATTTGAGTCCCAGTTTCCTTCCCATCACTATTGGTTCCCTGCATTTTCCTTTATTTCACTTAGTGTAACCTTCATTTGTTCATCTAATTTGTGACCAAATTCAACCAATTCTGTGAGCATCCTGATCACCAGTGCTTTGAATTGTGCATCTGATAGGTTGACTATCTCTTCATCACTTAGCTGTATTATTTCTGGAGCTTTGATCTGTTCTTTTATTTGGGCCATTTTCTTTCTTAATGTGCCTGTTATGTAGTGAGGGGCAGAGCCTTAGGTGTTCACCAGGGTGGGGTAACCCAGTCGCTGGGTTCTGATGCAGTATATGGGGCAGGGGTCTCAGAGGGAACAGTGGTGTTTGCTCCACTCTCTGCTGGACTTCAGTCACATCTGCCACTTCCCCCAAGCAAACTGGACCCTTCTCGTGCTGATTCCTGGGTGAGTGGGTTTGTGTATGTTCTAGAACCCTGTGGGTCTCTCCATCGAACTCTTCTGTGAGGCTGGGACTCTCTGCCAGCACCTCAACCCCCACAAGTGTTTTCAATAGGTGTTTTTAGGCTTTATTTCCCCATGCTGTGACCCTGGGTTGCGCAATCTGTCTCGCTGCCCAGTTTTGTCTGGTTTATCTGCATGTGAATGTGGGACCACCCAGTCCACCAGCCACCTTGTGTGCCAAGGCCCTCCACAATGTGCTGCCTTGCTGGGTCCAGCAGCCACCACCTTGCCACAAGTCCTCTCCACCTGGCCACCCGACTCCACCCCTCCTACTGGTCTGGATGAATATTTCTTCTTTAACTTCTTGGTTGTTAGACTTCCATATAGTTCAATTTTCTGTCAGTACTGGTTGTTTTTTTTGTTTTTAAATTTTTGTTGTCTTTATTTTGGTTGTGCAAGGAGGCACAGTGTGTCTACCTACATCTCCATCTTGGCCGGAAGTCCTGAGTTCTTTTCTTGACTAGGCCTTGCCTTTGGCCTGATGAGCCAAGTTTACTGAGACTCTTCCTCCCCCCCAATCTTATATTTAGTCAAGTTCCCATCCTTATTCCCCAATATCTAAAAAAGTTCTCCTCACTAATTTTCTGTCCACTGACTCTTCATTGTGCTCTTTGACTATAAATCACCAGGTGTCTTTGTTCTGTTGGGAGTTGAGCTCAATTCTATCATGAAGTCTTTCCTGACTGAGTCACTCAAATAAAATCTGGCTAGCTGTTTTGAACAAATGTCAGTGCAATTTCTCTTTGACAGGCTGGAAGTAAGCACACCTAAATCCTATGGGTTTCCCTTAGCTGCCTTGGGACAAGTTCTAAGCATTCCAGGTTATCATCTTCGTATTTGTAAAGTGAACATGCTATTCACTCAGATATTCAAGCAAGGGTTTCCGTGAACGGTCAGAAGGTGACTGCCACAATGAGATGTATAGGGAACCATTCCTCATAGCATGGGGAATATAGCCCAGCCCCTGATTTAGAAAACCGATGGGGAGTGGGGTTTTCCCGTGGGGAATCAGGCCTGCATTGTATCTAGGCTGCTTTGAGGCTTGCTTTTTGCTAAAATTCCCAAACCCTGATTGAGGCAGCAAATGTTTACTGTATATCTTTAAAATAACTTACTAAAATCTATACTAAATCTCCCAAGGACTATTATAACCAGTTCAACCACTTTTCCCTTTGCATTTGCAAATATCCTTCTTTGATATAATTAGCAACATCCTCTCCTTTGTTTTCTGTAAAAGGTAACCACCTAGAGCAAACTTGTGCATAGTAAATGAGGACCATCCTAGATGTAATGTGCCCAGAAAAGCAATAAAAGCCTGTCCAGGCAGGGGTCGGGGCCCTCTCTCTCACACAGAGTGGCCATGCCATCCCTTTTTCTCCACAGGACTTCTGCAGTCCATGTGAATTTGTTCATTGCAGCCACAACACACAGACCTCGTGGGCCAAGGTCCACATCAGAGATGCATGCCAGCCAAGTCACCCAGATTTAAAGTGGTATATCAGCACTTCTGTGTGAATGAATGCTGTCTCCTTCCGTGTGAATGACACAGGAACTGGCTGGGCCCACACAGCCTGCAGCAGCAAAGTCTTACTAATCTGAATTCATCCTCTTGGCCCTTGGGGTACCAGAATCAAAGTTGGCTTCTCTAAAATTGGACAGGCAAGGGAACTGGGGAGAAGGGAGTGACCACTGGCCTGACAGCTACTGGCAGTGCTCGGCTCTACGCTAAGCACTCTTCAACCCTGACTTATGTGTAATCACTGTTTCATAGCTGGATGCTCATTCATGTAGTCACTCTCTCCACATGGTCTCTTAGCACTAATTTGTCCAGCCTGAGCTCCTTCAGACCCTGCACTGGCTTCCCCAGATGAAGCAGACGCTGCCCATCTTTTTAAGGACCAGACACAGAACCGGCATAGAATTGTCACTTTACCTATATTTTATTGGTCGAGGTAAGTCAAAGATCCAGCCCTGAGTCAAGGTTCTGAGGGTTGACAATACTCTGAGAGTAGGAGCAGTGTACAGGGAGGAGAAGAGTGGATGGTCACTGTCTTCAGAGACCACTTACTGTTCACTCTGAGTCTGGAAGTTCTGCCTTGGAAAGGAGCTCTTCATAGTAAGTGTTCCTCTCACTAAATCTAGAAACAGGTATTGGATACCCATGCAATCATGGACAGGAAATGCATTACACTATGTACCTGAGCCATGTACAGATGCTGAAATGCTCTGAAAAGGATAAGAAGATTCATTACTGAACTTCAAGACAAACTTATACTTGCTTACATCCTGTCCATGTGCCATAGATCCAAGGTGCCATGGAGAAGAAACTATGGCTCCTTTATGCTATAGGTCTGGCTAGCACTGGGCCACAGGGGGAGCCTGGGGACCTGCAGAAATGGTAGTTTTTGGAGAATGCTGGTGAGGTTGACTGGGTGTGAGGACATACTAGACTCCAAACCTCACCTTACAAGCTCCCAGAACAGAGCCTTGGAGGTACAAGCACCTCCTGGTTGTTCTCTTTCCCCAAGAGGCTGTATTTTATGATGTGTTGAGTTTGAGATGAAAAAGAAAATTCCTGCAGCTGTGGAGTTATCCCAGCTGACAGATTGTGATGGTGATTTATGGCATGCTCAGCTGCAGGACGAGCCTGTGGAGGGGAGGCCCAGGGCACTGCACCCCACATCATTGACACCTTCCAGGGCAAGGTGCCTCCCTTGTGGGTTCATGGCTCCCATGGGCTGGGTCTGCCTTCAAGCCCTTTAAGCTTTTGACCCACTGCTGCAGACACCATGAGTGGTTAACAGTCCATTAGAGTGCCCCAGAGCACGGCCTCACTGCCTGGACGTTCTTTGACTTGAGCCATGGCCTCCCAAGCTGGAAGCTCTGTGGGAAGGTTTTCCTGGTGTCAGATTCCTGCCACTTTACCCATCTTGGGGCCTGAACCCAGGGTGAGAAGGGCCTGCCTGTTCTAGACCTGGATGTGAGTAGGATGCAGTGGGAGGCTGGGGCAGGGCTTAGTGGAAAGAAACCAAAGTGGTTATAAAAGATCTAGGTCAGACCTGACCCAATGGCCTCCCACATTCCCTGTTTTGCTAGTGCATATTCCATGCTTTTCAAGCTCAACTGCATATTCCTCTTTTCTTAGAAGCTTCCTGTAGCTGTGGGTCAGTCCTGATTGGATATGGGGTGAACAGCCTAAAGGGGTGAGAACTGGGGCTTCCAGTCTCACTTCCTCTGATAGGACCATAGAAGCCACCTGAGCCAAATGGTAGGTACTGGGTTCAGTGGCAATTTGTGGGGCCAGCGCTGCTAGCCCATGAACATGTGCACTCAGGAGGTGCTGCGATAGCCTGTTTCTGCTCAATGGAAGGCTCACTTTCATCTCCAAATCCAAGAAGAAAATAACTCAGCAAGAAAACTTGAATTCCCATGCACACCACACACATTGCCCTCACCCTTTCTCACCCCTGTTCACAAGGGAACCCTGAGCCCCACCAGGGGAGCCAAGGGCTAAGCACCAGGTGGAGGGAAGAGAACCACAGCACTGGCTCTGACCGTGATTGAGAATAACTTAGAGTTTTCATCTCCAAACAAGGACTAATAAGGTGCTCTCTTTCTCTGGGGTTACTGTGAGCTTCAGGTGAGGTGATGGGCCAAAGTATCTGTGTTCTGCTGTGATCTTGTTCTGATGGGAAGCCAGACATCATACCCATGTGGATGGCACCATTCTCCCTGACAGATCACAAAAAGCACAGGCATCCAAGTAGTATTTAGTGTCAGGATGAACTTGTTCTGCTGCCTATTTTTATAACGTTTATTTATTCACTCATTTAACCAATGTTTCTGGATGCCAGAAAATATAGTAAGCACTGACAATGCAAAATGAATGTGGCAGAGTTGGAAATATGTTTGACCAAGATTAATCTAGAGGTAAGTACAAGCAGACCTCAGAGAAATTGCAGTTAGGTTCTAGATCACCACAATAAAGTAAATATCTCACCAAAGTGAGTCACATGAATTTTTCCTAAGTGCATATAAAAGTTGTATTTATACTATACTTAGTCTATCAAGTGTGTAATAGACTTATTATAATCAAACAGACAGTGGTCCATCCACATGATGCCTTGGCTAATGATCTAATAATTAATGGTGGAAAGAACAGGTCTTTATTTACAATATTCCAACCTTGGGGGGACTCAGTGCACTTTACTCAGAGCCCTCCCTTTCCATGAGAACCAGCACTTCCTTTGTTCCTCTGAAAGCTATAAACCAAATGCAAACCCAATAGTCCTCATATTATCTTAAGCCAGCTGTGCAAACAGTTCTCCAGTCCCTCTGGAAGGTACCAAAGTTGCCATCCTGATGCAGCAGCTCTTTCCTTCAGGATCTGGGGTATATTGTCATCAGCCTCCATGTAATAGTCCAGGAAAGCATGTGCCATATTATATTGGATTATGAAGAAATCCAGGAAAGGCACAATTCACAAAAGTCCAGATAAAGTTAGGGTTTGCAAGGAATTTTGCAAAGAAGGGTCCTTGGCAGCTCCTGAGTCAGCTAAAGCATGCACTATCAAAGCAGCAGCATGTCTCCTTCCTTACTACACCAGGCAGCATGGCCAGAATCCGACTACAAACTACATAGTTGCTTCCTTACTTCTCCCTCTCACATGGCTGCTACATCATGCCTCCCTCATGGCTCTCTTACTCCCTTCCAAGCTGCATTCCCACTCATGGCTGTCCGACTTCCTTTAAATCCTGACCCAGAACCTTCTATGTGACCCTATTTCTGACTCCTCCCACAGTGGGCTACATTCTTCCAGTCTTCAGTACAGTTTACATTCTCTTGGCTTCCATCCTTCATCAGGGCAGGCATGCCTCCATGACACAGAAGAACTGCCTCCCTGCTTTTCATGGAGTCACTGCAAGTACCCTGGCTACATTGAGAATCAAAGTCAAGCCCATCTTCCTGGCTGTAGTGGCAGCACAGCTATTAAACTAGACTTTGTTATGAAAAGTATCTTAGTCATGTCATTCACTCTCCCCATCCTCAACCATGAGCTGTGGGGGTACATGCTCTGTATCCAGTTACATTATCTCTAAAAAAATGTACAAAACTTAATTTAAAAAAATTCTTTATTGCAACAATAAGAGGGAGAAGATGGCGGCGAGGTAGGAGGGAGCAGATTCCACTTCCCCCTACACATGGGAGAAAAACCTAGCCAGTCTATGGAGGAACAGAGCAAACAGCCAACAGTACCCAAGCATATATGAACACAGGAGGCCAAAAATTGTAGAGGACATTGAAAAGCCAGATGGTAAGGAGAGTGCTTCAGGACAATAAGATCCCTGGGACCAGTGCTGGGACCAGGGCAGCAGCAGCCCCAGGCCCAGTGCCTGCCAGGTCTGCCACAGGGTTCTTGGGAGAGAGCCAGGTCAGCGGCTCCCTCCCCAGCCAAACAAGGTTTGAACAGCACCAGGAGAGACCTGGTTGCTTGAAGTTGCAGAGAGGGGAATAATGACTAAGTGGCAAACACACAGGGGCTGTGAACACCCACGGAGTCTGTGGACGCTGGCTGGGGAGAGTTGAGAGTTGGGTCGTGACGGGCCCTGACCTGGATAGTCCCAGTTTGGCTGGACAGTTGGGCTGTGTGAAAGGCCAGGCCTCTATATGGAGCACAGGCTTGAGTAGGAGGAATTTCTCAAAAAGAAAAAGTGAAAAAACAGACACTGTTTGGAGAATTCTCCTGCAGCAATCGCTCTGGCCTCCTCCCCACCCAGTCCTGCAGCACTCCCGAGGTGGTGCCAAAGGCTCTGCGCAGCCCCATAGACCTGGAAAGGGTGCGCACCTGAACCTGAGGGACCGCAGGTGGACTGGCTGAGTGCACACACCTGCAATCTGGGGAGATTATTCTCTGTGGAAGGCCTCAAGTCCACACCCAAAGCCCCAGGGAGAGGCACTTGGCTAGCCCTGGGGAGAGTGCGCACCCCAACTGTGGAACCTCAGGGACCAGAGGCGGTTGGAGAGCTGGGCTGGAGACTGACTGAGTGTGGATCAGGAAGGGAGAAAAGAGAAACCAATCTCCCTTCAGCCTGCTGCAGCCAGGAAGACCAGCAAAACTGGATTGGCCACATAGAAGCCAACAAGAGGCTTTTTTTTTAAAAAGTAATTCTTTATTTATTTTTACTTTTATTATTTTTTTATCTTTTAACTCCTTTTTCTTCTCTTTCCTTCTTTCTTGTTTTATTTCTTCTTCCTTTCCTTCCCATTTTATCTCTTCTTCCTTCCCTCTTCTTTAATTTTCACAACTGAGACAAAAAAACCCGGAACTGTGAAAAGACCAGAGTTGGACCAAAGGAGGGGTCATCGCAACAGCTGAGACAATTAGACATATAACACTTTGCTACTACAGAAACCAGCAAGTTACTACACATTTGTATTATTATTTTTTTCATTATTCTTACATCATTTATTTTATTAGTATTTTTGTATTCCTTTTCTTTCTGTTTAGTCTTCTTTGCTTGGCTGGTTAAATTGTATTGTTTGACAGGTTTCCCTTGCTCTCTTTCATAGTGTAATGTTAATTTACTGTCCTTCACTTGTCTTCCATTAGCACACTACTCAAGGTCCTATACTTTCTATTCTTGTTATCCAGACCACATAGATTCTGTCACATGATATTTGCTCCATTATTATTGTAAATAATAGCTGTTCCATACAATGTTAAATACTACACAACACCCCTTCCAGATCTTAGCCCACTTCACGGTTTCCTGAACTCTACTGCTGTAGGGGTTAACTTTATTCTCTCACATGCTACATCTATTTACTATTTTTACTCTCACCTTACCTCAGAATCTTACCTCCCACAACCTCACTGCTTTCTAGATCCAACTCACAATCCTTCCCTCCCCAACAAAAGACTTATCTTCTTTCCACACTTTCTAAAAAGTGGCTACTTGGGTGGAAGATCACTGTTAACACTATACATAGCCAAAGGATCTCCTATCTCTTCTCTACCAGTTGCTATTGTAAATATCATAGAATACTATCTTGCTGCTTTAAAACATTTTTCCTTCCACCTCCAACTGATCACAAAAAAGAGTAGGTGGAAGCTGTGAACACCAACATGCCTGTTGGAACAGGAAACCCAACAACAAAGGCCCAGAAACAGATAACAACAGAAGAAGGTGAAGGAGGGAGTGGAAACCACACTAACGTCAATCCAGGACCTATCTGTAAATACAACTAAATAGAGGAGAAATTACCCAGAACAAACAACAGAACAAGAACAAGAGAGAATCTGCAAACCCTTGTACACACAGAACAACCAGATTCAACACAACCTGCCCACAGGAGCGCTACAAAATACAAGAGGTGGTGGACAGAGTGACCCTCAGTTAACCAGCTGGTTGGAGGGACCCATCAAAAAAACACCCCAAAACAATCAAAACCCAAAGACAAACACAGAGCCAACTTAAACGACAGCCCAAGACCAGTGAGCTTGGGAGATCAAGGAGACTGCACCAATGAATCTCACAAGTCTCCTACCATAAAAGTTCATGCCACAAACTTAGGGAGTAAGAACATTTAAATTTAAGAAGCTGAGCCTAAGAAGAGTCTCACAAACAACAGGAAGACAAAGAAACAATACCCAAATGAAAGGAAAGGAGGAAGCCTCAGAAAGAATGCTAAATGAAATAGAGGCAAGTCAACTATCAGATATTGAGTTCAAAGGAATGGTTATCAGGAAGCTCAATGATCTCACAGAGAATTACCAGAAACTACAGGGAAGCTATAATGAACTCACTGCAAACTATATCAACATGAAAAAGAAAATAGAAACTATCAACAAGGGCCAAGAGGAAATGGAGAATACAATTCCTCAACTGAAGAACACAGTAGAAGGAACCAAAAGCAGAATTGATGAAGCAGAGGGTCGAATCAGTAAGCTGGAGGACAAAGTAGAAAAACACCCAGAAAAAGCAAGAATAGGAAAAGAGGCTCAGAAAGAATGAGGAGGAATTAAGAGAAATGCAGGACAACAGGAAACGTAATAATACCTGTATAATTGGGATACCAGAAGGAGGAGAAGAAAATCAAGGGATAGAAAACCTATTTGAAAAAGTTATGATGGAAAACTTTCCTAATTTGATGAGAGAAAAAGTCACACAAATCAAGGAAACACAGAGTCCCAATGAAGAGGAACTGAAAGAGGTTCACTTCAAGACACATCATAATTAAAAAGGCAAAATTTCAAGACAAAGAGAAAATCTTAAAGGCACCAAGGGAGAAACAAGAAGTAACATACAAGGGAGCCCCAATAAAACTGGCAGCTGACTTCTCAATAGAAACGCTCCAAGCCAGAAGAGAATGACAAGAAATATTCCAAGTAATGAGAACCAGAGGCCTGCAACCAAGGTTACCTTACCCAGCAAGGCTCCCAATCAAGGTAGAAGGCCAAATAAGGAGCTTCCCAGACAAAAGAAGTCTAAAAAAATATACCTCCACCAAACCAGCTCTGCAAAAGATGCTAAACTAACTGCTTTAAGGACAGGAAGGAAAACAGAGAGAGAGAGAGAGAGGAACACAGGTACGAAAATGGCAATGAATAAGCACCTATCAATAGTAACCTTAAATGTAAGTGGATTAAATACTTCAATCAAAAGACATAGAATAGCTGTATGGATAAGAAAGCATGACCCACACAGACGCTGCCTACAATAGAAGACCCACCTCAGGAAAAAAGACCTAAACAGACTGAATGTGAAGGGTAACAAACAAATTTTGCAAGCAAACAGACAGGAAATAAAAGCCAGGGTAGCAATACTCATATCAGAAAAAATACACTTCAAAAAAAGAGCCATAAAGAGAGACCCAGAAGGTCACTTCATAATACTCAAGGGGAGAATCCACCAAGAAGACATAAACATTGTAAATATATATGCACCCAACATAGGAGCACCCAATTACATAAAGAAAATATTGGAGGAGTTCAAGGAAGATATTGACAGCAACACAACTATAGTATGCGAGTTTAATACCCCACTATCAAAAATGGATGGATCTTCCAAAGAAAATATCAACAAAGACATTGTGTCATTGAACAATGGCCTAGATGAAATGGACTTAACAGATATATATAAAGCCTTTCATCCCAAAGAAGCTAAATACACATTCTTTTCAAATGCATGTGAAACATTTTCAAGGATAGACCACATGATAGGACAAAAAACAAGCCTCAAAAAATTCACGAAAATTGAAATCATATCAAGCATTTTCTCCAACTACAAGGGACTAAAACTTGAAACCAATCCCAAGGAAAGAAACCCAAAACACTCAAAATCATGGAGATTGAATAGCATGCTATTAAACAATGAATGGGTCAAGAAGAAATTAGGAAAGAAATCAAAAAGTTACTGGAAACAAATGAAAATGAACTCACAACAACCCAAAATTTTGGGACACAGCAAAGGAAGTCCTGAGAGGGAAGTTCATAGCGATACAGGCCTACCTAAGAAGACAGAAACAGTTCAAATAAACAACCTAACTCTACATCTACAAGAACTCAAGGAACAACAACAAAGACAGTCCAGAGCAAGCAGAAGGAAGGAAATAACCAAGATCAGAGCAGAATTAAATGACATAGAGACTAAAAGCACAATTCTAAGGATCAGTGCATCCAGGACCTGGTTCTTTGAAAAGATAAACATAATCCACAAGCCTTTAAGCAGGTTAATTAACAAAAAAAAGAGAGAGGAACCAAATAAACACAATCAGAAGTCAAAGAGGAGATATTACAACTGATAACAGAGAAATGCAAAGGATTGTAAGTAATTACTACAAAGAACTGTATGCCAAGAATTTTGAAAACCTAGGTGAAATGGACAAATTCCTAGAAAAATATAATCTTCCAAAACTGAATGAATATGAAGCAGAAAGTCTCAGCAGACCAATAACAGCAGATGAAATTGAAGCAGTAATAAAAAAACTCCCAACACACAAAAGCTCTGGGCCAGATGGTTTCACAGAAGAATTCTACAAAGCCTTTAAGAAAGAGCTAACTCCTATCCTTCACGGATTATTCCAAAAAATCCAAAATGATGGAAGACTCCCAAACTCTTTTTATGAAGCCAGCATCATCCTAATTCCAAAACCAGATGAAGACACAACAAAGAAAGAAAACATCAGGTCAATATCGCTGATGAACATAGACACTAAAATCCTCAACAAAGTATTGGCAAACCACATTTAACATACATTAAAAAGATCATACACCATGACCAAGTGGGATTCATCCCAGGGATGCAAGGATGGTTCAGTATTTGGAAATCAATAAATGCAATACATACATAAACAAAGCAAAGACAAAATCACATGATCATATCAATAGATGAGGAAAAAGCATTTGATAAGGTACTACACCTATTTATGATAAAAACACTGAGCAAAGTGGGAATAGAGGGAGCATTCCTCAACATAATAAAGGCCATATATGAAAAACTGACAGCCAACATCATACACAATGGGCAAAAACTAAAATCTTTTCCACTAAGATCAGGAACAAGACAAGATGGTCCACTTTCACCACTTCCATTCAACATAGTATTGGAAGTTTTAGCCACAGCGATCAGACAAGAAAAGGAAATAAAAGGCATCCAAATAAGAAAAGAAGAAACAAAACTGTCACTGTTTGCAGATGACATGATAGTGTACATAGAAAATCCTATAGACTCCACTAAAGAACAGCTCAACATAATAAGTGAATTTGGCATAACAGCAGGTTACAACGTCAATATCCAGAAATCAAAGGCATTTTTGTATACCAACAATGAAACATCAGAGGCACAAATCAAGGAAAAAATCCCTTTTGATATAGCAAAAAGAAAATTAAAATACCTAAGAATAAACCTAACCAAGGAGGTAAAAGACCTATATGCATAAAACTACACAACACTGAAGAAAGTAATTAAGGAAGACACAAACAAATGGAAACATATACCATGTTCATGGATCAGAAAAATTAACATCCTCAAAATGTCCATACTACCCAAAGCAATTTGCACATTCAATGCAATACCTATTAAAGTACCAATGGCATATTTGGCAGACATAGAACAAACACTTTAAAAATATATATGGAACCATAAACAACCCTGAATAGGTGCTACAATTTTGAGAAACAAGAGCAAAGTAGGAGGGATCAAAATACCCGATACTAAACTGTACTACAAGGCCACTGAAATCAAAACAGTCTGGTACTGGCATAAAAACAGGCACATAGACCAATAGAACAGAATAGAGAACCCAGAAATAAATCCAAGTCTCCATGGTCAATTAATACTTGACAAAGGGGGCAGCAACATAAAATGGAGTAGCAATAGCCTCTGCAACAAATGGTGTTGGGAGAGTTGGACAGCTACATGCAAAAAAAAAGAAACTAGAACACCACCATACACAAAAATAAATTCAAGACAGATAAAAGATTTAAATAAAAGTCATGACACCATTAAAGTCCTAGAGGAGAACATACGTAGAAAAATCTCAGATATTTCATGCAGCAACATTTTTACTGACATGTCCCCTAGAGCAAGGGACATAAAGGAAAGAATAAACAAATGGGATCTCATCAAAACAAAAAGCTTCTGCATGGCTAAAGAAAACAGTATTAAAATGAAAAGAGAACCAACTGTATGGGAAAACATATTTGCCAATAATACCTCAGACAAGGGTTTAATCTCCAAGATATATAAAGAAATTACACGACTC
>CM052542.1:97162965-97180110 GCA_028533065.1 Trachops cirrhosus | reverse complement strand
TATGGAACTTCCTCAGAAAACTAAAAATGGATCTGCCTTTTGATCCAGCAATTCCACTGCTAGGACTATATCCTAAGAACCTTGAAACATCAATCCAAAAGAACCTATACACCCCAATGTTCATAGCAGCACAATTTACAATAGCTAAGTGCTGGAAACAACCTAGGTGCCCATCAGTAAATGAGTGGATCAAAAAACTATGGTACATTTACACAATGGAATTCTATGCAGCAGAATGAAAGAAGGAGCTCATACCCTTTGCAACAGCATGGATGGAGCTTGAAAGCATTATGCTGAGGGAAATAAGCCATGCAGTGAAAGACAAATACCATATGATCTTGCCTTTAACAGGAACATACACAACAAAACAAAGAAACAAGGAAAATATAGCCAAAGACACTGAAATAGAGGACAGGCTGATAGTGATCAGATGGGAGAGGGGAGGGAATTTCAGAGTAACTTCAGGGGAGAAGGGAAGGGTTTACAGGAACAAATATAAAGGACATATGGACAAAAACTAGGGAGGTTGGAAATGGGAGGAAGGAGGGGAGGGAAAGGTTGGTGGGCTGTAATGGGAGTAAAGGATAGAAACTGTACTTGAATAATGATTAAAAAATAAATTAAAAAAAACTGTACTTGAACAACTATTAAAATAAAAATTAAAAAACAATAAAAGGAAGTTAAGGTCTAAACAAATAATTTCAAAGTCTAATAATCCAATCACAATGATGTTGAGTGTTGAGGCTGCCAGTGAGCTGTTTGGATGAAGTCTATGGTAGTCGGGGAGAACAGAACAAAAGTGAGAAATAACTATTATAAAATCAAAAAGAACATAGAGCCAGAACATACAGTAAAAACATTCCTCTTTCATAGGCTACCTAGGGTTATCCTTTGATTACATGCATTGTATGATAATCTCTGTAAAGACTTGTTTTTATATAAGAATCAGTTTTCCATTAATCATTTCTCCATTCTGGACCTCAATGAAAAAATTTTCTAATGTGTCATACCCGAATGTTTTTGAATAAATTAAATTCACCATTGAAAAAAACTTCTTTATTGCTAAAAAACACTAACAATTACTTGAGCCTATGGGAAAAATGGAGCCAATAGTCTTTCTCCATGTAGGGTTTGGCCCAAGCCTTCAATTCCTAAAAAGTCTAGTGAAGTGCAATAAAATGAGGTTCGCCTATAGTGAAGTTATTTCCACAACAATAAACTTTTAAAATTGTGGTATTTTTTTCCTTAGGTCGGGGGGTGGATTTTTTAAAGAGGAAATTTACCTGATAATTAGAGAGTAACAGTTCTGAGAGGAGGTGTGCTTGTTCTAAGCTTTCTTGGCACTAACCTTTTTTCTAAAGGGACTGTGGGTTAGAAAGAAGTTAGTATATGACCAAGAAAGAGACAAGATGACCAAAAGCTAATCCCAGCAGTTAGGTCCCAGTGTGGTGCCCACACCCATCCTTCTCAACAGCCGGGAACACAGGGATCATGTGTAGACAAGATGTACTAAAATTGCCCTGGCCAATGTGGTTCAGTTGGTTGGAGTATTGCCCTGTGCACGGAAGGGTTACAGGTTTGATTCTGGTCACGGCACCTTGGACAGGTAACTGATCAATGTTTCTCTCTCACATCGATGCTTCTCTCTCTCCCTTCCTCTCTAAAAGCAATGAAAAAAATGTCCTTGGGTGAGGATTTAGAAAAAAAAAGAGAGAAGCACTAAAATATCTCCAACCCCAGGAAAGTCACTATGCTGAGTAAGTCTCAGATTCTTACTATCTGTGAAACAATGTTAGTTGCTTCTACTGAAGGGAATGCCTGGGATCCCACTTTCTATCAGAGGAGGAGACATGTTTGCTGCAAACTGCACCCACGGATGAGGACCATAGGATAGGACTAGCATAAGACTAGAATAAATAAGTTGGCAAATGTGAACAGTGGGTCATGCCCAACAGGGGTGCTGTGAAGGGGGCCTGGTGAGTCCTTACTTTGACTCAGGGATTATCACTTTTTCTCTTTGTTCTCCTGTTCCCCTTGGTCCTTGTTTCAGGTTCTCAGTGAGTGAGTTGTCCCTGGCCAGGTTTCAGGATGAACAAGCTGTGAGTCCCACACTCACCTTTTATCATCGGTCCCATCTCTGGCTCCCTAGACACACAGTGCAGGTTCAAATATTTGAGCAATTACACACATGGAGAGCAAAATTATGGAGTTGACATACACTATGACTTATTTTAACTAGTATCTTTGATTTATCTGTTATAGGCAGAAACTGCTAAGTCAAACAGAAATTCCAAATTTAAGAAAGATTAGCTTAACAGAGCTTTCCCTAAACACCTTATATGAACAGCAACTAGAGTTAAAATGGTGAACTTACATTCATTATTACTAGTTAATTTCTCTTGAAAAATGGCCTGAGAGAAAATGGGGCCAAAGGTGCCATTCCATCTACCAAGTGTTATCTACTTAACAACTCTACTGAGCACTGCATAATGAAAGTTCAATGTGTCTCTTTTCATTCCATGAAAAAGGAAAACTGAGGGCCCTTTGTAACAATACTTAAGCTTGGCCCTCTTCCCACAGACCTGTTTAGGATCTCCATGCCCATCTCCCATTATTACCCAGCCTTCGGTGGTTTCTACTTGCTCATCAGGGCAGCCACTCTCTCCCCATGTCTGTCTCTAGGCTCCTCACACTCTTTTTCCCAAGAGGAAACCCTCTTAGCCAAAGGTGCAGATCCAGTATGGGCTTCATCGTTACAGTGATGAACTGAGGACTCTTTTCTCACTAAAACCACTGTTAAAGCCCAACAATAGGGTATTCTTAGACTATTTGTCCTTGTCATACTATTTTGACCAAGAGGAAACCCTCTTAGCCAAAGGTGCAGATCCAGTATGGGCTTCATCGTTACAGTGATGAACTGAGGACTCTTTTCTCACTAAAACCACTGTTAAAGCCCAACAATAGGGTATTCTTAGACTATTTGTCCTTGTCATACTATTTTGACCTGCTTTTACAGTTTATCATTCCATCTACCTGCCCTCAATTTGACATACTTTTCCTGAAAGCCTAGAGCCCAAGGAAAGATAGGCCTCCCTTGTAAATGCCTTACTCATCATCCTTAGCTTTGTCAGGGGCCTTGGCAGTCCTTCACCTGCTGACAGCTCTCCCCCACAGAACTTGACTGGAGAATTTAGGGAATAGCCATCATGCCCATGTGCCATGGCAAGTAGTAGAGTGCCACTTAGCTCTGAATGCAGCAGTCAGTGCTGGCAGGCACCCCAGCATTCCCACATAGTGGCAGTCCAGCCAGGACATAGCTCTGGACCCACACACCATTTCGTAGTGTGCAGGCAGAGGGACTGAGATGCTGGAATGCTAAGCAGGCCCTTTGTTGCAAACAGCTTTAATGTTTCATCTGCTTTCTGCTGCACACAGGCAGAATTCCTGTAAATAGGCACCTCAGTATTGGAGTACTATGCTCTTCAGGAGACATATTTTCCTGGACAGCAAAATACTGCTCACATATGCATTTCTGTTTTGCTTGTGAAGTACCTTTTTTAAACATTGAGGATTGGTTCTGGATTGCTAACATCTCAGTGGTGTTCCTGAGCAGAAAGGATAACGGCAGAAAATTTCAATGTGCTCTATTGGGTATAATTAACCAAATCTATTCTGTCCACGTCTGAGAAAAAAAAGTTAAGAATCAGCACCAGTGAGAAAGAAGTGATATTTTGCACAAGGAATACTTAGTTATCTCCTTGGAGCTATTATCCAAGCCAGGCTGTGTGATGGACTCATTTTCCCTGTTCCACTCCCACCTGATTTTCAGAAGACAAAACAATTTATAGAAGGGGAGCAATGTTTCACTATGAAATGAATGTCCGATGTAAGTTTGCTATACCTATCTGCTAGCAGACCAAGGCAATTCCCTTCTATTTAGAGTTTGCTGAGAATTCTCTTTTCTTTTTTAGGTCATGATACTATAGAGCAGAGCAGGGCCTGTCCATGTGTTGCCTTGGTGTAAGACCCAACAATTAATGCTAGAAGAAGCAGATCTTTATTTACAACATTCTACCCCTGGGGGAGCCTAGAGCACTCATGCTCCGAGGCCAGTTTTCCCATGAGACCCAGCACTTCCCACCCTCCCCACCAGGCTATGAGCCAGAAACATCCCCCAAAGTTTCCCATGTTCTTAACTTAAGCTAGCTGTGTAAACAGTTCTCTGGTCCCTCTGGAAAGTCCCAAAGTCATCATCCTCACACAGCCGCTCTCTCCTTCAGGATCCAGGATACATGTTCATCAGCCTCCATTTAATAGTTGAGAAAAGCATGTTCCACGTTACTCTTGTAACAGGGTACAGCCAAGAGGGAGTCCCCAAATAGGGATTTGTAATGGGATCCAGAACTCAAGGTGTAAAGGAAATATTAGAAAACTATATATAGGATGTCCTCACCCCCATAAGTCTGAGCTGGGGGATGGGATACATGGAGCAGGGCCATTGAGAGTTGTTTTGAATAGCAACAACTTTGCAGCTCTGGCATGGTCATTTAACATATCTATAACCTTTAACTGGTTTCATGGATATGTTAAATAGCTGTGGCTATGCTTTGAGCCAGGGGGATGGAAATGACGTCCACCCATGATGTAACTGGAAAGCAACACCCCCTGGTTACAGCGCCTGCACCTGCGTGAGAACTTGGAGATAATTGGCTCTGTGACATGGGGCCACACCTGCCCAGACTCATTATGGCTGCCCAGAAAAGCTGGAAGAATACAGGAGTGCTGGCAGGGGTAACCGATTGTAGGAGGAGTTGGAAATGGTGCCGTAGAGGAAGATTGGCATGAGGACTTAAACCCAGGCGTGGCAGCCATGCTGGGGAGAACCACACAGGTTTGGGGTGCTCCCTTTTGCCACATGGCTTAGGAAGCTGGAGAGACTTTGCCTGGAAGAAAAGGGGTGAAAGGACTCTTGCTGGTGGGCCATGAGAAGGTGCCACATGTTTTTGGATGAACTGGACATCGTGGTGGCGACACAACTGATGGTGCCAGGAGCCTGAATCACAGACTTCTATTTCTTTTCCTGAGATACTGTACCCCAGACTAGGGCAGAGGGAGAAGGAAGGACCGTGTGCGGCTGTGGGTATTCTAAAGAACTAGTATTTTAATGAAGACATTAACTCACTACCCTAAGTCTGTATAGCTTTTACATAAATAATTCCTTTCCTTTTCAAAATCTCTGGCATTGAGAGATGTCTTTCCTCTGGCAGTAGGCATAGCGAACCTAGTAGGTGGCAGGAACCCCGGAGAAAAAAGGGGGGCCCTTTCAGTAATAGTATATCATATTCCCCCTTCTTGAGTCTGTTCTGTAACAGACACTGAATTGTGGTGAAACTCAAGAAAGGCACAGGTCTTAAAGTCCAGGTAAAATACAAGTGCAGCAGATCAGGATCTTGCAATGAAGTCCTTTGCAGCTCTGGAGTCAGCTAGAGCAGGAATGATTACAGCAGCAGGTCGTGGCCTAATTCCTTAGTACAACCTACAGGGCAGAAACCCTCCTTTTCCTTTCTAAGCCCATTTCCCTGGCTCCAAGCGCTCAAGACACAGCTTTTTAGCATTACTATGAAGCTAGCCAAGTTGCCATAGTTATGCAAAGTAACTCTCAATCACTGTCCCCTGCTTCTCCCTCCCCCAAGCCAGGTTTACTGGGAATATCCTCTATATTCCCTATTACAACAAGAGGATATTAAATTTTATCAGAACTTTTTTTCTGCATTTATTGAGCTCTCCACATGTTTTTCTTCTTTAATCCATTAGTGTGATGAATACATTCATTGAACTACAAACTGATTTGACATTTCTAGACTAAAGTCAACTGGATCATGATACATAATTTTTTTAAATGACAGAAAAAAATGTGTAAAGTTTTGAAGGAACCAAAAGGAGAACTTTGTATTCTTTTTAAAATACATTTTATTGATTACGTTATTATAATTGTCCCAAATTTTACCTCTTGCCCTGCTCAACCAGTTTCCTCCATTTCCTCCAGCAATCCCCCCTCTTTAGTTTATGTCCATGTGTCATGCATGTATAAGTTCTTTGGCTTCTCCATTTCCTATACTGTTCTTAACATCCACCTGTCTATTTTATACCTACCAATTTATGCTTAATCCCTGCACCTTTTCTTCCATTATCCCCTTTCTCCCAGCTGATAACTCTGCAAATATCTCCACATCTATGGTTCCATTTCTATTCTGTTTGTTTGCTCAGTTTATTTTTTTAATTCAATTGTTGATAATTGTGAATTTATTGCTATTTTAATGTCCATAGTTTTGATCTTCTTTTTCTTAATTATGTCCCTTTAACATTTTATATAATAATGGCTTGGTGATGATGAGCTCCTTTAGCTTTACCTTGTCTGGAACCACTTTATCTGCTCTTCAATACTAAATGATAGCTTTGCTGGATAGAGTAATTTTGGATGTAGGCCCTTGATTTTCATCACTTTGAATACTTCCTGCCAGTCCCTTCTAGCCTGCAAATTTCTTTTGAGAAATCAACTGACAGTCTTATGGGAACTCCTTTGTAGGTAACTACCTGTTTTTCTCTTGCTGCTTTTAAGATTTTCTCTTTATGTTTATTCTTTGTTATTTTAATTATGATGTTTCTTGGTGTGGTCGTCTTTGGGTCCATCTTGTTCGGGACTCTCTGAATTTCCTGGACTTGTATGTCTATTTCCTTCACCAAATTAGGGAAGTTTTCTTTCATTATTTTTTCAAATAAGTTTTCAATTTCTTGCTCTCATTTTTCCCTTATGATACCCCTGTTATTCTAATGTTGGTACTTTGAAGATGTCCCAGAAGCTTCTTAGACTATCCTTATTTTGTTGGGTTCTTTTTTCTTCTTCCAGTTTTGGTTGAGTTTTTTTCCTTATGTTCCAAATCATTGATTTGATTCTCGGCTTCATTCCCTCCACTGTTGATTCTCTGTAAATTTTTCTTTATTTCACTTAATGTAAACTTCATTTCTGCCTCAGTCTTTTTTTATGCTATTGAAGTACCCAATGAGTTCTTTGAGCATCCTAATAACCAGTGTTTTGAATTCTGCATCTGATAGATTGCCTCTCTCCATTTCCTTTATTTATTTTTTTTCTGGAGTTCTATTTTTTCATTTGGGCCATATTTCTTTGTGTCCTCATTTTGGTAGCCTTCCTGTGTTTGTTTCTATGTATTAGGTACAGCTGCCTTGATTCCCTGTCTTAGTAATGTGGCCTATTGTAGAAAAATGCACTGGTAAGTTCGATGGGGTGGAGCCTTAGGTAATTGCCAGGGTGGGGCAACCCCAGTTGCCACTCTGTGGCTCTGTGTAGGGGAAGGCTCAGAGAGAGTCCAATGCTGCTGCCTGGTCTCTGGAATTTTGTCCAGGAGGAAGCTGTCTCCCAGCACTTGCCCTGATGCCAGTTACTTTAATTTCTCCCCATATGCCACTGGTGCCTTTCCAGCTGTTGCCCTGGTGCTGAAGTCCAGAGGGAGTGAGTCTGCATAAATCCTAAGTCCTTTTCAGGCCCTTAGAGACTCCTGAGAACCCCGCTTTCTTCCACCACCACAACCCCCACTGGTTTTTACAGCCAGAAGTTATGGGGACTTATTTTCCTGGCACTGGAACCCTGTGCTGGGTGATCTGCTGTGGGGCTGGGGTCCCTCACTCCTAAGGCAACCTTCCAAATTTTTATCTACTATACATGAGTGTGGGATCACCTGTTTAGACCTCTGTGCCTCTCATCACCTCTTCTCACCTATCTGCACCTCTCTGCATCTCTGCCCCTTCCACCCATCTGGATGAATGTATCATGCATCTTTAATTCCTTAGCTTCATTAATTCCTTTGTTGTTGGACTTCCATACAGCTCAGTTTTCTGATGATTCTGGGTGATATTTGTAATTTTTGCTGTGGTCATGTGAGGAAGTGAGCTGTGTTTATCTACACCTCCATCTTGACCGGGAGTCTAACTAGGTATTCTCAATTGAAAACAAGGAATTTTCTAAATCCAAGTTTTCTGATTCTATGGAAATTCTGCCTTTCATAGTCTTTGAGCTATTTTACAACTACTATAAATTGTAAATAACTGGTAACAATGCAAATGATTCTTATCTGTAGATTTGCAAGTTAATTCTGCCCAGTGAAGGGACAAATTAATTATTCCTACACCCTATGGTAGTTTATCTTCTATTTGTAAATTTTAGCATTTACATGTGGTTTCAAAAGTTTTCCTGTGAACCAGCTATTGTGTTCCTCATTAACTGATAATTAAATAAAACATTTGATGTATCTGTGTTTAATATTATGGGCCATAATGATACTATCTTTAAAAGTTATCTTCTAGCAGTTTATTTCTGGATTCAATTTGCTATACCTTGTTTAGGATATATACATACATATTCAAGAATGAAACTGACCCACCATGTTTCCTAATTTCCTTTTGGGGTTTTGGTATGAATGTTATGCTAAATCTTTTCATTTCTTTCAAAGAATTACATAAAGTTATAGTTCTACTTAATAATTTTTTTTAAAGATTTTATTTATTATCTTTAGAGGGGAAGGGAAGGAGAGAGGGAGAGAAATATCAATGTATGGTTGCTTCCTGTGCATTCCCTGCTGGGAACTGGCCTGCAACCCAGGCATGTGCCCTGACTGGGAATCGAACCGCGATCTCTTGTTTCACAGGCCCGCACTTAATCCACTAAGCTACGCCAGCCAGGGCTACTTAATAATTTTTTTAGAATTTGCCCATGAAACCGCCTGAACTTGAAGTGTTTATTGTGGAATGGTGTTAATTATGAATCAGTTTCTTTGAACTTTTAGACCTATTATAGTTATTTTTATTGTGTAGTTTTTAGTACTTTTCTAGGAATCAGTCCATTTCAAATTTAGAGGTATAAACTTATTTATACAATTTTTGCATTTTCCTTTTTAAAATTTTCTGATTTTGTAATGCAATAATCTTTTTTTCTCCTTCTGCTATTTATCCATGACTGCTCTCTTTATCTGAATCAGTCTCACTAGAACCAGCATTGATCAAGCTATGTTGATTCTCCCTATTGTATATTTATTGTCTGTGTTACTAATTTCTAATCTGAACTCCACCATTTCCTTCCTTCTACTTTACTTTGGTTTAATTTTACTATTCTTTAACTTCTTGAGACTGATGCTTCTTTAGCTAACTAATTTTGTCTTTTCTTTCCTAGTATATGTATTTATGGCTATAAATTCCTCCCTCTCTCTGATTTTTCTGTCTCCAAAAGGTTTCAAATGTACTACTGTCATTTTCAATTTAAAACATTTTAATTTTGATTATTTTGGGTTGGCCAAGATGTCTGTATGGTTTTTTCCATAAAATAAAAAAATACATTTTTTCATTTTCACTAATAACTTTATTGATTTGGATATTTAAGTTTGTTAGCTATTTCCTGCATGGTATACTGTTGATTGTTTTCAATTAATGTCTCAATTTTATGGCTATCAACTTCAACTGGTCTACCCTGCTGTGGAGCATTGTCCAGCAAGAAATCTCCAGCACAAAACTTCCCAAACCACTTTTGACGAAGTGATCAATTACAGCAACTTCTCACACCGCACAAACCTTCTCTTGCATTTCAGGTATGTTTTTACCTTTCTTGAAATAATAAAGCATAATATGCTGAAAATGTTGCATATTTTCTTCCCTCTTCAATATTAAAATGACTACCAAAAATTCACCAATTTTGATTTTTTAAAAAATGCACGCTGATATGACAGCTGTCACAATAAAATCTAACAAAATTGTTTTGAATGAAATTACAGACAACTTAACACATCTTAAGGAAAAAAAACAAATGAGGTTTTTGGCCAACCCAATATCTTTCCTTTGTCCAATTATTTATTTAGAATACATTTTTAAGTTTCAAATATATGGGCTTTTCCAGTTATCACTGTTACAAATTTCTAGTGTAATTGCATTTGATTTAGAAACCACACCGACTAAGCTTTTGATATTTTGAAATAATTTGAAATTTTCTTTATGGCCCAGAGTATGATCATTTTATGTGTGTGTGTGCAGGGTGTTATATGTATCAAGAAAAGTTGAAAATATTTATAATCTGCAATAGTTGTTTGCAGTGTTCTATACATGTTCTTTGGTCAATTGGGCACATGATGTTCTTCTGTAGTCACACTAATTTGAGGGTGTGCTTAAACAACAAACATTTATTTTGTTACAATTCAGGAGGACAAAAGTTTGAGAGCTCTCTTCTTGATTTGTAGATAGCTGTTTTCTCCCTGTAGTCTCACTGAATTTTTTCTTTGTTTTCTGTTGATGACTAACAAAGATAGGTTAAAATACCTAAATATTATTTTGTACTTGTCTGTCTCTTTATAATTTTCAATTTACATATATATGCTTCATTTATTTTGTATATATGTTTTATATATTTGAAGGCCCTACTAGGTGCACACAAATTTAAAATGGTCATATATTTCCAGAGAACCTCTCTAGTAATGGTTTTAACCTGAATTCTATTTTGTCTAAAAGTAATATAACATACCTGCTTTCTTGTGGCTAATGTTTAATCCTTATTTAGACTCTTTCGTTTTCAACGTTTTTGGTATCCTTGTTTTTGATTTCCGGATAGTCTTCATCATCTACCTTGAGCATTTGTTCCACTTATCACTTATTGTAATTTCTGTTATTTTTGGGCTTCAATCTTATCTCCTATTATGTGCTTTTTATTTGTACCAACTTTTTGGGCTTTGTCTTCTTTCCTGTCTTGCCCATAGTTACCTTCTCTTAGTGTGGAAAAAACACACTCTTTTCCTATTCTTTTAGTTGCTATCATAAAAACTATGAAGTATTTTAAAGTTATTAAAACCTAATATTGATAAATTTATTTTCGTAAATAATTCAAGGGACCTTATGATACTGCTAGCCGGGTCAGTTCCCTGAGTGCAAGCCAGAGCAGATGGGAGGGGCCACAGGGGTAGCACCACATTGTCTGGGTGGTGCACAAGGACAGATCCCTAGCACCTGGAAAGATGTGACAGGAGGAAGTCATTGTGCTGAAGATGGGAAAGGCTAGAGAGGGAGATTGGCTAAGGGAAAAGACCTCCTAATCCCTTCAAGCTGGATGAAGATCTTTCAGTCTAGCCAGGGAAAAGATGGGATTAGTGGAGGTGGGAGGTGGACCCTTCCAAAGCTGTGTAAATTTGAGCACTGAATTCAGCCCACAGAAGTAGCTTATATAAACCAAGGGAAGGGAAAGGGCCCTGGAAGCCATGTGGCCAGTGGCAGTGCCAACCCCACACATGGATCCCCAGGAAGGAGCTTAAAGCTGAATTGCAACCTAGAACAAGCCAAGCCACTTGGATGATGGTGCAGCAGCGATCTGTGGTTCCCAAAGGACTTTTTAAGTGGGAAAAGGATCTCTTGGTGCAACTTTGGATTAGTCTGGCACAGGGTGGCTGGGTTTTCCAGAGAGGATAGATTTGAGGCAGGAGCCTGCCATTCTCCCAAACTATTTCAGCTTTTGGATAAAAGACCCCTTTCCTTTTCTCACCAAATCTCTGCCTCTGGAATTTGCCTGTATGGGTGGTGGCTGGCCTGAACCCCACTTTTATTCAGTAACACTTAGAACATTTTTTTCTTTTTTATTGTTGTTCAGTTACAATTGTCCCCATTTTCCCCATTACTCTCCCCTGCCCTACCTACACCCACCTTCCACATTCAATCCTTCCTTCGCCCCCTCTTGTTTTTGTTCATGTGTCCTTTATTCAAGTTCCTTGACCATTCCCTTTGTTATCCCCCTCCCCCCTCCCTATGGTCACTGTGAAGTTCTTTATTTCCATGTCTCTGGTTCTATTTTGGTCTCTAGTTTGTTTTGTTGATTATGCTCCCCTTATAGATGAGATCATATGGTATTTGTCTTTCACTGCCTGGCTTATTTCACTTAGCATAATGCTCTCCAGTTCCATCTATGCTGTTGCAAAGGACAGGAGCTCCCTCTTTCTTTCTGCTGTGTAGTATTCCATTGTATAAATGTACCATAGTTTTTTGATCCATTCATTTACTGCTGGGCACCTAGGTGCTTCTAGCACTTGGCTATTATAAGTTGTGCTGCTATGAACATTGGGGTGCATAGGTTTTTCTGGATTGGTGTTTCAGGGTTCTTAGGATATAATCCCAGGAGTGGAATTGCTGCGTCAAAAAGCAGATCCATTTTTAGTTTTCTGAAGAAATTCCATATTGTTTTCCACAGTGGCTGCACCAGTCTGCATTTCCACCAACAGTGCACCAGTGTTCCCTTTTCTCTACAACCTCGCCAGCACTTGTTATTTATTGATTTGTTTATGATGGCCACTCTCACTGGTGTGAAATACCATCTCATTTTGGTTTCAATTTGCATCTCTCTGATGACTAGTGATGCTGAGCATCCTTTCACATGTCTCTGGGCCCTGTATATGTCCTCCTTGGAGAAGTGTCTGTTCAGGTCCTTTGCCCATTCTTTAATTGGATTGTTTGTCTTCCTGGTGTTGAGTCATATGAGTTCTTTACATAGTTTTGAGATAAAACCCTTGTCTGTGGTATCATTGGCAAATATGTTCTTCTATTCAGTCAGTTCCCTTTTCATTTTTCTGATGTTTTCTTTAGCTGTGCAGTAGCTTTTCAATTTGATGTAGTCCCACTTGTTTCTTTCCTTTATATCCCTTGCTCTAGGGGACATATCAGTGAAAATATTGCTGCATGGAATATCTGAAATTTTCCTGCCTATGTTCTCCTCTAGGATTTTTGTGGTCTCATGACTTATATTTAGGTCTTTTATCCATCTTGATTTTATTTTTGTTTATGGTGTAAGTTGATGATTAACTTTCATTTTTGCATGGAGCTATCCAGATCTCCCAATGGGATTTGTAGAAGAGGATATATTTACTCCATTTTAAGCTTCTGCCCCCTTTGTCAAATATTAATTGACCAAAGAGACTTGGATTTATTTCTGGGCTCTCTATTCTGTTCCACTGATCTATGTGTCTGTTCTCATGTCAGCACCAGACTGTTTTGATTGCCGTAGCCTTGTAATATAGTTTGATATCAGGTATTATGATCCCTCTTAATTTGTTCTTCTTTCTCAAAATTGCTGAGGCTATTCAAGGTCTTTTATGATCCATATACATTTTTGAAATATTTGTTCCATGTCTGTGAAATATGGCACTGGTATTTTAATAGGGAACATTTTAAACCCATTTGTATTCCCCCTGACCAATATGCTAGTGATATAATGTATTTTAATTCAATACATGAATTTGAAACCCCCTAAAATATTTAATTTATTCTCTGCTTTTAATTCTATCTTTAATTCATTTGAGATCATTTTCTGAAATTTTCACTTTTAGAATTTTCTTAAGAGTCCTCTGCTGGAGGCAAACTGTTTTTGTTGTGTCTGAGATAGTCTTTATTCACTTTCCTTATTGTGTTTCTTTATTTGTATTTCTAATAGTTTAGTCTTTATTTCTTAAATATTTTGTGTTTAATTCTTGATTTGTCATATAATTTTGAATTTTTTATATTATGGTTTTTGTTGCTCTCCTTTGTCTTATATAATTTTACTAATGTCTTTAAGCTCATTTTGATATATTAAGTTATAGTTTTGATCTGTTTTGAGCATGTCTTTCTGGTGTATCTTTATTGTCTGTAGAGATTATATGTTCTTTAGCTCTTCTTTATAGTAATTGGGATTTTATCATGATACTTTTCTATTGTTTATTTGTATGTAAATTTAGTTTTCCTGAATTTTTAAGAGGCTTTTTCAGATGGCTCTTGTAACTTTACTGAGCTTGCCTTCTGAGGTTTCCTGGCTTGGTTCCCCTCACTCACTTTTATATGGACCTTCTCTTTTCTTCACCCCTACTAACTGTCTTCTCTTGAATTCCCATTCTAGTTTCTCTTCAGTGTGGGATTTTTTTCTGGAAGGAGTCTTGGTGGGTCAGCTTTTAGAGGGGTTAAGAACAAGACTGCTCTAACCCCTTTAGGCCTTACATAGTGCTCCTTCTATCTATCTATTCACTTTTGGACAATGGCACTTACTCCTCCAGTTTTGGCTGCTGTCCTCAAATTAGCTCACTGAACTTCCCTATTGGCTATTTTGGTTGTTTTCAGATCCTCTGTTTGTAAATAAAATGGGTCCTTCACCAGAGTTGGAGGAGCACTGATGAAAGGAAGGTAAGATTAGTGTTAGGAGGCTTCATGGAACAGCTAATTCTTTTTAACATCAGATGTTGAAGCACTTGGAGGTCCTGCAAGCATAACAAACTCAAATCCAGCATAACCCAAACAAAGTGAATAATTTTACCCTTAAACTTTGTCACTGCATTCCATAAGTTATATGGGATGTTTTCACTTTCATTTATTTAAAAATATTTTCTAATTTCTTGTGATTACTTTCTTTGACTCATAGGTTATTTAGAAATACCTTGTTTAATTTCCAAATATTTTAGATTTTTTGAAATTTATCTTTGCTATTGGTTTGTAGTTAATTCCATAAAAGCACATATACAGTTCCTTTCCTTGGAAATACATTGAGATTTATTTTATGACCCAATATATAATTTCTTGGAGAATGTTCCACATGCACTTGAAAAGAATGTGTTCTGCTATAGTTTGGTGCAGTGTTCTAAAATGTCAAATAGGTCAAGCTAGTTCATTTTTCTCTCTACTTATGCTATTGATTACTAAGAAAGGAATGGTGGTCTGTTTTTCCAGTTTTATCAGTTCCATCAATTTGTGCTTCATTTATTTTGAAGCTCTAGATTTGAAATGCTGGCTTTAGCATATAATAAGTTCACAAATACACATGAATCTGTTGTCTATTTCTTGACTATTTTGTTCCATTGCTGTGTTTATTACCCCATATTATTTTAATTACTAAGACTTTAGAAAATACTTTGATTATCATTAAGATAAATCCTCTCCCTTCCCCACAACTTTTCTTTTTCAAAAATATATTGGTTCTTTTCATTCATTTTCTGTCATTTAGAATGTGAACATCAACTGGTCAAGTTCTTGTTGAGATTAATCTTAGGTATTTTTGTATTTTATAAAATATATACTTTATATTTCCTTGTTGCTCAGAGATATTTTTCCTATTGAAGATAAAGAACAGGGATTGGCAGACTTTTTCTTCAAAGGGTCAGGTGGTAAATATTTTAGGCTGTATGGGCCGTATGATCTCTACCACTGCTAACTTGGTCATTGCCATTGTAGCACAAGAGCAGACATAGAAAATACATAACCAAGTGGGTACAAAACTTTATTTACAAAAATAGAGAACAGATCAGGTTTGGTCTGTGGGCCATAGTTAACTGACCCCTGATATAGAGAAAAATTAATTTTTACATAGTTATCTCATGTCTGGACTTTGTAATGAATTTACTAATATCATGTTGGCCAAAAAGTTTGGTTTTTTTTTTCCATAAGATGGCTCTTTGTCCAATCCAATACAATATTTTAGTTGAGTGTATTATTTCTATGCAGGCAAATATATAAACAAAAGACCATTCTTTCTAACTTTTCAGTATTATACCAACTATTCCTTTTTTTTTTTTTTGTCTCATTGCATTGGCTACATAACTCTAAGCAATACTCAATTGCCAACAGGAGGTATTGCTGTTTTTTTAATGGAAATACTATTTTTCCCCTCCAAATATTATGTTGCTAAGAGTTTCTAAAAAAATGTTCTTTATCACATTCAAGTTTCAGATATAGCTGCATTAGATCTCTTCTAAGATCCCTTCTAATTGAAATTATTTCACTATGAAGTCATACTGCTTTTTGGTTATAACTGTAAACAAATTAAGTACTCAGTATTCCACTGAGCAATCCAACACACCCCACTGAAAACTATTGACCTGTTTTTACCTAATGGATACCTTCCAGCTCTTCTGATTCAATTACTTGAATCTCTAGACGCCACAGAAGAAAATTAATTCTTCCAAGAGATTAAGAAAAATTAAGTAGGAAATTAAACTTTTTTGTTTTAGAGTTCCTTTCCTTTGAGATTTTTCAGTAAGAATAAATCACTGAAATGACCTTTGAATATAAATGTAAACTTAATTGAAAGTTTAATAATGTTCTAGAAAAATTGGAGGTTAAAAGTAAAAAAAATTACTAAGACTTAATGAGAATAAAACTTACAATGTTTATTTCTGAAAAGCTTTGATCCAACCTGTGAATCCATCAAGCACATACAACTTTTAAAACATGAATTTAAAGTTCAAAGTTAATAAATGCATTTATATTTAAATGTTTTTAAATATTTTTAAAATTTCCCTTAAATAATAATTCATATACTCACAAAGCTGTCAATGGGAGTTTAATATTCATATCCTAGGCAAAAATTGATTTATTGTCGGTATGAAACTTAGTACTTCAATTACTCAGATGTTTTCAATTTGAAATTCACTTTTGAAAAATAAAATTTAAAAAATGCAATCACTACTTCCATATTTACTTACTTAATTTTCCTAAAACAGCTAAAAATTAGTCCAGCTATAAAAAATATGAGGCACATATTAAGAGGAGACATATTACCATCAAAAATTGTGGAATTTTTCACTACAAGAGTATTTTAAGGGCTAGATAATAAAAATAAAACGGGCAATACATAGTAAATATTTTCATTTAAATAATAACATGAAATCCTCAGGAACACTGTTGTACATTATATCTATTTTACATAAAGAGAAAAAATTAAGAATATAAATATTACAGCCCAGTCACCAAAATTAAATTAATGTTTAGCATAGACCATTGTTTATATGAACAATGTAAATAGGTAGAATCATTAATTTTATTTATAAAGACAAATACCATATGATCTCGCCATTAACAGGAACCTAAACAACAAAACAAAGAAACAAGTAAAATAAAACAAAAGACACTGAAATAGAGGACAGGTAGTCAGTGACCAGAGGGGAGAGGGGAGGGAATTTCAGGGGAGAAGGGAAGGGTTTACAGGAACAAATATAGAGGACACATGGACAAAACTAGGGGGGTTGGAAAGGGGAGGGAGGAGGGGAGGAATGGGTGGGCGGGCTGGAATGGGAATAAAGGATAGAAACTGTACTG
>CM052542.1:97129916-97154893 GCA_028533065.1 Trachops cirrhosus | reverse complement strand
GTTGGTTCTCTTTTCATTTTAATACTGTTTTCTTTAGCCATGCAGAAGCTTTTTGTTTTGATGAGATCCCATTTGTTTATTCTTTCCTTTATGTCCCTTGCTCTAGGGGACATATCAGTGAAAATACTGCTGTGTGGAATATCTGACATTTTCCTACCTGTGTTTTCCTTTAGGACTTTTATGGCATCATGACTTACATTTCAGTCTTTTATCCACCTTGAGTTTATTTTTGTGTATGGTGTAAGTTGGTGGCCGAGTTTAATTTTTTTGCATGTAGCTGTCTAGATCTCCCAATACCATTTATTGAAGCGTATAGCCATTATTGACTGTGAATTGCTAAAACCACACCTGTGTTAATTGCAAAGATGTACTAGCTAACAAAACAAAGCAACCATTAGTATTACTTGTCATGTACATAAAAAATAATTTCAAAGACAAAAGGATTATTTTAAAGAATTTTAAATTAAAAAGCCAACAGAAACTGATGTTCAATATTTCACATAACATTAATCTACTAGAGATTTACAAAATATCACTTTGAATTGGTAAGACTAAAAACCCATATTACAATTGTCAAGGCAATGCTAAAACACTGTATTAAAGATGTTTTCTTAAAAATGCTGAGTAAATACAGGGATGAGCAAAGTAGGCTCACATTTGTGAGTCTAAAAAACAGAGTTGTTCCTGTATTATTATTAATTACTGTATTATTATTAACATTTTTCCCACCACTGTATGTGGCTAAAAAGAGTTCAAGTACCATTTTCTTTTTTTTAAAGTATATTTTATTGATTATACTATTGCAGTTGTCCCATTTTTTTTCTCCCCTTTATTCCTCTCTGTCCTGCAGCCTTCCCTTCCACCAGCACAGCCCGCAATCCTTAGTTAATTTCCATGGGTCATACATATAAGTTCTCTGGCTTCTCCATTACCTATACTATTCTTAACCTCCCTCCATCTATTTTGTACCTACCATTTATGATTCCTATTCCCTGTACCTTTTCCCCCATTATAGCCCCTCTCCCTCCCCACTGACAACCCTCCATGTGATCGCCATTTCTGTGATTCTGTTCCTGTTCTAGTTATTTGCTTAGTTTATTTTTGTTTTTGTTTTTTAGGTTTGGTTGTTAATAGTTGTTTGTTATTTTACTGTTCATAGTTTTGATCATTTTATTTTTCTTAGGTAAGTCCCTTTAACATTTCATATAATAAGGGCTTGGCGATGATGAATTCCTTTAACTTGACCTCATCGGGAAAGCACTTTATCTGCCCTTTCATTCTAAATGATAGCTTTGCTGGACAGAGTAATCTTGGATGTAGGTCCTTGCCTTCCATGACTTGGAATACTTCTTTCCAGCCCCTTTTTGCCTATAAGGTTTCTTTGGAGAAATCAGCTTATAGTCTTATGGGAACGCCTTTCTAGGTAACTGTCTCCTTTTCTCTTGCTGTTTTTAGGATTCTTTTCTTATCTTTAATCTTGGTAACTTAATGATGATGTGTCTTGGTGTATTCCTCTTAGGGTCCAGCTTCTTTAGGACCCTGAGCTTTGTGGACTTCCTGGAGGTCTATTTCCTTTGCCAGATTGGGAAAGTTCTCCTTCATTGTTTTTTGAAATAAGTTTTCAATTTCTTGCTTTTCCTCTTCTCTTTCTGGCACCCCTATGATTTGGATGTTGGAGCATTTAAAGTTTTCCCTGAGGTTCCTAAGCCTGTCAATTTTTTTAATTCTTGTTTCTTCATTCTGTTCTGGTTGAATGTTTATTTCTTCCTTCTGCTCCAAATCATCATGTGAGTCCTGGTTTCCTATCCATCATTGTTGGGTCCCTGTACATTTTCCTTTATTTCACTTTGCATAGCCTTCACTTTTTCCTCTACTTTGTGACCATACTCACCATTTCTGTGGGCATCCTGATTACCAGTGTTTTGAACTCTGCACCTGAGAGGTTGACTATCTCTTCATCACTTAGATGTTTTTCAGGAGCTTTGGTCTGTTCTCTCATTTAGGCCATAGTTCTTTGTTTTGGAGCTCCTGTCATAAGGGGTGGAGCCTTAGGTATTCACCAGGGCAGGGAAACCCACATTGCTGTGTTGTGGTGCTGTATATGGGGAAGGGATTCAGAGAGGGAACAATGCTACTTACTTGGCTCTTGCCTCACTTTCAGTCACTTTCCATGCTACCCACAAGAAAATTCAGCCCTTCTGGTGCTGATTGCTGGGTGGGTGGGTGTGTGTATGTTCTAGGACCCTGTGGTCTCTTCAATGAACTCTCCTGTGAGGCTGGGAGTATCTCCTGCATCTGCAACCCCCAAAGATTTTTATAGCCAGAGGTTTTGAGGCTTTCTTTTCCTGTGCTGGAACCCTGGGTTGCACAGTCTGTCTCACTCCCTGGTTGTTCCTCCCAGTTTATCCACACACAAATGTGGGACTTCCCAGTCCACCAGCCACTGCTTCACCCACCTGGTCCTCCAATCTGTGCCTTGCTGTGCATCCTCTCCTGCCCCTACTGCCCATCTCTGCCCCTCCTACCAGTTTGGATAAATATTTCTTCCTTAACTCCTTGTTTGTCAGACTGCCATATAGTTCAATTTTCTGGCAGTTCTGGTTATTTTTTGTTTCTAAATTTGTTGTTGTCCTTCTTTTGGTTTTGTGAGGAGGCAACAGGTATGTACCTATGCCTCCATCTTGACCAGAAGTCTAGCTCTAAAGTACCATTTTCTAATGACACCCCAGCTTGATGAATTCAGGGACTGGTTAATGAAATGGAGTGGTACTAATTTATGAAACAAAAGTAGCAATTTATTTACTATTGAAACTTAATGAACCATAGGTATTGCTTACATAGTGATTCTTTCAGTATATATGTGATTTGAACATGATGAGATACAAAGGTATAATTCCTTTTTGCAGTTTGATTAATGAAAAACACTACTAGTTCTAAACTGTATAAAAATGCAAAGTACTAACTGTGTATTGTCAACAAATGTCATTTGGAGTTTTAATTTTGTGTACAGTTATGTACTGGTAGTAGATTTTCAATGACTGGAAAACAGTTGCAGGTAGTTACAGAGACTTAAAAAAAAGTAAACACACCTGCCTGATGAAATAAATGGTGTGCTTATTGAGTGGTATAGTAAGAATTTGGATCAGTCACTTCATGATGTGATCATATGGTAATTGACAATTAACAACTGTTACTCCATGCTGCAGATGGTGAGAAGGGAAAGTTCTGTGTAGAATGAGAAGTCTTAACATATCCAAAGGTTCAGGGAGTTTTAAGCAGCCTTGGTTAAAAAATGAAAATGTCTATAAAAATAACAATGAGAAGAAATAGGTGGTTACATATTTCCAGATTTTCATATCCTTTAGAATCATAATTAGGCTGGTACGTAGCTTAAAGTATGTGAGACTTCCCATGTGAGCATGCACACTGGTCTATGGCTGCCCAACACCACCAAAACAATGGGCTTGCTCTTGGATGGTATGGCAATGCATCAAACTGCCTTGAGTGTTTCTAAATGCTTACTCTCAATTTCTGTAAACTTATCTTGCAGCAGATAACAAACATCCACAGATCAATGCTGGCCCGAGACCACATTTTGAGTAGCTCTAGTAGCTCTACAAAATTTCTAGAGTAGAGAGGGGCATCAGTAAGGATATTTGACAGTTTAAGACTCTATTGGAAAGCCAATAAGGAAACAATAGATGTGTTGCCTATTTTTGAACCACTATATTTCATAAAACTAAGAATCTTGATTGTAAAATGCATACTTTTATGCACCCCCAAAAAAACCACTGTCAAACTCTCAGATGATTTACTACAAAACACGTTGAGAATTTAAAGAAAGCATAACATGGGAAAAAACAGTGCTCCTTAGGATCATGAATACAGTTCCAACAAGGGATATAAAATAATGGTAAATGTTAATATAAACAAACTACTTAAGAAATTATGATGAACAACAAATAAAAATTATACTAATGAAATTTGTTATGGGAATAGGTAACATCAGACTCAAATGTTTAGCATTTTTGATAGCATTTGTCTTTATTTTGGGCCAGACATTTTATATTTATTCTTTGTCATAGAGCCCTGAATTTGCTATGGAAAACCATTCCTCTCTCATTCTCTGCCATATGGCCTGGAGCAGTCCTCACTGGCCCACACTGACCAGAATCTCTCACAGTGACTAGTTCAGTGAAGGGCTATAACTCAGTGGAATATAGTGAAATGTTAGGAAACACTGGGCTGAAGATTCTGAAAAGAAGGAAATTTCCTCTATCCCTCAGGAGTTACTGGGAGAGGTCATTTGTCTACCATCCCACATAATATGGCCTGAGGATGGTGAGTTCCATAGAATCCATGCAGCCATTTGTTGCCACAGGGAGATCCTGTCACTGTCTGGGTATAACTACATAAAGTCTGAGAGAAGAGAGTCTGACATTTGTTCTGACAACAGAAGTCTGCAGAAGTTGTCTATCAGGGAAAATGCCACATAGCCCCTGTTTTCTCATGGCTGAGCTGGGCATTTTCATATTCTTTGTGGTTATTTATGGTAAGAGCTACTTTCCCCCCCAGTGCCTTCTTATTCTGCAGCACAGGAAACAGTTTTTTGACCACAGATCTAAATTCATATTCCTTACTCAGTTTAATCAATGATAAAGGTATTAGTATAATCACCATATGTCTCATTCTTGTGTCTATCTCTTAGCTGGTTCTAGATTAAGAGGAGAGCAAAGAATTGCTAAAAATGGACTCATACACAACAACATTATTATCCTTATTTTACATATGAGAAAACTGGGTTTCAGAGAGGATGAACAATTTGCAAAGTCACTAAAAATCTACAGTATGTGGTAAAACTGGCAGTCCAACCCAGGGAAACTCTTACTAACTCTGAAGTCTACATTTTTTCAGTGTGCACACATTCATCTATTTCTTTTCATTAAAAATATGTACACTTCATTGACATTCTCTAACAGGATTATAAAAACTGTGGTGTGGAGGGCAGAAAAAGGAAAATGAACTCACATTTACTGTGTACTAAGCCATTTGTTTACATTATATACTTAACACTCACATCCATCTCCAGGAACCTATAAGCAGTTAAATAAGAAGCAGGTACCCAAAGCTCATATCTATATACTAAGTTGCTCTTGAAGGCCAAATATTAGTCTTCAGCTATGAGAATGCTGTTAAAAGTAGAGTGTTTACTAACATGGGTTTATCTGCTTAATTCACACACTTACTGAAAAGTTCTTTTCAATGGCACAGAACACAACATCCATACATAGGAACACCCCTGTCCGGCCCACGCCAGCACTGCAGTGAACAATGATGGGTCCTGTAAGGTGACTCTTCCTCACAAAACGAACATATTTGATAAAACCATCTACTGAGGCAGGAGTGCCATGGTCTGGCCAGTTGGTGAACTGCAACTGTTTTACAAAGTGACTTGTTCCTGTCTGTTGAGGAAGGAAGAGAGAGGGAAGGGAGTGAAAGAGAGAGAGAGAGAAGGAAGTGGGGGAGAGAGAAGAGAGATTTATGAACCTCTTATATTAGAGATCTCATTTCAATTTCTAATATACCAGAAGTAATAATGATAATAATGGCTATATGGTAACACAATTAAAAAATATGAACACTAACAGGTAACATTAATTCAGCACTTATGTTCCCAGTATTTTGCTAGGAACTTCACATGCATTATCTCTTAATTCTCACATCAATCCTGGGAGGTGGTACTAGGTGCATTTCATTCTCATTTTACAGATAAAAAGGTAAGGATTAGAGTGATTGAGAAATGTATGCTAGGTCAGGAGGTTCACATGTTTAGAGCTGGGATTGTCATTCAGGCCTCCTGAACCCAAATTGACTATCTTCCTTCTGCACCATGAGGCTGCAGAAAAAAAAAGCAAGAATCCATCTATCTTAGCTTAAGTATTATAATGCTAAATATAATTAAAACAGGTAGGTGCTATCAAGTTGCTTGACTGGGGGCACCAATCTTCTCTGGCAATGAGGATAGGGTGGTTCATGGCCATGTGAGTGGACTGTGGCCACCACTCTCATGCTGAGCCCCCTGGAAGTAGAGTCATAAAACTCTCTTCAAGGTTGACAGACAAAACATTTGGAGTTTACCCATCATTCCTTCCAAAGGGATCACACTTTTCCCACTTGAAGTTCTTATTTTACTTCACTGAGGACCCTTCTGGAAAAACTGAGGATGGGCTTCTCACTCTTCTGCTCCTGACAATACATCTTTTTTCCCTAAGTTTGAAATAGAAAACTCAAGTCTGAATCATTAGTGCATTAATCTCAGTGATGAAAACAATACTTGAAAATCCTGTAAAGGCATGAAGTTTAAGATAACTCTTACCCTATCACATATTTCAGGGATTAAATCTCTCCTGCTACTGTTGACCATTAAGAGTCTGCAAAAAGGTGGGCCTCACTTCACTGCTTTCCTGACCCTGTGCCATGAAGACAGAACCCCTGATGCAGATTCTCCAAACATGAATCACATGGTTCCAAAGCTTGTGGCCTCAGCCCAAAGGCTGCTGTTCTACACCCCCTTGCCAATACTCCATAAGTGGACCCCAGAATTTGAGTCCTTGCAGAGAGATCATTCATCTGTGCCTCCCACCTGGCCTATATTCTCCAAGCATACTGTCCTGCTGCCATAGCATGTATCACATGGCATTTGCAATTGATGTGCTTGATGTCTTCCTTCCACACTAGACTGTAGGTACTCTAAGAGCTGAGACTGTGTCTGTTTCATATCTCCAGCACCTGACATAATACCTGGTTAATAGGAAGGAATCATCAGGTGTTAGGGAAATGAGGGATGAGGCGAATCCCCAGGTACACAGAGCAAGCACAGTGCCCAGCACATAGCCAGTAAGTTCTGTATCTACGTCAGCCATTATTATTCTTGACCTACCTGCTCCTCAGTCTGGGCTCTGACACTCCTCATACTCCTCAAGTTTATCTTTTCCCATCCTTTTCTACTCCTCTATCTCTTCAACTTCTCCCTTTGCACTCAGGTTCCCTATCCCACAGTAATCTCTTGGAAACCCTAATCACCTCCCTAAATATTTCTTCCATTTCCTTGCCTTGTTTCTCATAGGCACTTTACTCTCTGAGAGCCCCTCTGATCAAGGCTACCTGTTCTCCTTTGCCCAAGTACCACAGAGCACAGAGATTAGGTTACCTACTGCTTGCTGCCCCCTCCTGTTTCCAGTGCACTATTTCTTCTCCTTAAATAAACTCCCCCTTCCTTCTGAATTTTATACCTCTTAGCTTCATCTACTTCCCCTTTCCATCTTTCTTATTTGGACAATTCTTAATCCAGATGTTACCTCCTCCAGCAAACCTTCCTCAAAACTCCAAATAATGCTAAGTACGTCCCTTCCAAGCCCCCAAAGCCTCCATATAGATCTCAATATTACCACTGAGCACAGTTCCTTGCAAGGAATTATCAGTGAACATACCAAACTCTCCACTCAGTAAGCAGTAACAGTGCCTGGCACACTGATTAGCACAACTTAAGAATTCGATACATATCTGTCTCACTTGGCAGAAGCAGCCAAAGTACCTCCTGGGATTAGGTAACTTCCAATACTTGCTCTCCTCGCCCCATCTCCCCTTTTCAATTTTTTCTCTCTCCAGCCAGAGTTTGGTTAAGCACAAGTAGAAGTGGTGGTGTCTTAGTTTCTGGTACCAGAGAGAATTAAAAATAAGTTATGTAAAAAGTATTCCCAATCTATATCTTATCGTACTCCTAATTTATCATCCTGACACATGTGCTCATATAATGAAATATATATCATACTGATTTTATAAAACTTACAGACTTCCTCACAACTTGAAGTATTCGAATGATGAAATATTGAAGTATCTGGTAGTTCTCCAGGAAGATTCGACAATTTTTCAATTCCAAAGGCTTCTTATTGGAAATGGGCCAGTAACGGTGGCATTTGGTAATTCCATCTTCTATCTCTCTGGTTATCATGACAATAACATTAGAGTTATTTTCCAAAACCATTTGCCAAAAGTCATCTGTGGTATCTGGCAGTGGTCCTTGGGTAGCAATATAAAAATATTCTTCTCCAGAATTGGTTATTTTAATATAACTAGCATTTATGTAGTCCTTGTTTTCTCCAAGAGGAACACGTGTTGAATCATCTGTTACAAAAACAGAAACATACATCCAGATTTCCTGAAAGCATTTCCTATAGATAAATCCATTTATATCTTTGACCAGTAGAGGATGGCATAGGAGTTTCTTTTCAAAAGCATTATTTGAGTCCATGAATTTAAATTCCTCCCTCATCAAAACCTATTGGCATGATCTAAGAAATAAACAATTAGGGGAGTTTTTGTTCTAATCAATTTGTACTAAACAGAGAGGGATTCTACCAGTATCCAGACACTTTGAGAGACTTCTGTTAGAAATGGCACAGGGAGGATTATGTCAAAGGAGGTAGCTACTAGTTTGCAGCTAAACACAGCAAAGAAGAAGCCCTCTGAAGGATCAAGGGAGTAACATTCTCCTACAAATCTGGAACATCAAGGCCAAAGCAGCAGGGACCGGGGAAAAAATACCAACAACTAAGAACTGAGATAGTTGATCAAATACACATACTAGGATTAACAGAATTCTATCAATGCCACACACATACAAGGCAGCCATCTGTTATGTTGATCCTCAGCCTCTACCTGGTGAAGTGGCATATTAACCAAAGCAAAGATATGGGAAAAGGGTGCTATAAAGAGGATTTGCTTCAAGTAACAGAAGATACACCTAACACAAAGTGTTACAACAAATATGAGAGGGGGAAAATCCAGTTACCTAACTCACTAATAAACTCCATTGGCCCACTTGACTCACTAATAAACTTTAATGGCCTGGGTGCTCTTTCTTCACTGTACAGCAACATCTGGAGCTCTGGCTCTACCACTGTTCCCACAAAAAGAGAGCAAATGACCTCAAAAAAGGAGAGACCTTCCCTGCCATGTAGCTGTCACACCAGTAGCCTGTCCCTACTACACATGGATCACTTACCTATCAAATATGCTATGACCAAGATAATTAAAAAGGAGTTTACACAATATCTGACAGAACCCTTCTCAAATTCCAACATAGCAAACACAAACCATCCCTTGTAAATATGAATAAATAGGAAGAACAATCACTAGATATATAAAGATATATGGTACTTCACAAAAAGAGAATGTTCTGCAGAATCATAACAAATGCCTTCCTTTCTATAAGAGGAAAGAATGCTTTAAAACTCCTATTTATATTATATATATAAAGAACTTACACAATTCAACACCAAATAAAGAAAAACAACAACAAAAAACCAAACAACTCAATTTAAAAATGGGCAAAGGACCTGCATAGACACTTCTCCAAAGAAGACATAAAGAGGACCCAGAGATATATGAAAAAGTGCTGTGTCACTAATCATCAAAGAAATGCAAATTAAAACTACAATGACATACCACCTCACACCTATCAGAATAGCTACCATCAATAAATCAAAACAAACAAGTGTTGGTGAAGATGTGAAGAAAAGAGAACCATTGTGTACTGTTGGTAAAAATGCAGATTTGTGGAGCCACATGGGAAACAGTATGAAGTTTCCTGAAAATTTTTAAATGGACCTGGCTTTTGACTCAGTGATCCCACTTCTGGAAATAGAACCTAAGAAACCCAAAACACTAATTTAAAAGAATATATGCATCCCTATGTTCATGCCACATTATTTACAATAGCCAAGATCTGGAAGCAGCCCAAGTGCCCATCAGTAAGTGAGTGGATAAAAAAATCTATGGTCCATTTACTCAATGGAACACTGTTCTGCCATAAAAAAGAAGAAAACCTTACCTTTTGTGATAGCATTGATGGACCTAAAGATTATGAATCTAAGTGAAATAAAGTCAGAGAAAGAAAAATACCATATGATCTCACTTATATGTGGAAAATAATGAACATAAACTGATGAACAAAATAGAAACAGAGACATGGAACAGACTAACAGCTGGTAGAGGGGTGGGAGTTTGGAGGACTTGATGAAAGAAGGTGAAGGGATTAAGCGAAAAAAATATAATGAGGTCTTTCCAGAAAGTTTACAGCCATGTAATATGAAAAATAGAGACATTTACTGAAGAAGATACAAGATACAAACACATTGTACAAAGGACAAGGATGCCTCAGTCCCCTTCAAAGTAGGCGCCTTAGGACCTCACACAGTTCTCCTAATCACCATCAGCTGCCCCTTTGTATTTTCCTGAATCTCACTGAAGGTCTGAAATCTCTTCCCTTTCAAAGGTGATTTTAGTTTTGGGAAAAGCCAGAAGTCTCACGGCACCAAATCTGGGCTGTGTGGGGCTGAGTCAACTGGGTGATTTGATGTTTTGCCAAAAAACTCTGCAGGAGACGTAATGCATGAGTGAGTGTGTTGTTGTGATGAAGCTGCCAATCACCAGTTGCCCATAGCTCTGGCCTTCTGAATGATCCAAATAGTTTTCCATGGAGGAATGTTCAAGCTTAATGCAAAATTTGATGCAGATTGGTTGCTCTACTCACTCAGTCATTTTGAATGTGACAGTCACACAGTACGCATGCTCACTTAACATTGTCTACCAACCCCAATGAATAGTGTAGTGAAGTCATCATTGTTCATGCATACATATTCCAGTCTGCTCTCGTTGGTCACCAGATTACATTGATATCATGCAAACCAAGAATGTGGATGAAAAGAGACTTTGCTTTGGGTGATGGGTACACCATGCATTATGCAGATGATGTTTTGTTAAGTTGTATGCTTGAAATCTATGTGGCTTTGTGAATCAATGTCATCCCAATAAACTCAATGAAAATAAATAAGAACTCCTATTTGTATTTTAAATGAAATCCAAGAGAATATTATGTTATCATTTAAAAGAATATCTGTTTATTTATATAAATATGCTACACTATTAAATTGTAAAGGAGGTAATAAGAGAATTATAGTGAGAAGTTTCATTATATATATAAAATGATATATATACACACATATATATACATAATACACACCCACACACATACATATGCATCATATATAAAAATATAATAAACCAAAAACCTAGCAAGCATTCATCAAAATGCTAAATTTCATTATCTAATTTTTATAGTAACTATGAACTACTTCATGATAGAAAAGCACTTTTTCATTTTCAAAATAGAGATTAAATCTGTGAAAATTAAATAATTCAAAATAATAAAAGCTTGTTTTCAGATAAAAAGCACAATTACTCAGTGGGTAATGTCAGCATCATGGTGGAGTAAGAAGACTCTATTGTTTCTCCTCTTAAAATGACAAGTAAGACAACTACAACTCAACAAAGGATCCCCTGCTCAACACACAAAGATGTCTGAAAGATCCACCCATCAGAATGGAACTGGAGAGCCTCATGCTAAGTGAAATAACCCATGCGGTGAAAGATAAATACCATATGATCTCACCTTTAAGTGGAACCTAATCAACAAAAAAAACCAAGCAAGCAAAATATAACCAGAGACATTGAAATTAAGAACCAACTGACAGTAACCAGAGGGGAGGTGGAGGATAATGGGGGGAAAGGTTGGAAGGGTTTTCTGAAACAACTATAAAGGACACATGGGCAAAACCAAAGGGGAGAATTAGGGGAGGGAGTTGAGGATGGCTGGAGTCAAGGGCAGGGAGTGGGGGGGGTGATAAATGCAGACAACTGTACTTGAACAAAAATAAAACAATTTAAAAAAGAAAACAAAGAATATCTGAAAGTGGGCAGATTTGAATGAGCAGCAGAGGCTGACAGGCAGGATTAGGAGTCACTGCAGATGCAGTTCACCAAGGCTCCAGTGAGGGCAGCAGTGGACGAATCTGGCTGTAGTACTCACATTTGAGCAGGAGAGAAAGAGAGGCAGAGACAGTGGTTCCTGAGAAAAGGCATCTCCTTTCCCCCTCCCCATTGCAGCAGATTTCCCCCTCCCCCAGAGACGGCTGGGAAGCTTAAAACAATAGAGCAACTCTGACAGCCATTACTGCAAGAGGGGTAGAGACACACTTGCCTCCATAGCCTTACCCATGCTGACAGAGCCCAGTCAATAAAGCTGAGAAGCCTTCTGCAGGGCACTGGTGCTCACAGCGGTTGCTGGCAGTGGGGTGGGGCTGCCTGAATTTCACTTTGCTTCCCAAAAGAGCCAGGTAGAGATCACTGAGATGCCTTAAATTGTACATTGAGGCTGTGAAATCATGAACTTACCCCCATCCCTCTGCCCTCCTCATCCTGGCAGAGATCAGTAGAGGCAGTGGAGATGGTTTCAGAAACACAGCAGGGGCAGACCATTAGTAAAAAGGACATAGTGCTGAGAGCTTATAAAACCAGTTTTCTGCCACCCACCACATACCTCCACCACAGTGGTAGTGTCCCATAAACAAGGTGAGCTGGTTACACAGAGAACATTCAGCATCTCAGTGAATACACAGCATTTTTCTTAACCAAAGTGATATAGCTTCACCTCAGTCCCAGAGGTGCAAATAGTGCAGGTAAGAGAAAACCAAACTTGTGCTAACACCATCTACTGAAAAACAAAAGAAAAAAGTACCCTATATCTTTCCCTGCTGAATTCTTGAGAGCAAAACAGTATTTGAAGTAGAAAAAAGAGGTCACTACCTCAAGTGCCCAGGAAGAGAAACAATCTGTCAAATACCATGAACAACCAAGTTAACATGGAAGCACAGAAAGAAAATGAATTTTCCAGAAACCAAACTCAAAGTTACGGAAGACTGTCACCTACATGACAGAATTTAAGATTGCAATTATGAAGACATTCAATGAGATAAAAGAGTACTTAGAAAAAAAGTTCAATGATCTCAGGAAGAAAATTAATGAACAAATGCAGTGCTTTACCAAAGAGACAAAATATAAAAAAAAAAAAACTCCGGAGCTAAAGAACTCAATAAATAAGATGAGGAATGCATCAGAAAGCAGTTGAAATAGCAAACCAGGTAAAAAAGAATTAGCTCAAAGATAGAAACTTACATGACCCATGACTACCTGACTCCATTACAAAGAGCAACATAAGCACAATAGATATAGCAGAAGAAGAGAGGGAGTAGGAAACAAAAGCAAATAGTCATGCAAGTCAATGAGAACTTCCCAAATCTATGAAAAGAGCTGGATCCTGGAATCCAAGAAGCTAACACGAAACCTACTTATCTCAATGCAAAAGACCTTCTCCAAGACATGTTATATTAAAACTATCAAAAGTTAGTGAAAAAGAATGTTCAAGGCAGCAAGGGGCGGGGAACAAGACTGTAACCTACAAAGGAAATCCCATTAGATAATCATTAGCTTTTTCAGGAAAAACCTTACAAGCTAATAGATGGTGGAATTAAATATTCAAGCTATTGAAAGTGGAAAACTACCAGCCAAATAGAATATATCCAGCAATATTATCCTTTAGATATGAAGGAGAAATAGACTTTGCCCCCAAAAAATAAGAGCTGAGGGATTTTACCACTACAAGATCTGCATTATAAGAAATTCTAGAACAAAATGACAAAAGTGTACAAAACTTTCATATGATAGAGAGACCAAAGCAGGAAAGTGCAATTTTTTTTTAGAATAGGGTATTAACTATAGCATGGAAGTTAAAGGCGAAAAAAGTTTTTAAAAATACTATAACTTTTGAAATTTGGAAACAAACACACAACAATGGAAAGGCTAATTTCTGACAACTATAAAGAGAGGAGAAAAATAACTGAACTTGCACAGGTGAATACAAATGAAATGCAGTTAAAAGAAAAAGGACTATTGTATGTATGAAATATTTTTTACATAAGACTAATGGTAACCACAAAACCAAAATACTATTAGAAACAATAAAAAGTACAGTAAAGTTGTAGGATATAAAATCAATATACAAAATCTATTGCATTCCTATATACTAACAACAAAATATCAGAAAAAGAAACAAATCCCATTTACAATTACAATACAAAAGATAGAATACCTAGGAATAAACTTAATAAAGGAGGTGAAGAACCTGTGCACTGAAAACAAGATATTGTTTAAAAATGAGGAAGATACAAGGTATGTTCATGAATTACAAGAATTAATGTTTTTAAATGGCCATATTACTGAAAACAATACACAGACTTAATGCAATCGCCAGCCAAATCCCAATGGCATTTTCCACAAGAATAAAACAAAACAAATCTCAAACTTATATGGAGCCACAAAAACCTCAAATAGCCAAAGCAATCCTGAGGAAAAAATTAAAAAGCCTGAGGTGTCGCACTCCCTAACTTCTTATTATACTACAAAGCTACAATAATCAAAACAGTATGTACTGGCAGAAGACTGATGGAACAGAATTGAGAGCCCAGAAATATGGGAAACTAACTTTTAACAAAGGTGTCAAAAACATACAATAGGGAAAGGAAAGTCTTTTCAATAAATGATGTGGGGAAAACTGGAAAGCCACATGTAAAAGAATGAAACTAGACTATCTGATACCACACACAAAAATTAACTCAAAATGGATTAAAGACCTAAAACAATAGAATACATAGAAGAAAACATAGGCACTAAACTTATCCACTTGGGATTCAAAGGGTTTTTTTGTGAACTTGACCCCAAAGGCAAGGGGAATTAAAAGAAAAATGAATGAGACTACGTCAAACTAAAAAGCTTCTGCACAGCAAAAGAAACCATCATCAAAACAAAAAGGCAATCAACCAAATGGGAGAAGATATTTGCAAATGATATATCTGATAAGGGGCTAATGTTCAAAATACATAAGGAACTCATACAACTCTACAATAAAAGAGCAAACAATCTGATTAAAAAATAGGCAGAGGACATGAATACTTACTTTTCCCAGGAATAAATACAGATAGCCAACAAACATAGGAAAAGATGCTCAACATCATTAGTTATAAGAGAGATGCACATCAAAACTGCTATGAGATACCACCTCACACCTGTTAGAATGCCTATTACCATTAAGACAAGGAATAATAAGTGTTGGAGAGGATGTGGAAAAAAGAGAACACTTGCATGCTGCTAGTTGGAATGTAAATGTAAATTGGTGCAGCTACTATAGAAAACAGTATGGAAATTCCTCAAAAAATTAATGATAGAACTATCATATGACCCAACAATCCATCTTCTGTGTACTACCTGAAAATTTTGAAAACACTTATTCATAAAGACATTATATATATATATCCTTATGTTCATTGCAGCATTACTCATAATAGCCAAGACATGGAAAAACCCAAGTGTCTTTCAACGGATGACCGGATGTGGTACATATATGAGGTCTGCCCAGGAAAAGCCCAACCATTGTTAATATAATGAGAATGATATGCACGACATCAGTGCAAAGTGTCAGCTAAGGACAGTGGACTGGAATGTGCATGCATGAGCAATGATGACTTCACTGTGCTAGTCAGTGAGGGTGGTTGATGTCATTGAGTGAGCATGTTTACTGTGTGGCTGTGGCATTCAAAATGACTGAATGAGTAGAACATCAAATCTGTATCAAGTTTTGTGTTGAGCATGAACATTTTCCTCCATGGGAACTATTTGGATGATACAGAAGGCTGCAGCTATAGACAACAAGTGATTTGTCTTGCTATGTACAATGTTTCTTGTGTCTTGTATCTTCTTCAATAAATGTCTCTATTTATCATAGTACATGGCTGGATACCTTCTGGACAGATCTTGTATACAATGGTATACTACTCAGTTATAAGAGAATGAAATATTACCATATGCAACAATATGGACAAATCTTGAGAGTATTATGCTAAGTGAAATAAGCCAGATGTAAAAGGACAAGAACCAACTAATGTGGGATATAAAACAAAAAGCAGTAAATGAATAAACAAAGCAAACTCATATATGTAAAGAAGAGATTTGTTGATTAGCAGACAGGAGAGTGGTGGGAGGAGGGCAAATAGTGTAAAGTGGATCAAAAATATGGTGATGAAACAAGACTACACATCCAGTAGTGAACACACATAGAGTACACAGATGTCATATTATGAAGTTGTACACCTGAAATTTATATAATGTTATTAACCAATGTTACCCTAATAAATTTAATAAAAATAAAATTTTAAAAAACAGTCTAACTCAATTAAAACCCTTAAAGTGAGAAGTGAACAGAAAAACAAATTAGTGACTTAGAAAACTGGCTTAAGGAATTTTCTCAGAACTTGGATAAAATGATGAAAAAAATAACAATAATGACTAAAATGCAAGGAGGCAGAACATATAAAGGAAATATATAAAATGAATTTCAGAAGAAAAGTATAAAACACACAGCGGGAAAGAAGTAACTCAAGTGATCATAGGAGAACAGAAGGGATAGTAATAGAATAGATAGTAAAAGAAGGAATTCACACCAGGTCCAAGAAGCATGGCATATACTCTGCATGCATCACCTCATTTAAACTTCAATACAATCTTTTAAAATAAATATGTAAATAAAAAACTTCAATATAATCCTTTGAAGAAGGCATATTATTATTCATGCTTTTCAGATGAGGAGCCTTTCATTTAAAGTGGCTAAGTAATTTGTTTCACATTACACAACAATTCTCCTAGACTCCAGAGTCCACAAATAATTCCCTGATCTGCTGCCCTTCAAGTAAGACTCAGGCTTGCAGATGGAAAGGCTTTACCTAATGTCAGATGCCATTAATGGAGAGAGCCACTAAAACCTTGAGACTAGCAGAGCATAAAGTTAGAGAAAGAAAGTAAAAATTGCACTAGTGGATCACTGGAAATAAAATAGAGTTATGCTACTCACATTTCCATCCCTGGATTCCTGAATCCTGGCTATAGCAGAAATCGTACCATATCTTGGACACCAATTTGGAGTATACACATACACAACTTCCTAGAGAACAGGCCAGCTGCTTCAGGATGATGAGGAATATGGTAATCCTAGTGAATTGTGTGAGCATGAGCCCACTGCCACAAATCATTTGCCTCAAAGTGAGTTCTCTGTGCTGTATGGAATACCATAACAGTGGATTAAGCATTCTGTAGGTCCATGGATGGTAGATTTGGTGGAAGCATTGTATCCAAGGAAGGCAAATCTATACTCAGTGTGTATTCTAGTATGAATAAAGCACTGTTCCTTCTATGACAGAAGCAGTTCAATGTAATCAAGCTGCCATCAGAAAGCTGGCTGTGACCTCAAAAAATGCTGCCCTACTGGGGCTTCAGTGTAGGTCTCTGCTGCTGGCAGATTGAGTACTCAGCAGTGGCCACAGCAAGGTCAGTCTTGGCGAGTGAAAGTCAATGCTGCTGATCCCATGCATAACCTCTATTCCTGCCAGCATGTCTATTTTGTTCCTGGGTCCCTGGGCACTGGCAGGAATGGCCAGGAAAGAGGCTGACTGATATCCACAGAATGGGCTATGGTCACTTACTACAATCCTTTATATAAATCACCCTTCAGTGAATATTCTCATGGGACATAAATATCTTCATGTTTTGGGGTGGGTTTTTTTGCCCATTTAGAGAGGTCTAGCCACATACCTCTTCCCCAGACCTCCCTTGTAACCAATTTTTCAATTACGTTCCTTCCAAATCCCTAACCATCCAGCTAAGCTTTTGGCTGCAGTCCATGAATTGCTACAGATTTGACCTCTGGTCATCTCTCCTTTATTCAAAGTGAAAAGAATACCAAGTACACTGCTTAAAGACCTACTACCAACTGGGAGGATTTCCCTTCATCACCCTCCTTAAGGGATGTCCCACAAAAGGGGCCATTGTGCTACTGCTGTCTACTTCTAGGTGGTGCCTCCATAACATGTAGAATCATCTCTGAATGAAGACCCAGTTTTCTCTCCTTCAGTTAAATGATCATTAGGAATGCCTCATGAGGCCACAGATAGAGGCTAGGAAGAAGAAGGTGATATAGCAAGACAGGGACCACAGGCATTCGGCTGCTTTATGTAACTTCCATGTGCCTTCATGGCCTACTCAAGCCTGACCTACTATATACCACTTCCACTAGAGGATGGAGTGCTGCTATGCAAGCATACCTTTCTGGCATGATGCCCCAAGGGTAAGTGTTCAGTACTTACTAAGGCCCAGTAATAGGTAAAAAGCTGTTTCTCAAAAGAAAAGTAGTTATAAGCAGATATTGGTAGGGCTTTGCTCCAAAATCCCTTGGGTCTGAGCTGCAGGGGCTGCGTATAGAAGCTGGCAAAGGCTCCAAACAATATCCCTGCCTTCCACTGACATTGCATCTGCTGGATTATATGGCTCATGTGGCAGAGCAGTTTGCACATGGACCTGTTACAAGGCCTTCTGTTGTTCTGAGTCCCGCTCAGAACAGTAGCTCTTCAAGTCTGTTAGTATATGAGCCAGATTATCACACCCAAATGAGGAATATGTTGTCTCCAAAGTTCAAAGAGGTCCACTAAGAATTATGTCTTTTTTGGCTATAGGAGGAGTCAGAAGCAACTTCTTATCCTTCACCTTAGAAAAGATTATTTTGGCATGCCCCTCATACCACTGGATCTCTAGATATTTCACTGAAGTAGAAGGTCACTGAATTTTTGTTGGATTCATTTCCCACTCTCTGATATACAAAGGTCTTACCAGTAAGTCCAAAAGTATAGTCATGTGCTACATAGAGACAGTTCAGTCAAAAATGAACCACATATATGACAAAGATCTCATAAGATTATAATGAAGCCAAAAAATTCCTATTACCCAGTGACATTGTAGCAGTCTCTGGTTACATTGCATCATAACACATTACTCATGTTTGTGATGATGCTGGTGTTAACCAACCTACTGTGCTGCCAGACATATAAAACACCACATACCATATTTTCATTGTATCTTTACTATGTTTAGGTATGTTTAGACACACTAACATTTACCATTGTGCTACAATTGCCTAAAGTATTCAGTACAGGTTGGTAGCCTGGAAGTAATAGGCTATACCATATAGCCTAGGTATGTAGTAGGCTATACCATCTTAAATGTTGTATAAGTGTACTCTGAGATGTTTGCACAGTAATGAAATTGCCTAATAACACATTTCTCAGAACATATCCCTGTCATTAAGCAACACATGACTGTAGTTACTTGCTATTTCTTGCTCTCTAGGTTCAGTCAGCATAATGTCATCAATATAATAGACCAATGTCTTAAGAGAAAGGTAATCAAGATCCCTCTGAACTATGGCATAGCGCTGAAAAGTTGATATACCCAAGGTAGGTTTCTGGTGGTATTTACTAACTGGGATGGAGATAAAGCATTTGCCCAGTCCATAGGTACATACCAAGTACCAATGAATGTGTATGCAATCGCATCTGGTACAGTAGCTGTGATTAGAATTGCTGTCTACTTAAGCTTAAAATCATCTGCTGTCATTCTCCAAGAACTACCTGGTTTCTGAACAAGTCAAAGAGGTGAGTTGAATGGAAATGTAATGGGAACCACTACCCCTGCATCTTTAAGTCCTTGATGGTGTTACTAACCTTTCTGCATTCTTTCTAGGAATGCAGTATTTCTTTTAGCTTACTATTTTCCTTGCTGGAAGCATATCTAGTAGCTTCCAGTTGGCCTTTTCCACTATAATATCCCTCACTCTACAGGTTAAGGAACTAATGTGGGGATCCTTACAATGGCTAAATATTTCCATTCCAATTATGCATTCCCCACTGGGGAAATAACTATAATGGTTCAGGACCTACTGGATCCACTGTAAAATGTACCTAAGATAAAATTTCATTGATACTCTGATCTCCGTTAGCACCACTCTAATTTGTAGGACACAGTGATGTTTTGGGTCTCCTGGAATGTGTCAGATTAGTGCTAGTGTCAGGAGTATTGACAAGGAAGACTCTCCAGAGTTTAAGGTTTGATGTGCTCATCTTCATTGGGATCTTCCCATATGCTTCCATTCCAAATTTCAGAATCTCATACCTTCTCCATTGGTACCAGAACTTCAACAGCAAATAACCTGTAAGGTTACAAATTCACTTTGCATTGTAATTCAGCTATTTGCAAGATGAGTCTCTGGGTGTGATTTTCAGCAGTCCCAACTCCATAGCTACAGGAGATAAGGGTTTCTTTCAGGGAAGACATAAAAACTTTTAGGTCACGCTGGGAAGATGGCAGTGTGGTAGGAAGGAGCAGATTCTACATCTCCCACACCCAGGGGGAAAATTAATCGCCATTCTAGGTAGGAACAGAGCAAAGAGCCAACATTATCACAACATATATGAAAATAGGAAATCACAAATTGTAGCGGACATTGAAAAACCCCATGGTAAGGAGACTACGTGGATCAGTGGGGGGACCAGGGGGGGTGCAGCTCCAGATCCAGGGCACCTGAGTCAGCCGTGGGGCTCCCGGGGGAGAGCTGGGTCATCCACTCCCTCCCTGGCCATACAAAGACTGAGCAGCACCCGGGGAGGCCAGTTTACCGGAAGGTACAGAGACAAGAGTGAGGACGAAGAAGCACCCATACAGGGGCTGTAAGCACCTACGCAAAGCCCTGGTGAAAGTGCGCACCCCACCACGTGCATCCAAAGGCACCCGCCTCTACGCCTGCGCCCCCAAACTGGAGAGAGAGCGTGGTTTGGTGAAAATCTCAGAAACCACAGCATTGAAAAAGGAAAAGGCGCAGGCGCTTCTCGGGACCTATGATGCCCAGGCTGTGAATAGGGGGAAGTGGGCACCCTTTGGAATCCAAAAAGCGCACACCCCTGAACCTGGAAAAGGGGCGGGTGCTCCGCGGGACATCGGAACACACAGCAGTGAACTCCCAAGGATGCACATAGTTGCACCCAGCTCCAACACACAGATCCCTTTCGAGAGGCACCAGAGGGGCTGGGGGAGAACGCACACCTGCACCAAGAACAGTACATCAGAGGCTGACGGAGACCTCAACAGGAACAGAGAAAAACTGTCTCCAGTAGCCCCTCAGTGTGGAAAAGCCAGCTAGAAAAACCAGTTTGGCCAGTCTGAAACCAACAATAGGTGTGTGTGCTGTTTTGTTTTGCTGTTTGTTTGCTTTTTGTTTGTTTGTATTTCTTTTTGTTTTTCTTTTCTTTTAATTATTTTTAAGTAATCTTTTATCTTTTAATTCATATTTTTTGATCTATCAATTCTTTATGCTTCTCTTTCTGTCACCCTAGTGGTGTTGACCCTTCTCCCTTGCTTTCCAAATTTCTCTTCTTCCTTCCATCTTCTCCTTGGTTCCTTCCTTTTTTTTTTTTTTTTGAATCTGCAAGTAATTGCATAATTGTATAATCATTATTTCATTATTTGTACACCTTTTACTTGTATAGTATTTTGGTATTACTCTTCTTTTTGTATACACTTCCAAGCTAGGCTGATTATATTGTATGATTTGACAGGCTTCCCCTGTTGTCTCATTTATAGTGTATTGCTAATATACTGTCCTCCATTTGTGTTCCATTAGTACAATACTCTCTATTCCTGAGTACAAGGCTCAATAGTCTCTATTCTTGTTATCTACATTTCAGACATTCTGTCATATGACTGTTGCACTAATATTACTGTAAATAATAGCCATTACATACAATTGTTAATAATTCATGGCACCCATTCCAGATCTTAGCCCACTTCACAGTTTCCTGAACTCTATTGCTGTAGTGGTTAACTCTCCTTTCTCACACACTTCACATATTTACTACTCTTTACTCTCACCCTACCTCAGATTCTGACTTCCCACATCCTCACTGCTTTCTAGAGTAAACTCACAATCCTATCCTTCTGAACAAGAGTCTTATCATCTTTACATCCTTTCTAAAAAGTGGCTAGTGGGGTGGAAGATCACAATTAACAATATACAAAGTCAAAGGATCTCCTATCTCCTCTATACTGACTGCTACTGTAAATACCATATAGCACTCTCTTGCGGTCTTAAACCATATTGCCTTACCCATCCAACTGATCACAAAAAAAAGTAGGTAGAAACTGTGAACACCTGGATACCCGAAAGAGACTGCACAACAGAATCTCACAGATATTCTACCACAGAAGTTCACACCATAAACCTAGGGAGCCAGAACAGATCAATTTAAGAAGCTGAGGCTAGCAAGAAGAGTCTCACAAACAATGAGAAGACAAAGGAACAATCCCCAAATGAAGGGAAAGGAGGAAGCCTCAGAAAGAATGCTAAATGAAATAGAGGCAACTCAACTATCAGATTCTGAGTTCAAAGCAATGATTCTCAGGAAGTTCCACGACCTCTCAATGAGCTACCAGAAACTACAGGGAAGCTACAATGAACTCACTGCAAACAATATCAACTTGAAAAAAAAATAGAAACTATCAACAAGGGCCAAGAGAAAATGAAGAATACAATGTCTGAACTGAAGAACACAGTAGAAGGAATGAAAAGCAGGATCGATGAAGCAAAAGATCAGATCAGCGAACTGGAGGACAAAGTAGAAAAAACCACCCAGAAAGAGCAAGAACACGAAAAGAGGCTCAGAAAGAAAGAAGAGGGATTAAGAGAAATGCAAGACAATATGAAACGTAATAATATCTGTATAATAGGGATACCTGAAGGACAAGAAGAAGAGCAAGGGATAGAAAACCTATTTGAAAAACTAATGATGGGAAATTTCCCTAATTTAATCAGAGAAAAGGTCACACAAATCCAGGAAACACAGAGTCCCGATCAAGAGGAATACAAAGAGGCCCAACACAATACACATCATAATTAAAATGGCAAAATTTCAAGACAAAGAGAGAATCTTAAAGGCAGCAAGGGAGAAACAGGAAGTAACATACAAGGGAGCCCCAATAAGGCTAGCAGCTGACTTCTCAACAGAAACGCTCCAAGCCAGAAGAGAATGGCAAAAAATATTCCAAGTAATGACAACCAGAGGTTTGCAACCAAGGCTACTTTACCCAGCAAGTCTCTCAATCAAGATAGAAGGTCAAATAAGAAGCTTCCCAGACAAAAGAAGTCTAAAACAATACACCTCCAACAAGCCAGCTCTGCAAGAGATGCTAAAGGGACTGCTTTAAGGAAAGGAAGGGAAAAAAGAGAGAGGAACACAGGTACGTAAATGTTTATGAATAAGTACCTATCAATAATAACCTTAAATGGAAATGGAATAAATGCAACAATTAAAAGGCATAGAGTAGCTGATTAGATAAGAAAGCATGACCCACACATATTCTGCCTACAAGAGACCCACCACAGGAGCAAAGACCTACACGGACTGAAACTGAAGGGCTGGAAACAAATTTTCCAAGCAAACAGACAGGAAAAAAAAGCCAGGGTAGCAATACTCATATCAGACAAAATAGACTTCCAGAAAAGGGCCATAAAGAGAGACCCAGAAGGTCACTTCATAATACTCAAGGGAAGAATCCACCAAGAAGACATAAACATAGTAAATATATATGCAACCAACGTAGGAGGACCCAAATACATAAAGAAAATCTTAGAGGACTTCAAGAAAGATATTGACAGCAACACAATTATAGTGGGGGATTTTAACACCCCACTGTCAAAAATGGACAGATCTTCCAAACAAAATATCAACAAAGATATTGTGGCATTGAACAATGCCCTAGATGAAATGGACTTAACTGATATATATAGAGCTCTCCATCCCAAAGAAGCTAAGTACACATTCTTACCAAATGCGCATGGAATATTTTCAAAGATAGACCACATGATAGGACACAAAACAAGCCTCAACAAATTCAAGAAAATTGAAATCATACCGAGCATATTCTTGGATGACAAGGGCCTAACGCTAGAAACCAACCCCAATGAAAAAAACTCAAAACCCTAAAGACCATGGAGATTAAATAGCATGCTATTAAACAATGCATAGGTCAAGAATGAAATCAGGGAAGAAATAAAAAAGTTTCTGGAAACAAATGAAAATGAACTCACAACAACCCAAAACTTATGGGACACAGCAAAGGCAGTCCTGACAGGGAAGTTCATAGTGATACAGGCTAATCTAAAAAAGAATGAAACATTTCAAACAAACAACCTAACTCTACATCTAAAAGAACTCGAGGAACAACAACAAAGATAGCCCAGAGCAAGCAGAAGGAAGGAAATAACCAAGATCAGAGCACAATTAAATGACATAGAGACTAAAAGCACAATTCTAAGGATCAATGAATCCAGGAGCTGGTTCTTTGGAAAAATAAAGAAAATTGACAAGCCTTTAAGCAGACTCATCAAGAAAAAAAGAGAGAAGACCCAAATAAACACAATCAGAAATGAAAGAGGAGAGATTACGACTGATACCACAGAAACAAAAAGGACTGTAAGAAATTACTATGAAGAACTGTATGCCAAGAAATTTGAAAACCTAGGTGAAATGGACAAATTCCTAGAAAAATATAATCTTCCAAAACTCAATTAAGAAGAAGCAGAAAGCCTGAACAGACCAACAACAGCAAATGAAATTGAAGCAGCAATCAAAACACTCCCGATACACAAAAGCCCAGGACTGGATGGTTTCACAGAAGATTTCTACAAAGCATTTAAGGAGGAGCTAACCTCTATCCTTCACAGACTATTCCAAAAAATCCAAAAAGATGGAAGACTCCCGAACTCTTTTTATGAGGCCAATATCATACTAGTAACAAAACCAGATAAAGACACAACTAAGAAAGAAAACTTCAGGTCAATATCACTGATAAACATAGACACTAAAATCCTCAACAAAGTATTGGCAAACCACATTCAACAATTCATTAGAAAGATTATACACCATGACCAAGTGGGATTCATCCAAGGGATGCAAGGATGGTTCAATATTCGCAAATCAGTCAATGTAAGTCATCACATAAAGAAAAGCAAAGACAAAAATCACATGATCATATCAATAGATGCAGAAAAAGCATTTGATAAGGTACAGCACCCGTTTATGATAAAAACACTC
>CM052542.1:97072995-97129416 GCA_028533065.1 Trachops cirrhosus | reverse complement strand
GACAGACCTACAGCCAACATCATACTGAAAGGGCAAAAACTAAAATCTTTTCCACTAAGATCAGGAACAAGACAAGGCTGTCCACTTTCACCACTTCTATTCATTATAGTACTGGAAGTTTTAGCCACAGTGATCACACAAGAAAAGGAAATAAAAGGCATCCAAATCAGAAAGGAGGAAACAAAACTGTCACTGTTTGCAGATGACATGATAGTGTACATAGGAAATCCTATAGACTCGGCCAAAAAACTGCTTGACCTAATAAATGAATTTGGCAAAACAGCAGCATACAAAGTCAATATCCAGAAATCAAAGGCATTTTTGTACACAAACAATGAAACAGCAGAAGCAGAAGTCAAGAAGAAAATCCCATTCGATATAGCAAAAAGAAAAATAAAATACCTTGGAATAAACCTAACGAAAGAGGTAAAAGACCTGTATTCAGAACACTACCTACCACTGAAGAAAGAAATCAAGGAGGATACAAATAAATGGAAACATATACCGTGTTCATGGATTGGAAGAATTAACATCATCAAAATGTCCTTACTACCCAAAGCAATCTACACATTCAATGCAATAGCTATTAAACTACCAATGGCATATTTCACAGACATAGAACTAACACTTCAAAAATTTGCATGGAATTATAAACGACCCTGAATAGCTGCTACAATTTTGAGAAAGAAGAGTAAAGTAGGATGGATAACAATACCTGATAGTAAACTATATTACAAGGCCACTGTAATCAAAACAGCTTGGTAGTAGAGTAAAAACAGGAACATCGACCAATGGAACAGAACAGAGAGCCCAGAAATAAACCCAAATCTCTATGGTCAATTAATATTTGACAAAGGGGGCAGCAACATAAAATGATGTCACAATAGCCTCTTCAACAAATGGTGTTGGGAGCACTGGACAGCTACATGCAAAAAAATGAAACTCGAACACCAACTTACACCATACACAAAAATAAATTCAAGGTGGATAAAAGACTTAAATATAAACTATGACACCATTAAATTCCTAGAGGAGAACATAGGCAGGAAAATCTCAGATATTGCACGTAGAAAGATTTTTACCGACACGTCCCCTAGAGCAAGGGACATAAAGGAAAGAATAAACAAATTGGATCTCATCAAAATTAAAAGCTTCTGCATGGCTAAAGAAAACAGTATTAAAATCAAAAGAGAACCAACCATATGGGAAAACATATTTGCCAATGATACCTTCAACAAGGGTTTGATCTCCAATATATATAAAGAACTCACATGACTCCTTTCCAGAAAGACAAACAACCCATTTAAAAAATGGGCAAAAGACCTGAATGGACACTTCTCCAAGGGGTACATACAGAGGGCCCAGAGACATATGAAAATGTACTCAGCATCACTAGCCAACAGAGAGATGCAAATTAAAATCACAATGAGATACCACTTCACACCAGTCAGAATGGCCATCATAAACAAATCAACAGCCAACAAGTTTTGGAGAGGTTGTGGAGAAAAGGGAACCCTAGTGCAGTGATGGTGGGAATGCAGACTGGTGCAGCCACTGTGGAGAACAGCATGGAATTTCCTCAGAAAACTAAAAATGGAACTGCCTTTTAATCCTTCAATTCCACTGCTGGGATTATATCCTAAGAACCCTGAAACACCAATTCATAAGAACCTATGCACCCCAATGTTCATAGCAGGAGAATTTATAATAGCCAGTGCTAGAAGCAACTTAAGTGCCCATCAGTAAATGAATGGATCAAAAATCTATGGTACATTTACACTATGGAATACTATGCAGCAGAAATAAAGAAGGAGCTCATACCCTTTTAAACAGCATAGGTGGAACTGGAGAGTTTTGGGAACCACCCTGCCTGGTTTTAGAACCTGCCATAGCTAAGGCTGAGTAAAAGACCTTGGGACCATAAGCTACTAAGGAGTCAAAGCTTTTAGTCCTGGCATGGGCACTGCCTCTGCCTCCTTTACTTCAACCTGTTTGGCCCCTGGTGGATGACAGGTTAGCCAATGGTAGGATTCCTCAAGGTAGGGATAACCTAAGACAGGCATGGTCATGATGTGGTCATCGGGGAAGGACTTGGGGGAGCTATAGAAAAAGGGGGTGATGGACCCTAACCCCTGGGCTTTGATATAGCCTGAGCCCTCATTCTGTCTGCAAGAAGTCTCCTAATCTCTTGGCTGCCTTACTTCCCCTGCCTGACTTAACCCTGAAACAATGTGGGGTACGGTCTTGTGCTAGAAAGGGCAGGTTTCCTTGGCAATCGGGCCTAAGAAAAGAATGCATAAAATCTTGTGAAAGCTGCTTTGCTAAGAATGCCCTCAAATTAAATGATAAGGGTCCAAGCATAAAATGAGTTTGTTTTCCAAAGTTTTATAGCCCTTTGGCTATCTGACCCTGACTCAGAATAAGCCCTCAGTTCTCTGAATGTTATGTATTGTTTGGTCATTACTGCCTAACAATGATTGATGAGCTTTATGTATAAGCTCCGTATTCCTATGCAAATTAAACCTAATAAAAGCCCATTGAGGAACAGGCTGTTGGCCCTCATCCTTTAAGAGATTGGCCACCTTTCCTCCCCAAGCAGATCATTTCTTGGTAGATTTATTCTCATTTGTGACAAGTGGGAGAGCTCTGTTTAAAAAGCACCCCCACAGGAGAGCATTATGTTAAGTGAAATAAGCTAGGTGGCAGAAGACAAATACCATGTGATTTCACCTTTAAGTGGAACCTAATCAACAAAACAAACAAGCAAGCAAAATATAACCAGGGACATTGAAATTAAGAACAATCTGACAGTAACCATGGGGAGGTGGGAGGAGATACTGGGGGAAAAGGTGGGAATGATTTTCAGGAATAACCATAAAGGACATATAGACAAAACCAAGGGGAATGGAATCAGGGGAGAAAAATGGGGATAGCTGGGATGGGTGTGGAGTGGTGGGGGGTAAATGCAGACAACTGTACTTGAACAACAATAAAATAATTTTTTAAAAATGTGCAATCCTGCTCTGAAAAGTGGAAAATTCATAGAAATATAAGTCACAATCATTATTAGTTCAGGTAGGTCAGGCACCCTTTTTTTAGCCTTAAATATATTTTAATCTCAGAGCTTATTTCCTCATCTGTAAAACAAGAGTAGCAATATCTGACTGGTCTACTTCAGAGGAATTTGATAAAGATTATGCATTTAAAAGTGTTTCATAAATTGTAAAGTGCTATAGAAATGCAAGATACTTATTTACACCTGAAAATCCCTGGATGTCACAGTGGGGCCCATTCTTGTTTTGCATGATAGTACAGGACCATAAATATGACTGTGTAAGCTGGAGCTATGCAAAAAAAAGTTTGTAAACAAGGGTACAAGTTATGATTGCTTCATAACCCTTAAAAATGTTTTCAAAACATCAGAAACCCTCTGTTGATTACTAATCTAAGAAAAGTGTAAAAATAGCAAGAATAATATTAATTTAGCACACTGGAATTTAAAACATTAGAAACATTGAAAACCAAAGCAATTATTTTGTTAAAAAAATTTATCAAGAGTAGTCTGAACAGTGTTTGCCTCTTCTTTTCATCACATGACTAACAATACAGGCTGAGCATTTCCATGTCTTGATGAACTATCATACTTCCTTTCTAGTTTGTATCAGTTCCCACCATTTTATCCTTTGTACTTTCACTGTTATGGAACAGCACCTTGAGTTCATTTATTGTGAAGGTTTTGCCACACCCACTTCCTTTAGGACACATTTATCCTTTCTGTCACAAATACTGTCACAAATATATTTATGCCAATAAATTCCCCTTTAACAAGTTCTGGCTTCATATCTGGAGTATCTTTAGTGGTGGCAATTCTAACATTTTCCTGGTCAGCTACTTCTTCTATAACTCTATTTACATTATCTTAGAATTTTACTTCCACTGTTATCATTTTTCCTTTTTTTGATGCAATTTCATCTTTTTTGTCAATTCCTTCTTTTGATTTTTTAAAACATTTTATTTATTTACTTATTTTTAAGATTTTATTTATTTTTAGAGAGAGGGGAAGGGAGGGAGAAAGAGAGGGAGAGAAACATCAGTGTGTGGTTGCCTCTTACTTGGCCCCCACTGGGGACCTGGCCCAACCCAGGCATGTGTCCTGACTGGGAATTGAACTGGCGGCCCTTTGGTTTGCAGCCTGTGTTCAATCCACTGAGCTACTCCAGCCAGGACTCCTTCTTTTGATTATCCATATCCAGTAAAATGTTATGTCAGTTTATCACTGAAAGAGAAGGAGGCAACACAGCTGCATACTTTGCTGTCTGTATGCAAGCTGTATAATCAGCACAGAGTGACAACTGCTAACAAATTGGAAAAGAAGTGACATGATTAGTTACTGATCATGATGCACATCTGTTATATAGTGCGTTGTGGACAGAAAGTTAGGAATGAAGTTTATGCTTTATATAATTACTCATAGTTAATATGTCATGATTACTGAAATTTCAATTGTGTTGGTGAGGGGTGGCTGATATTTAACTAAACACAGTAACTGATATTTGTGCATACTGGAGCCATGCAAAGTGAGGACTGCCTGTACTTGCAGTGTCCTGAAATGTGTGAAATTTCCATTTTGTGTACTCAGCATTGGAAGAGGAAGGAAAATTAGTTAATTCTTTGGCTTTCTTGATGTTTCTTCAGAAACCTCCTCTATTAATTCCAATAAGTGTGAGGAAGAAATCAAAGAAATGTTCTTTGATTGCCACTTATGTAGACTTATTGTTTTTTACCTTTTACTACAGTTTTTTTCAATTTATTTATTTTATTTTATTTTTTAATATATTTTATTGATTATGCTATTACAGTTGTCTTATTATCCCTTCATTCCCCTCCACCCTGAACACCCTCTCCCACCCACATTCCCCCCACTTTAGTTCATGTCCATGTGTCATAAGTTCTTTAGCTTCTACATTTTCCATACTATTCTTGCCCTCCCCCTATTTTCTACCTACCATTCATGCTACTTATTCTTCGTACCTTTCCCCCCTCTCTCCTCCTCCCACTGCCCTGTTGCTAATGTAGACTTATTTTAAATTAAATTACCCTGTGGTATCTGATGGATAAATCAGTGAACTTCAGAATAGAACTTGGTTGAATAATATTTGATATTATTTTAAGATAAAATCAAAAAGTTTTATATGATTTTCCATAGTTTTAATCATTTAACTTTACTTTTTCATATCTTTGCATCTTTTTAGTTGTCACTTTTCTTATACCCAGAATAAAAAAGCCAGATCAAATATTAAGTATACCCAGAATCCTAAGATGAGTTTCTTCTACTCCCAAGAGGCTCATTTTAAAGGCCTGCTTGCATTTAGTCTCCTTGAGGGATAATAGCAAATGTAGGGATACAAATTGTACAACTGGACCTCTAGCCTCTTTTTGGCATTATCTCTTAAAATGTCTAATAATGGTTCATCTAATTTCAGAAATATCCATCAATGTATTTCTTCACTCTCTATATAGAAGATAGCAGAATAATCTTGTGAAGGTACTCATTACTTTTACAATCATAGAGTTATTTTAGTTGGTTCTGAGTGAACCAACTAAAAATGACATATTTATTCACTGATGGCAGTCACTGTGTTCTACTTTGATTTTTATAATGACCACTTCAAGTCTGGTGGAAGAAACTGGAACATAAATAGATAATTCAAATATAGTTTGGTAAGTGGTAGAGGGTGCTCACAAAATGGTAGAGACCATTAGAGAAACACCAAACCTAGCTTTGAGGAAAATAAGGAAGGTCTGGCAGAGCTACTTCTGAGAGACTGTAGGAATTACCTCAGCAAAGAAGGGAGGATGGATGGTTCTTGCAAGAACCTCAGGTTCAAAGGCCTAGAGATAAGATAAAAAGAATGAAAAAGATGAAAAGATGAAAAGAATGCATTCCAGAAACCAAAAGAAGTCCTATGGGAGAGCTGAAGCTGGAGAGGTAAAATTTAAGCCATGATAAAGACCTTTACCATGATAGAAACAGAGAGGCAAAGAACTTTTTATATAAGAGTAAAATGTTGTGATTTGCATTTTAAGAAAATCATTTCAGTAGCTGCTGTTAGTAGATGAGAATAGAGGCAGTGAAGAAGACAGAGACCAGCTGAGACATGAAACAGGCTCAATGTTTAATTTATCAGCAGTGGGGATTGAGAGATTTGAGAGCATTCTTGAGGGATTAAGGAGATAGAATCAAAGAGCTTTGTGACTACTTTTGGATATTGCAGGTGGCTCAGTTTCCTAGTTTGGACATCTGGCTGGTTGCATTAAATAAGGTATATAATAAAGGAGGAAGGCCAAATTGGAGAGAAAAGTTATAATTTAATTTGGAAATTTTTTGACTTTGAAAGGAATGTAAGGCCTAGAATGAGATTGCCTAAGATTAGAACTGTGCTGTGTTTTGTTTCTGCTCTTTGGATGGCCTGAGACAGTTAAATCTTGTGAGCAACCAACCAGGTGGGGAGGGCAGTGGCACTGGTATCACTCAGCACAGGGAAGCAATGTGTAGGGCCCTATGGAGACAATCAAAGGATAGCCTCCTGTTGGAGGATATATTGACGGCTTTATTGTCCAGGACAAAGAATATAGGTAGCCCCATTCTAATCATGTGTCTGAATGAAATGGCTAGGGAAGGTGGTCAGGGCTTGTTGAACCAAACCTAACAGATGTCTCAAAGTATTAGACTATATTTTAGATGGCCCATGGCCAGAGACATAACAACAAATGCATAAAAACAAGGTTGAAGGACTTCTGTAAATAATCCTGTGCCAGTGACTGGAATAGAAGACTTGACCTTTTAGCTGCCAGGGGTGTACAACCTTTTGGTATCTCTGGGCAGAAGAGTTGTTTTGGGCCACACATTAAATACATTATACCATGTAATCACAAAAAAATCCTCATAATGTTTCAAGTAAATTTATGATTTGTATTGGGCCACATTCATAGCCATCCTGGATTGTATGTGGCCTGCTGGCCACAGGTTGGACACCCCTGTAGCATGTCCAAAAAATATGCCCTGGTTGCTGACTGCTAGAGCTCCTCATCAGGGTCACAGGTCAAAATGCCTAACACTAAAAGCCATACAACCCACTTCTTACCTTTTCCCAAATGTAAACAAGAAAATAATCAAAACCATTTTTAGCTTACATGGAAGAATATCTTGATATCTGTTTTTGTCTCTGTTGCATCGTTCATTCCCAGAGTTGTACTCACAAGGCAGATTCTTATATTCTAAAGCCTTTAAAGGTAAGAAATATAAGTCATATATTTACTATAACAAAAAAAGACCTGCCTTTGTTTAATGTTCATGATCCTTAACACTCTATATGACATGACCTTATGTTAAATGTTGTATGATAAGTGGAGAAATCAAACCCCATTTAAAAAGTACTATATAAAATATCTCAAATTTGATATGTCAATCAACTAGTTGTTTGATGAGGATACGTTAAACTCTTGTAGATGCTTTTCTTGCTTGAACTTCAATATTCTTCAATTTTCTTTAAAAGAAAAGCCAATACAGAATATTTACTTCTTAAGACCTCTCCATAAATCTACCATTTTATAGACAAAAAAGTAGAATAACAGCAACAAAAATATATGAACATTTAAACAAAACATATAAATAATTTCATACTTTACTTCTTACCCCATAAAGAAATTACAGCTAGGACACCAATTAAAGAATTCTTCCTTTCAAAAAAAATTATCTGTGAAATGTAAATTCAGTAAACATTTATTGAATGTTTAGTATGTATTTAGCACTGTTCTAGATATTACAGTACAGAAATGAATCTGAATCTAAAAATGGCTTCACCCTAAAGGAGTTAACGGAGAAACTAGAGAGGTGTACATGTGAACAATGTACAAAGATACCATTATAAATAACACCACCAGACTGTACCTGAAGGTATGGGAAGGAAAGTTCCTAGAAAGTCTGGTGTGTGGGTGTGCACACGTGCATGCACACGCTCGCATGTGCCTGTGTGTGTAAGGAAAGAAAAGCAAAGTAACTGGCTATCATTCCAGGTTAAAAGACAGGAATAAAGGCATGGAGGCATAGGTGAACTCTCAGGGAAAGAGTGAAAAATATGTAACAAGAGCACTGAGCATCTGACCTAGGCCAAAGGAAACTATAACTACCTGGAAGGCCTTGTTTCATAAAAGCCTTCAAAAGAAATTGAGATATATCTAGTCCTACTCTATAGAATAGTGATGGATAAAGCCTTAAAACCTTTACATTTTAAAAGTTCTTCAGTAACTCTTAGCTGCTAACTTGGAACCACTGGTCTTTAAATAGGTACTGGTAACTCCTGCAATTGGGAATGAGGACAAAAATTTGTAGGAAGATGGGAACAATTTTGTAAAATAAGATTAATCAGGAAAGACCAGAGTTAACAGATGGTAAAAAGTAATATAAAGCTATGCTAATTAAAACAATTTGGTACCAATCTATAAATAAACAAATGAATGGAAAAAGACCAAGAAGAAAGTAAAATGTATGTAGGACTTCTGTAGATGATAAAACTGGCACTTTACATCACTGAAGAGAAGTTTCCAGAGAATCCCTGGACTAATAGGGAGCTATATAATTCTGGATCCCCACCAAATACCTTATAATGAATTAAATTCTAGCTGGATCAAAGATTTACATTTTAAAAATCATCAAAATATTAGGAAAAACATGAAATTGTTACAATCCTAAAGTGAAAGTGGAATTCATAAAAGACACAGAAAACCCTGAAGCCCAGAAAGAAAACCTTGCCATATGTGACTATTAAAAATTAGCTATTTTTTTCTTACTAAATGTGTGCACACACATGTGTATAACACAAACATCAAATTGGAAAAGTTTACCATATATAACACATACAAAAGGAATAATTTCTTCATTATGTAAAGACTTATTAATGGATAAGTAAAAGAATAAGTAGAACATTGGGGAAAGAATTGGAACTAGCAGTGCACTAAAAATAAACATGAAAGGTTTACTTAAAAACACATGGAAAGCTATTCCTTTGTTCTCAGATAAAGAACTGCCAATTAGATCATCAATAAGGAATCATTTGTCATTTAAGAAATGAGCATATATCTAAAAATTTGATAGCACAAAATAATGGTTGCCTTTCTAGGAATTTGTTCTAAAGAATATGTTCATATATGCACAGGCATATGAAGAAGGGTGAATGTTGTTCACAACAGTCAAAACAAGAATAATCTAAATATCCATCATAGGTGACTATTTAAAGATCTTTATTTAGATAATCAACATGCTGCACAAAAAGAATGAGCTAGAACTATATGTGCTGATAATGTATTTGGAAATTATTTCTTATGTAGAAAATATTTTAAAAGGAAAGAAAGGGTAGAATAGTAAGTAAAGTATATGCTAACAATTTTTCTATTAGTCTATATGAGAAACTTACTAGTGGAAAGGGGGCCTAAAACAAGTCAAGGGAGAAGAAGAAGGAGATTTTATCCATTTTATAATCTTTTACGCTATTTGACTTTTTTTACCAGGTACAACTGTAAATTCTAAAACAAATTTAATATTTAAAAATAAACATAATTTAATGGGGGAAAGATGGGGAAGGGTTAAATCAAGGAACATGTATAAAGAACCCATGGACAAGGACAATGGATGGGGAAGATTGAATATGGAAGAAGGAGGACAGGCAGGGCAGGGGAGAGACATGGGGGAAATGTGGACAACTATAATTGAACAACAATAAAAAATTTAAAAATAAAATAAATGTAATTTAAAAACAAAAACAATGTATGTACTCAATCTTAAGAAAAAAAGAAAAGAAACCCTCTGATATGGATGTGGAAAAAGAAATAACATATAGACTTTTGTTAAGACCAAAATATTTACCATAAATTCCTGGATGATTTCATGTTCTTCTACTTTTTTCTGAAGCATTTTAAAACAATCCTTGATGGCTGATTTCTCATGAAAACTGAATATTAATGGCTGAACCTGAGCCAACTGAGCTAACTCCCTTTCAGAAACAATTTGTATACCTAAGAGAGAGAAAAATTCACATTTGTAACTTATTTGTATGTATGTAAAGGGAGATTTTATTATTGTTGTTGCTGTTTTCTCCTAAATAAAGGCACAGTCACTTAAGGATTAATGGAAGTTTATTTTTTCAGAGGTGAAGCGTCTATTACTTTGAAAGAAAGTACCCTTGTTTTGGAAAAAATCATAACTATGTACCTTGAAATTATATAAAACCCACGGTTCTTGGAGAAAACTGTAAGTGCTATAAGCATAACAGATGCACTAGACCTGAACTGTACGTGCTCTGTTGTGCTATGTGAATTGGGCCTATGTACTGACAATTACATCAAGGCAAGCATGCACAAGATCTGGACAGGAAATGAGAGAACCTTTCCCTTCCTGGAAACCAAGTGTTTGCAAGTCCCTGGAGTCTGAGATGAGAGGATGTGGAGAGTCTAACACACTCTTCCTTTTAAAACAAATCAAGCACATGTATATACCTGTGCACATACATGTACACATGCACATAACACAAATGAATAAAGAGGATCTATACGATGTGGTCAATAAAACTAAAAATAGATATATACTATTATTATTACAAATAATATATGTTATATAGTTATACACTTAGAATACAATGGTTTCTATTTAATTGTACACATAGAAATTTTCTTTTTTTAAATGATGATCTTTTAGATCATGCTGACAGTCTAGATTCCACATATCTGAAATTTTATAGATAATGTCCACTGGCCAAAATGTAATAAGTCTATAAGTATTAAAAGAATATTTTTTAAAATTTTGGAATTTTGAAGTAAAATGCCCAAGCAAAACCAGTTCTCTAAATCTCTGTCTAAAGCCAAATAATATAAAGTATTGGGTTGGCCAAAAAGTCCATTTAGGTTTTTCCATATAAAAGACATATTTTTCATTTTCACCAATAATTTTATTGATTTGGATATTTTGAGTATGTTGACTTTCTCCCTCTATTGGCTTCTAGTGGGTAAAGGCCAGGGGTGCTGCTAAACATCTTCTAGTGCATAAGACAACCCCACAGCAAAGAATTATTTGGCCAAAATGTCAATTGTACCAAGAAACTTCACAAATCACTTTTGAAATGCTCCATCATCATAGCACCTTCTCCTGCACAAATCTTTCTTTTTTTGCATTTCAGTTGTGTTTTTAACCTTTCTTGAAATAATAAAGCATAATATGCCAAAAATGTTATGTATTTTCTTTCATCTTTAATATTAAACTGGTTGCACAAAAATTTACCAATTTTGATGTTTTTTTAAAAGCACACTGACAGCTGTCACAATACAATCTAACAAAATTTATCTGAACGAAGTTAAAGACAACTAAGTACTCCTATAGCCATCTTATGGAAAAAACTAAACAAGCTTTTTGTCCAACCCTAATAAAATCAAGTTAATACCAGCAAAAAGTATATTAGAAGCAATTAAGCAGAATAATGGACATAAAAAAGATGGAAGAAACCTGCACAGTCTTGGGAAACTCATCTTTTCTTGGAAGACTACTACACTTAAAAGCTTTCTGTAAGGTTGGGAGTGAGGGACTGTGGGTTGGGAGAGACATTCACAGAAATCTTAAGATTTTTCACTGGTATCTCTAACTTTAGTATGAGATGAGGTCTAGGAAGCTCAGAAGGAGAGATAAAATACCCACAAGAGCAGAAGCCATTTTGTCATCTTTGACCCCCAACAGCAAAACACTTAGAGCTTTTCATTGTATTCTAGCCTTGCTGGGGAAAAAAAAATGCTGAGCAAAGGCAGAAAGGAAAGGAAAGACAAGGTAGAATGATTGCAATGGACACTGTTATTGACTCCCCAACACTGATTCTTCCCTGATGGTTAGTTAAAGCCTTTTGTGATCATTCCACAATAATTTCTTTGCCAGTGAACAATTCAGGAATAGGTAGGTGATTTGGGCCAGTTGGAAGCAAGGAGTTTATTCAGGGCTAATGGGCAAGAGAATCTAGCCTCTGTCCCACTTCCATCCCCTGCCCAGACATAAGCACAGAAACATACTGCCCTGATTATCATAAGCAGCTCTGTTATAACCACAAAAAGAATGAGCTGAGTATAGCAAATATGAAAAAAAAGAATCTATGTTCTTGATAAGATCACTGAGCAACTAATCATAGTGAACCTGGAACAGCTCCTACCTCTGATCTCCATTATAGAAGAAAATATATTTCTTTATTGTTAACATCATTTTGAATTTGTTTTCTTTTTATTGCAGCCTGGTTGAAGAATTCCAAAAATCTGCATAGGTCAGACTTCACTGTAGGTAATGTAAATCATTACAGAGAGATGTTATCTAGCTAGCTAGTGCTGACAACATCACTGGATGGGTTTAAAGATCATGTGCTTCCCCTATTATGACTAAAAAAAAAAACCACTATAGAATGATCTGACATGAAAAGTGCTACCTTTGCCAGGAGGAGGAATCTGAGGAAGCTGGACACTACAGCTCTAACTCCTGTCTCCTGGATGATACTACCTTAGCAACCATGGAGAACTTAAAAATTTACCACCACAGCCATTGGCTCTAGTAATGTACCACCTTAGCTGCGACGAAGCACCAGAAATGCCATGCCTGCTATGGTGTGCACCAGCAACACAGATGCTTCTCTACACATTTAAGTCTTGGCTAAGTGCATATGATTGGTCAAACCATATCTACCAGGATGTCAGAAATGTAATTTTTTGTTTTCCTGCCTGGGCCATACAGGCAGGTAAATGAGGAAGAGGGTATAGTCAATGCTGAATAAGCTGATCTACAACATATGTGACATAACAATTCAACCACATCCTTTCAGTTTTCTGCTGCTTTTCCTTCAACCTTTGGCACATGTCATTGTTCTTGGGCAAAATCCAGCTGTTAAAATGTCATTTACATAAAGAAAGATTTTAAATTCAAGTTAAATGAAATGAGAGTCAAGAAGAATTCATTCATGCTTAATTAGCAAAATCAAACAGATGTAGAGCTATACATGTTACTGGACAAGATGGAAATAAAACATGAGTTGTGAAAAATAATGAGAAATGCAATATGGCATGCAAAATATTTAAGCCATTCTGAATGAAACATAAATTATAGATCCACCATCTTAGAAACAAGTAATAAGAATATGAATTATTTAGAATAATAAGACAAAATGAGATAAAAACAACAGAAAGGTGAAAATTTTATAGACATAATAAAATAAATTAAAGGTCAAAAGTACATGATTATAGAACTAATAATTAAATTAAATACTGCAATAAATAAAGTAGACAAAAATTAACTTATTTATAGGACATAGATGTGTGTATAAATTAATGAAAAAAGGAAAAGGGGGAAAAACAAAAGATAATGCATATAAAGACCTCATCAGAAGCTCAGGAGAAAAACTGGAGACAAGGTGTGGAACTCAGGAAACCCTCCCTCATGGTGCAAACTTGAACAGGGGAACAGCAGCTTCTGCAGGAAAGGCATGAAGCCCCAGCCAATTGCTTTCCTCCTATCTTGCTTAGGGACCAAAAGCATAATAAGTTGGAAAACTGCCCTTTTTTCCAAACCCTATTGCCCTCAAAGCATAGGTTAAGACCTTCAACACTGGGGACAGAGAAGGTAGAAAAGCATGCTGGGCTCCAACCATAACATATCTCCTACCCCTGAAGAAAGGGCAGAATAATTGAGAAGGCACCATCCCAGGGACATGCCCATGAACAACGTTGATCAAGGACAACAGAGAATGCCACTCCTATCTACAACCAAATTAACAAGCAACAGAATTACAAGTAAGAGCATTATATTGTTAAGGAAAGGACCAGACCATGAATAGAAACTTTATCTTAGGTGCAGGTACAATGGGGAGACCTAAAGTAAAGGGTTGAAAAAACATTGAGGTGAACCATCTGGATGTCACATTCCATTCTAAGCACAAGGTAACAATACCAGAATCTGAAACTGGTGGTACACTGAGAGTTATGAAAGCACCATAAAAACCCAAATCCTGCTCAGTTCCTAACTAAATTGATTCAACTCCTTACACTGAAGGCCTACCCATTCCTATTTATCTCAGTCTCTAGAACATAAGATATCTGGATTTCAACAGCAAGAACAAAAATTATGTGGCACACAGAGAAGCAAGAAAAAAATAAAATAAAACTGTTAGGAGACAAAGCAATTGACAGAAACAGAAGAGTTATGATATCAGTGTTAAAATTATCAGACATTTAATTTAAAATATGATCAATGATTAAAGGCTTTAGTGGAAAAAGTGGACTACATGTATGAACAAATGGGGAATTGTATCAAAGATATGGGAAAATGCTAAAAGTGAAAAACACTGTAATAGAAATAAAGAATGCCACCAATGGGCTCATTAGTAGGTTTGATGGCAGAAAGAAAAGAATTAGCAAACTGAAAAATAGGTCAATAGGTATTACCCAAAGTGAAAGAGAAAAAAAGAGTGTGGGAGAGGAAGGCACAGAGAGATTACCCAAGAGCTATAGGCATATATCATACAGACTAATATTTCTGTAATTAGAATCCCAAAATTGGGAGAATTGGGGGTGAAGGGGAGAGAAGGAGAGAGTGAGACAGAGAAAGAGAGAGAGTATTTGAAATGAAAATGGTTGGGGATTTTCCAAAATTAATGAAAGATACCAAGTCTCAGATCCCAAAGTTCATTATTAAAAAAAAATGTAAGTCAGAAGACAAACCAGAATCCTATAGCCAACAAAAGTATCTTTCTGAACAAATGAAGGAGAAATAAACACTTTTATAGACAAACAAAAACTGAGAGAAGTCATTAGCAGCAAACTTATACTGTAAGAAATGCTGAAAGATCTTCAGGCAGAAGGGATATATTACAGAACAGGAAAGTGAATGAATACAAAGAAATGAATAGTTCTAAACCTTCCAGAAATGCAAATTTTTTCTTAATCTTTACTTCTCTGGAGGATAATAGACTATTTAACACAAAAATATTAAATATGTATTTTAGGATTATTGTTATGTGAAATTGAAATATTTGATGACAAATGCACAAAAGATGAAAGGGAGAAATTAGGAAGACAGTATTGTAATTAGGAAGACAGAACATCATCTGAAGTGATACACTGTTATTTAAAGAACAGAAAAGATAGATTGTGAAAAATTTAAAATGTATATTGTAAATTCTAGTGTAACCAAGAAAATGTATTTAAAAGAAGTGTAAATAAGACAATTGGGAAGATAAAATGAAATCACAGAATCATCTAAGGCAGAAAAATAGAAAAAAAGATTTTAAAATAAAAGTAGTAAATTGATAATAATTAGCAAATGATAAAGTTAAATCTAAGATGGTATATATAAAGGCACTGAGAACAGACACTTCTCCAAGGAGGACATATAGAGGATCCAGAGACACATGAAAAGATGCTCACTATGGCTAGCTATCAGAGAGATGCAAATTAAGACCCCAATGAGATATCACTTCACACCAGTCAGAATGGCCATCATAAACATAGCAACAAACAACAAGTGTTGGAGAGGTTGTGGAGAAAAGGGATCTTTAGTGCACTGTTGGTGGGATTGCAGACTGCTGTAGCCACTGTGCAAAACAGCATGGAATTTCCTCAGAAAACTAAAAATGGATCTACCTTTTGACCCGGCAATTCCACTGCTAGGATTATATCCTAAGAACCCTGAAACACCAATCTAAAAGATCCTATGCACCCCAATGTTCATAGCAGCACAATTTACAATAGCCAAGTGCTGGAAGCAACCTAAGTGCCCATCAGTAAATGAATGGATCAAAACCTATGCTACATCTACACAGTGGAATTCTGGGCAGCAGGAAGAAAGAAGGAGCTCCCACCCTTTGCAACAGCATGGATAGAACTGGAAAGCATTATGCTAAGCGAAATGATCCAGGCAGTGAAAGACAAATACCACATGATCTCACCTTTAACAGGAATCTAATCAACAAAACAAACAAACAAGCAAAATAAAATCAAAGACACTGAAATTGAGAACAGGCTGACAGTGACCAGAGGGGAGATGGGAAGGAATTTCAGAGGAAGGGGTAAGGGTTTGCAGGAACAAGTGTAAAAGACACATGGACAATAATAAAGGGGGATGGAGACGGGAGGGAGGGAGGGCTGGCGGGTGGGCTGGGATGGGGGTAAAGGTACTTGAACAACAATCAAAATTTAAAAAAATAAATACACCAATTAAAAGACAGATATTGGGACAGTGGGTGAAAAAATAGGCCCAACCATACAATGCCTACAAAAAACCACTTTAATACAAAAACATAGGCAAGTTAAAAGTAAGAAGATGGAAAGTATGTCGATGGGATCACCAATAAAGAGAAAGTGGAGTGGCTATATTAATATCAGAGAATATATTAACAACAAAACAGACTTCAGAAGAAAAACATTACAGGGATAAAATAGTTATTACTGGGAGGCAGAAAGGATGAATAGTGGAGCAAAGAGTATTTTTAGGGCAGCAAAACTATTCTATTTTCCACTGTAATAGTGGATATCTGCCATTATACATTTTGTCCAAATTCATAGAACGAACAACACCAAAAGTGAACCCTAATGTAAACTGTGGGCTCTGGGTGAAAATGCCTCAGTACAGGTTCATCAACTATTACAAATGTACCACTCTGGTAAGGGATATTGATAGTGGTGGAGAATGTGCATGCGTGGAGACAGGGAGTATATAGAAAATCTCTGTACCTCCTGCTCAGTTTTGCTCTGAATGTAAAACTGCTTTAAAAATAAAATTCATATTTTAAAAAGTTCATTACTAATGATAAACGATCAATTTACAGAGAAGACAACAATGCTAAATGTGTATACACCTAACAGAATTTCAAAATAGATAAAGACTGATAGTGTTGAAAACATACATAGGAAAATTCACAATTATAATTGAAGACTTCAGTACTCTTCCTCAGGAATCAGTGGAACGAGCTAAAAAACTGGACTTGACCTAACTGACCTTTATAAAACACTTCTTCCAAAAACAAAATAAAAATTATTCTCAAGTATGCATGGAATCTTCACTACATAGACCATATTCTAGGCCAAAAAATCAAAACTTAATAAATTAAAAGGAATTAATATAAAGTATGCTCTTGGACCATAATGAGATTAAACTTTCCAAATATTTGGAAATCAATATTTTTGATAACATACCTGGAAAATTAATAACACATCTGGAAAATCCTCTAATGCTTGGAAAGTAAAAAGCATACTTCTAAATAACCCACAGATCAAAGAAAAAGGTCATAAGAGAAATTAGAAAATGTCTTTTAAATATTCATTTTTTGTAGAATAGGTTCATATTTATAAAAATATTAGTAGAGAGTATAGAGTTCCTATGTACCCCATGCTATTGTTTTACCTATTATTAATATCTTACATTAGGATAGTACATTTGTTATAATTAATAAACCAAGATTGATATTAAGTACAGTGAACCTAATAAGATAAAAGAATACATGCCCAATATCCAAAATCAATCATAGTTCTCTATATCAGCAATGAACAATAGAAATTATTTTTTCAAAATCTCACTTACAATTGGACCAAAACTTATGAAATACTTAAATAAAAATCTAATGATTTATATAAGATCTATATATTTAAAACTATAAAACACTAGTAGTGATGAAAGAAATCAAAGCAAACCTAAACAGAATGAGAAACGCTCCCATTAGCGGACATCATAGTGATCCCATTGAGCTGGAAGCTAAGGATGCCATCAGGCCATTTTGGGCTCTTCATGCTGCTGAATTGACAGTTTACTATGTTTGATTTGATAACTGTAATTATCAAGGGGAAATTGCACTGTTCCTAAACAATAAGGGTAAGAAGGAGTATGCCTAGAATGCAGGTGATTTTCTAGAGTTCCACTAAAGTGATTAAAGTCAATGGAAAACTACAAAAATGTAATTCAGGCATGACTGCTTCTAGCTCAGACCCTTCAGGAATGAAGGTTTATGTCACTTACCAGACAAGGAACCACAAACAACTGGGGTGCCTAATGAGGGGAAAGAGAACATAGAATGGATAGGAAAGAAGGCAGTTACAGACACCAGATACAACCATGTGACCAGCTGCACAAACAAGGAATAATACTTATGATCATTTCTTTTTCAGATTTCATATACATTAATATATACACACATACACCATATATTTTTGTTTTCTTTTACAGGATATTAAGGGGAGTGTCAATTGGCTGAAGAAAAGAAAACATCCCTAAAACATTAAAAAATGGATTTTGGCCCTGCCTGGCTAGCTCAGTTAGATAGAACATTGTCTCAATATGCCAAGGTTATGTGTTCGATCCCTGGTCACGGCACATACAGGAATCAAATAGTGAATGCGTAAGTAAGTAGAACAACAAATCAATCTTTTTCTCTCTCTAAAAAAATCAATAAATAAAAAAGAGAGAAAGAGACTCTGTATCTTATTTTGGAGTTGGGGTAAGAGTGTGTTTTTAGTTGCACACAAGATAGTGTATCATCATTGACTGCAGGATAAGTCTGAGGTTTTTTGGAAAGACACAAGTCATTTATTTTTTTAATGGCAAATTTAAAAATTATGTATGTGGTCCTATCTAATAGTTACCTACAATTTCCAGATATTTAAATGTTGGAGATCTTACAATGAGTAAATTCCTGTTTTCACTGTATTCCCAAGCCATGAAAGCCTCTGCACTTCATTTATTTATTTTTTGTCTTCTTTTAAAAAATGGAATTTTTAAATCAGCTAAATACAGTATTTTAAAGACTCTTATTTATAGAGATACTTTACAGTGCAAGATTAAAAATAAATATCATACAGTTCATCTGTTACTCATTGGTAGTTCTTATTTACTTCTTTGCTTCACTCTGCCCTTCTTTTTTTCTTTTTTTATTGTTGTGCAAGTAAGTTGTATCCATTTTCCCACCACCACTGCCACACCCACCTATCCATACCTCCCACCATCAATCCTACCCTCCTTTGGCTTTCTCCATGTGTCCTTTATACATGTTCCTTGATGACCCTTCTTCTTTTTCCCCCCATTATTCTCTTCCTTCTCCGCTCTAGTTACTTCCAGTTTGTTGTTTATTTCAATGTCTGGTGATATTTTGCTTGTTGTTTTGTGGATTAGGCTCCACTTATAGGTGATCATACAGTATTTGTCTTTCACCGCCTGGCTTATATCACTTGGCACAATGCTCTCCATTCCATCCATACTATCTCAAAGAGTAGAAGCTCCTTCTTTCTTTCTGCTGTATTCCATTGTGTAAATGTACCATAGTTTTTTTCATCCATTCATTTACTGATGGGCACCTAGGTTGCCTCCAACACTTGGCTACTGTAAATCGTGTTGCCATGAACATTGGGGTGCAGGAGTGTTTTTGAATTGGTGTTTCAGGGTTCTTAGGATATAATACCAGCAGTGGAATTGCCGGATCAGAAGGCAGTTCCATTTTTAGTTCTCTGAGGAAATTCCATGCTGTTTTCCACAGTGGCTGCAGCAGTCTGCAATCCCACCAACAGTGCACTAGGGATCCCTTTTCTCCACAACCTCTCCAAAACTTTTTTGTTGCTTTGTTTATGATGGACATTCTGACTGGTGTGAAGTGGTATTTCATTGTGGTTTTAACTTGAATCTCTCTGTTGGCTAGTGATGCTGAGTACATTTTCATATGTCTCTGGGCCCTCTGTATGTCCTCCCTGGAGAAGTGTCCATTCAGGTCTTTTGTCCATTTTTTAAATGGGTTGTTTGTCTTCCTGGAATGGAGTCATGTGAGTTCTTTATATATTTTGGAAATCAAACCCTTGTTCAAGGTATCATTGGCTAATATGTTTTCCCATACAGTTGGTTCATCTTAATGCTGTTTTCTTTAGCCATGCAGAAGCTTTTTAGTTTAATGTGGTCCCATTTGTTTATTCTTTCCTTTATGTCCCTTGCTCTAGGGGACATATCAGTGAAAATATTTCTGCATGAAATATCTGAGATTTTCCTGCCTATATTTTCCTGTAGGACTTTTATGGTGTCATGACTTATATTTAAGTCTTTTATCCACCTTGAAAATTTATTTTTGTGTATGGCATAAGTTGGTGGTTGAGTTTCATTTTTTTGCATGTAGCTGTCCAGATCTCCCAACACCATTTGTTGAAGATGCTATTTTTACTCCATTTTATGCTTCTGTTCCCTTTGTGAAATATTAACTGACTATAGAGTCTTGGGCTTATTTCTTCACTCTCTATTCTGTTCCATTGGTTTGTCTGTTCTTATGCCAGTACCAAACTTTTTTGATTACAGTGGCCTTGTAATATAGTTTGATATAAAGTATTGTGATCCCTCCTACTTTGCTCTTCTTTCTCAAAATTGCTGCAGCTATTTGGGGTCATTTATGGTTCAATGTATATTCTTGAAATGTTTGTTCTATGTCTGTGAAATATGCATTGGTACTTTAATAGGGATTGGATTGAATCTGTAAATTGCTTTGGGTAGTATGGACATTTTGATGATTTTCATTCTTCTGATCCATGAATGCGGTATATGTTTCCATTTGTTTGTGTCTTCTTTGATTTCTTTCCCCAGTGTTGTGTAGTTTTCTAAGCACAGGTCTTTTACCTCCTTGTTTAGGTTTATTCCTAGGTACTTTATTTGTCTTGTTGCTATATCAAATGAGATTTTTTTCCTGATTTCTGTTTCTGGTATATCATTGTTGGTGAGCAAAAATGCATTCAATTTCTGAATATTAACTTTGTATCCGGCTGTTTTGCCAAATTCACTTATTATGTTAAGTACTTAATTGTTGGAGTCTATAGGGCTTTCTATGTATACTATCATGTCATCTGCAAACAATGACAATTTTACTTAATCATTTCCAATTTTTATGCCTTTTATTTATCTTTCTTGTCTCATCGCTGTGGCTAGGACTTCTAATACTATATTGAATAGAAGTGGTGAAAGTGGACATTCTTGTTTTGTTCCTGATCTTAATGGGAAAGCTTTTAGTTTTTGCCCATTGAGTATGATGCTGGCTGTAGGTTTCTCATATATGACCTTTATCATGTCGAAGAATGCTCCCTCTACTCCTACTTTCCTGAGTGTTTTTATCATAAATGGGTGCTGTACCTTATTAAATGCTCTTTCCTCATCTATTGATATGATCATGTGATTTTCATCATTCCCTTTGTTTATGTGATGTATTACATTTATTGATTTGCAAATATTGTACTATCCTTGCATCACAAAAATGAAACCCAAAAAATTGATCATGGTACACAGTCTTTTTAATCTATGGCTGGATGCAGTTTACCAATATTGTGTTAAAGATTTTAGCATCTATATGTATCTGTGATATTGGCCTGTTGTTTTCTTTCTTTGCTGTGTCTTTATCTGGTTTTGAGGTTAGGATGATGCCAACTTCATAAAAAAGAGTTTGGGAGTCTTCCCTCTTCTCCAATTTTTTGGAATAGTGTATGAAGGATTAGCTCTTCCTTAAATATTTTGTAAAATTCTATGAAACCATCTTCTCCAGAGCTTTTGTGTGTTGGAATTTTTTTTTGATTACTGCTTCAAATAACAAGCTGTTATCATTGTGTTCAAGCTTTCTGCTTCTTCTTCAATCAGTTATGGGAAATTCCATTTTTTTAATAATTTGTCTACTTCACCCAGGTTTCCAAATTTCTTGGCATATAGTTGTTCATAGTAATTTCTTACAATCCTTTGTATTTCTGTGGTATCAGCTGTAATCTCTCCTCTTTCATTTCTGATTGTGTTTATGTTGGTTCTGTCTCTATTTTTCTTGATGAGTCTGCTTAAAGGCTTGTCCAGTTTGTTCATGTTTTCAAAGAACCAACTCCTGGATTCATTGATCCTGATCAATGTGCTTTGTGCTTTTAGTTTCTATGTCAGTTAATTTGGCTCTGATCTTGGTTATTTCCTTCCTTCTACTTGCTCTGGGCTGTCTTTGTTGTTCTGCCAGTTCTTGTAGATGTAGAGTTAGATTGTTTATTTTAAATGTTTCTATCTTTTTAAGGTAGGCCTATATTGCTATAAACTTCCCTTTCAGGACTGCCTTTGCTGCATCCCATCATTTTGGACTGTTGTGAGTTCATTTTCGTTTGTTTCCAGAAATTTTTGATTTCTTCCCTGATTGCATTCTTAGCCCATTCATTGTTTAATAGCATGCTATTCAATCTCCATGATTTTGAGTATTTTTGTGTTTTTTCCTTGAGACTGGTTTCTAGTTGCAGGCCCCTGTGGTCAGGGAAAATGCTTGATATGATTTCAATTTTCTTGAATTTGTTGAGGCTTGTTTTATATCCTATCACATGTTCTTTCTTTGAAAATATTCCATGTGCATTTGAAAAGAATATGTATTTTTCTCTTTTCAGATAAAAGGTTCTATGTATATCATTGGCCTAGGGCATTGTTCAATGCCACAATATTCTTGTTGATATTTTGTTTGGAAGATCTATCCATTTTTGATAGTAGGGTGTTGAAATCCACTAGTATAAGTGTGTAAATGTCTATATCTTTCTTGAAGTCCTCCAAGATCTTCCTTATGTATTTGGGTGCTTCTATGTTGGGTGCACATATGTGTATAATGTTTATGTCTTCTTGATGGATTCTTCCCTTGAGTATTATGAAGTGACTTCTGTGTCTCTTTGTATGGCCTTTGTTTTGAAGTCTATTTTGTCTAATATAAGTATTACTACTCCAAATTTTTTTCCTGGTGATTTGTTTTGAATATTTTTTTCCAACCCTTCCCTTTTAGTCTGTGTAGGTCTTTTGTTCTGAGGTAGGTCTCTTGTAGGCAGCATATGTGTGGGTCATGTTTTCTTATCCATTCAGCTATTCTATGTCTTTTGATTGGAGCATTTAATCCATTTACGTTTAAGGTTATTATTGATATGTACTTATTCATTGCCATTTTTTCATACCAGTGTTCCTTTCTCCCTCACTCTTTTCCTTCCTTTTTTAAAGAAGACCCTTTAGCATCTCTTACAGAGATGATTTGGTGGAGGTATATTCTTTTAGATTTCTTTTGTCTGGGAAGCTTCTTATTTGGGCTTCTATCTTGATTGAGATCCTTGCTGGGTAAAGTAGCCTTGGTTGCAGGCCTCTAGTTCTCATTCTTTGGAATATTTCTTGCCATTCTCTTCTGGCTTGGAGCGTTTCCATTGAGAAGTCAGCTGCTAGCCTAATTGGGGCTCCCTTGTATGTTACTTCCTGTTTCTCCCTTGCTGCTTTTAAGATTCTCTCTTTATCTTGGAATTTTGCCTTTTTAATTATGATGTTTCTTGAAGTGGGCCTCTTTGAATTCATCCTAATTAGGATCCTCTATGCTTCTTGGATTCCTGTGGCTTTTTCTGTCATCAAATTAGGGAAGTTTTCCATCATTACTTTTTGAAACAGGTTTTCTATCCATTGCTCCTCTTCTTCTCCTTCTGGTATCCGTGTTATATGGATGTTACTCCATTCCATATTGTTCTGCAGTTCCCTTAACACCTCTTTGTTCTTTCTGATTCCTTTTTCCTTTTCTTGCTCTTTCTGCGTGTGTTTTTTTTCTGCCTTGTACTTCAGCTCACTCATTTGATCCTCTGCTTCATCTAAACCACAGGTGGGAAACACAAGTCCCATGGTCCAAAACCAGCCTTCCACCTTGTTTTATCTGGCCTGGCACCTTGTTTCTCTACAGTGCCAAATCCGAGCTCTCACTTAACTGTTAAGGAGTAGTTACATTTACACTATCCTAAAGTTATATTTGTCCCTTTCAAGGCAACCACCAGGTTGATGTGGCCCCAAGTGAAAATGAGTTTGATTCTCTGATCTGGACTGCTTTTGATTCCTTCTGTGTGTTCCTTATTTCAGAAACTGTATTCTTCATTTCCTCTTGGCTCTTGTTGATAGTTTCTATGTACTTTTTCATGTTGACATAGTTTGCAGTAATTTCCTTGTAGTACCCCTGTAGTTTCTGATAATTCTTATTGAGCTCATTGAGCTTCCTTATAACCATTGTGTTGAACTCAATATCTGATAGTTGACTTTCCTCTATTTCATTTAGCATTCTTTCTGAGTATTCCTCCTTTCCTTTTGATTAGGGGTTGTTTCTTTGTCTTCTCATTATTTGTGAGTCTCTTATTGTTTGCTTCTGCTTCTTAAATTGAACTGTCTTGACTCCCTGAGTTTGTGGTGTGAACTCTATGGTAGAAGACCTGTGAGACTGAGTGGCACAGTCTCCTTGATCTCCTGACCTTGATGCTCTTGGGATGAGCTTTATGCCATTTATATTGGTTCTCTGGATGTAATTGGATTTTGATTATTGTGGGGTAGTTCTTTGGTGGGTACTTCTGGCTAGCTGGTTGACTGAAATCACTCTGCCCACCTTGTCTTGTATGCTGTTTTGCAGGTGCTGTCAGATCAAAACCACAAAGTCCAAGATACAAACCACATCTGCAAAAATAACTCCCCACATCTACAATCTCCCTATCAACAGTAAATGAACCAGTATTAATAAGGGTGGAAAGAAATTAAGACTACTATAAGAAAGGAGAGAAATAAACTATCGTATAAAATCTAATGACTTAATATGTGCAAACTCGATGGACAATAAATGAATGTTAAAAAGCTATGCAGGAAACAAAATATTGCAAATCATGGAGAAGACTACAGTGGATTTTATCTTGGTAGCCTCTGGTATTTTCCACTGTTTTTTCTTTCTCGATTCGCCTCTGGTGATATCAGATGTTGATCCTGTCTGATGTTAGGCAGCCTGCTCTGAGATGGCTGGGGATCTACTGTTCATGGCTTTCTCCTTCAGTTGTTAATCTAGTCACTCTGCACTCAGCAGTCAGATATAAGCACAGTAGGGCAACACACAATCCCTCCTGGGGTCGGGGCTAGTGTTTCCCCTCAGGCTACTCATGCTCATAGGGGAGTTGGTCTGCCTGAGCAGGATGGCTGCTACTGTATAGACTATGACACATCACCAGGATCCTGGCATCTAATCTCTCTGTTCTCTCCCCAAAGCTTCTGTCCCCAGCCTCTCCTCATATGTCTCCAGTCCACTTTGTCCCCACCTTTGCCAGAGCCCAAGGTAAGTGGATGAAAATTAAAATTTGTGTGTTGGCCCTTTAAATGGCTTTTTGCATCTTTAGCCTTCTGTCTCTGGCAGGGAGCAACCCTGCTGCTTTTCACCACTGGTTGTTATCTGTGTACATTTTGGGCTCTGGTGCTTTAGGCTCAGATCCCAACCTAGGGTTTAGACCCCGCACTTCTCAGGGGGATCCAACCAGTTGCTTAATTATCCCTCCAGCACTGCTGCCTGTGGGTGCCTAGCCAGCCTTCTTGAGTCTCCATCACACTCCTTACCAGTCAGGTTTTGCTGAAGCTGATTCTTCTGTCTGTCCAAGGTTATAAGTCTTCTCTCTCACAATTGTTTAGTTGTTTATTCTGGGTTATTTCTCCACAATTTAGTGTAATTCCACATAGGTCCTGTGAGGAGGTTAGTGTGGCTTCCATTCGCTCCTCTGTTATCTTGTGCCCTTGATAATTCTGTTTTTACTTGGAGATTAAGAGATGTGTGTGGACGCCAAGTTGACAAGGCATGGACGGTGATGGCTTCACAATATGTTAATATGGCTAGGCTGGAGTAGTTTTCCCAGAATTCCAATCCCTGAATGTTTCTAGTTAAGATGGTTAAGGGAGGTTTTTGGGTGAGATTTGAAAGGTGAACCTGAAACAATGGCCATTTTGTAGCTCACACACTGTAGCTAATCTCCTGGCTCACCTCGTTCTTTAAATAGAGGGAAGAACTTAATATCATAAAAATGCCTATCCTTCCCATGTCACCCTAATATGAATTTCAAAGGGATTTAGAGAGAATGAACAAAATAATTTTAAATTCCATATGTAGCAAAAACATGCAAATAAGTTACAAAAATTTGTTTTAAAAAAAATAGGGGTAGGATGTGCCTTTCTAGATATTACTCAGAATGAGGGGCTTTCAGGAACAACTATAAAGGACGATGGACAAAACCAAGGGGGAGGGTAGAAGCAAGGGAGAGAGAGGGGATGGTTGGGGTAGGGGAGAGTGGTGGGAGATAAATGCATACAACTGTAATTGAACAATAATAAAATAATTTTATAAATAAATAAATGAATAAATAAATACAAAAAAAATATCATGTCCATAGGAACAAACTAGTCAATCTGGTGAAAAAGGCTGGAGAAGAGGAAACAGGTTGGGGAACTTAATATGTCATGAAAGTATATTTAAATTCAATTGGGTAAGGTGGTTTATTTAGTAAATGGTGCTGGTATAATTGTCTAGTCAGTTTTCTATACCTCTACCATACTTAATAAGTAACTGTAGATTAGTGACCTAAGCAGAATGAATGAATGAAGGGAAGAAATATAGAGAGCCAAGCAGGATAATGCGTGCCAAGGGAGTTGGAAGCAGGCCTCAGGTTGAGCACAGCTTCCCTGGGCCATGGGAGAGTGCCTGATAGGTTGTTGTAAGGAAAGGATGACTTGGCTGCTTGCTATATCCCTGTACCAAGAAGGAGCAGCAAATGTTCTTAAAAACTAAAATGTACCTAGCCTTGTGGTTTGTCTTTCTCATGCTCTGCTTCAAAGCTTACTCAATATATACAGCCTGACATCACCAATAAACAGTTCCCTCCTCTGCATCCCAGAGAAGGGACTCCACCTGACCCAGCTTTGACTCTGTCTCTTTACTTCTCAATCCCCCCTCATCTTCCCTCGGGACATGACCAATCTAACCCTGCAGGTCACAGCAGGTGGCATCAGGAACAGGGACTTAAGTATGAATGAACTCCTCAGCCAGAAGATGAAGGAACACTCCCAAGTGGCCACAGTACAGTAAGTGGGGAGTGAAAAGGATTTATAGCAATCAGGTGTAAAATGGGGCATTCTGGGTCCACCGAGCACCCCACCGAGTGGCAGCTGTGTATACAAATGTTGTGCTCCATGTTATTTGCACGGGGCACTAAAGTCCCTGCCACACAGCTGGAGCAATTCTTAACCTTTGTACTGCAAACTTGTCCTTGGTTTCCTGAAGAAGGCATGGTAAATGAACAGACATGGGCTTGGGTAGGTCTAAAAATTAGAGAAAGATATACAGCAGAAGGGCCCACACGCATTCCAATCTTTGCTTTCACTTTGTGGACCCTAATTAGGGAAGCTCTAGATCCTGAAAAGGAGGAAAGTAGGGTGCAAAAAACAGCAGCTGAAACCCTCACTAGTACTGTAGAGGGATCTACTACTTTGAAGGCAACTGCTCCTCGGCCAGAGCCCAGTGATGAGCTGCTGCTACCAGAGTTTGAACAAGAACTGGAACAGGAAGCTGCTAGGGACCAGCAGCACAGAATGCAAGAGGATAAGTCCCCTAATAATTCTGATGATAAGGATTTAGTAGTAGGATTAGTAAAGCAAATGTCTCAACTATCCTCTCCAGACCAAGCTAAGCTCACTGAAGTACTTTCTCCTATTCACCCCTCATCTTTGAAAGCTCCCACTCCTTATCATAGTCCAGTAGGACTGCCAGAAAATACTCCCTTACAAAGGGCTTTACTAAAAGCTGTGGATCTGGGAGAGGACATACAGGGATTTATGCTATTCCCTGTGTCTGAGAGGCCTGATCTGCAAAATCCTAACAATATACAAAGATATCATGAGGTCCTCTCCTTTAAAACTTGAAAAGACTTAAAAGCTGCTTGCAGTATGTATGGGCCAACATCCCCTTTTTCCCTTGCTCTTCTTGATACCATTGGCTCTGAAGCCATGGCACTGAAAGACTGGATTATACTAGCCAAAGCATGCTTATGGGTGGGTAGGGGGATTACCTAAGTGAAAGTCTGATTGGTATGAAGAGGCAAACAGGAATCAAACTCATAATGTACCTATTACATTTGAAATGCTTACTGGGTCTGGATTATATAAGAATTTGCAGAATCAGCTAGGGTATACCTTACAAGCTTACCAACAAATTACGGCATGCTCCACCAAAGCTTGATGCCACCTTCCTTCCAAAGGAGAAAAATCTCAAGACCTCATCAAAATCTGACAGGGGCCAGAAGAACCTTATTAGGATTTTATTTCCCATCTCCTCCAGGCTATTGGATGGTTGATAGGGTATCCCAAGGTTGGTAATATATTAGTCAAACAGCTAGCTTTTGAAAATGCAAATAAGGTCTGCCAAGCTGCCCTAAAGCCATATAAGAAGGGGACTCTTTCTGATTTTATCAGAATCTGTGCAGATATTGGCCCCTCCTATATCCAAGGAGTTACTCTTGCAGCTGCTCTCAAAGGAACTTTGGGGACAAAAAGTCCTTGCTTTAACTGCAAGCAGAGTGGACACTTCTCCCATGACTGTCCTCAGAAAATGGGAAGAGGCACTGCAAATGCAGGGCAAAAGGGTAAAACCCGTGTCGCCCTGGCCCTTTGCCCTCCCTGCTGCCAGGGTAAGCATTGGGCTAATGAGTGCCACTCTAAAACTGACACTAATGGTCAGCCCATCGGGGGACGTTGGGAAACTCCTCACGGGGCCTGGCCTGGCCCGGGCAAAGAATAGGGGCCGTGATGCAGGAATTTCAATCTCCCAACTGTCCAGAGCCACCTCAGGGAGTGCCGGATTGGACCTTTGTCCCACCGCCCGGCAAGTATTAACACCTGAGATGGGTCCTCAAGTCATCCCCACAGGGGTTTTTGGGCCATTGCCCTCTGGCACTGTAGGACTCATTTTAGGGCAAAGCAGTCTCACTGCTAAAGGTTTTCAAGTTCTCCCTGGAGTGATAGATGAGGACTATACAGGAGAGTTGAAAGTAATAGCACAGGCCTCTGTCATTATTCAAATATTGCCAGAGACAAGGATAGCACAATTGCTACTCCTCCCTTATAAGGCCATGGGAAAGGTTATTACTGATGAACCTAGAGGGAACAAAGGCTTTGGTTCCTCTGATGCCACTTTCTGGATACAAGCAGTTAAAAAGACACAGCCTCAAATGAACCTTACCATAGAAGGAAAGTCATTTAAAGGTCTCCAAGATACCAGAGCTGATGTTTCCGTTATTGCTCAAATTCACTGGCCATGGGCATGGTCTCTTCAAGAGGTATCTACTGAATTACAGAGTATAGGACAAATTCAGACTTCTCTGCAAAGCACAAAATTTCTCAAGTGGCAGGATGCTGAAGGGCATTCGGGATGGTTCCAACCCTATGTCCTTCCTTCAATTTCTGTGAATTTATGGGGAAGAGATATATTATCTGAAATGGGTGTATATCTATACAGCCCTTCTAAAACTGTAACTCAAATCATGTTAAATCAAGGATAGCTGCCTCATCAAGGGCTTGGAGTTAACAACCAAGGTAGGACAATGCCTATTGAGACAGCCCCTCACCCAAAACATCTGGGACTAGGGATGGAAACTCAACATTCAAATTTAGGATAGGAGCCCTGGTAAAAGCTCCCCCTCTGTCCACCACAGCTGACCCTATTACCTGCTTGTCAGACACCCCCATGTGGGTGGACCAGTGGCCCCTCACAGGGGAGAAATTAATAGCAGCTCAACAATTAGTAGAAGCACAACTAAAAGCCCACTGTATTCAGCCTACTATGAGTCTTTGGAATACTCCTGTATTTGTCATAAAAAAGAAATCAGGAAAGTGGCGATTGTTACAGGATTTGCGCAAGGTCAATGAGACCATGCAAATTATGGGCCCTTTACAGCCTGGTTTGCCTGCTCCTACAGCAATCTCTTGGGACTATCATCTTATAATCATTGATTTGCAGGATGAGGTTTTTACTATCTTGCTTTCACTTGAAGACTGTCAGCAGTTTGCCTTTTCCATTCCTTCCATCAATCACCAGGCGCCCATGCAGCGTTACTGTTGGAGGGTACTACCCCAAGGCATGGCCAACAGTCCAACTCTTTGTCAAAAGTTTGTGGCACGAGCCCTCCACCCTATTCATGACAAATACCCCAAGGCTTGTATTATCCACTATATGGATGATATTTTACTGTCTCATCAAAGTGAGCAGTTACTCCTGTCCTTGTTCCAAGAAGTAGTTCCACAACTAGAAATGGGGCCTAAAAATAGCCCTGGAAAAGGTGCAGAAACAACACCCATTTTCCTATTTAGGTTATATTATTGAAGGATGATGCATTTGTCCCCCAAAGCTACAAATCAGACGAGATTCTCTCAAACACCTCAACGATTTCCAAAAATTACTAGGTGATATTAATTGAATCCGACCAACATTAAAATTAACTACAGGACAACTCAGTCCACTGTTTGATATTCTTTTTTTTTTTATTTTAGTTTATTCAGTACAGTTTCTATCCTTTATTCCTATTCCAACCTGCCCACCGATTCCTCCCCTCCTCCCTCCCCTTTCCAACACCCCTAGTTTTGTCCATGTGTCCTCTATATTTGTTCCTGTATACCCTTCCCTTCTCCCCTGAAATTCCCTCCCCTCTCCCCTCTGGTCACTGACTACCTGTCCTCTATTTCAGTGTCTTTTGTTATATTTTACGTGTTTCTTTGTTTTGTTGTTTAGGTTCCTGTTAAAGACGAGATCATATGGTATTTGTCTTTCACTGCCTGGCTTATTTCACTTAGCATAATGCTTTCCAGCTCCATCCATGCTGTTGCATAGGGTATGAGCTCCTTCTTTCTTTCTTTCAGCTGCATAGAATTCCACTGTGTAAATGTACCATAGTTTTTTGATCCATTCATTTACTGATGGGCACCTAGGTTGTTTCCAGCATTTAGCTATTGTAAATTGTGCTGCTATGAACATTGGGGTGCATAGGTTTAATATTCTTAAAGGAAGCCCTGACCCTTCCTCCCTGCTACAACTTGATGAAACTGCCCTGCAGTCTCTACAATTAGTAGAGCAAGCTATTCAAGACTCTCAGGTCACCCGGGTTGACCTGACTCAGTAAGTTTGGGACCTTATCTTACCCACACCTTATCTTCCCACTGGGGATATTTGGCAAACCCAGGGCATTCTAGAATGGCTCCATGCCTCCCACCTCCACACAAAATCTTTACTCCCTTTCCCAGAAGCTGTCTGCTGGTTAATCAGTAAAGGACGACAATGCAAACAATTGTTAGGGCTGGAGCCAAATAAAATCGTAGGTCCCTATTCTGCTGCCCAACAACTACAGCTGTGGGAAACTGCAGATTATTGGCAAATAGCCCTAGCTGCTCATCCCGGTCAAATAGATAGTCATTACCCTGCTGATAAACTCCTTCGGTTTTCTCAGAAACATCCCTTTATCTTTCCAAGGATTGTAACTTTGACTGCCATTTCAGGGGCATCAGTAGTATTCACTGATGGGTCAAGTTCAGGAAAAGCTGGGGTTTATACCCCTCAGCAAACTTGGGTTGAAACCACCCCCTATTCATCTGCTCAGCGTGTTGAACTCTATGCTGTCTGTATGGCCTTAACTCATTTTGTTGCAGAACCTGTCAATATTTATAGTGACAGCCACTATGTCATCCATGCTGCATGACATATTGAGTCAGCAATCCTTGGACACATGTCCTCTGAGGAATTGTTCCACCTCTTTACCAAATTATAATCTTTAGTCCACAAGAGAGCTTTTCCATTTTTTATTGAACATATTCACTCTCATAGTCAATTATTTGGACCCTTAGCAGAGGGCAATCATAATGCTGATCTGCTAGTCTCCGCTCTTGTGCATACACACCTTTGCAACAAGCCGCAGATATGCATGCCCAATTTCATGTCAATGCCACAGCCCCTCGAAAAATGTTCCCTATTATTAGGGAACAGGCTTGATAAATTGTCAAAAAGTGCCCTCACTGCATTGTGCACCTCCCCTCACCTGTTGTCGGGGTCAATCCTCGTGGACTTCAACCCAACCATCTACGGCAAATGGATGTTACATGAATCCCTGCATTTGGCCGATTGACATGGGTTCACGTAACCATCGATACCTTTTCTCATTTCACATGGGCTTCCTGTCACACTGGAGAAAACGTTAAAAATGTCATCTCTCACTGTCTCCAGACGTTCTCTGTTATGGGACGCCCTACACAGCTCAAAGCTGATAATGCCCCTGCATACTGCAGCAGGGTGTTTCAACAGTTTTGTTCATACTTTCAAATCTCTCATGTCACTGGCATCCCTTACAATTCTCAGGGACAAGCCATTGTAGAGCAAGTTAACAGATCCCTTAAAACCTATATTGAAAAACAAAAAGGGGGAGACTATACGAATACCTCCAAAGACAGCTAGGACTAGCCTTATATACTCTTAATTTTTTAAATTGTGATGAGCAAGGGATTACTCCTGCTGAAAAACACCAGTAATCTTCAGTTATCAAGGATTTAGTTTCTGCCAAGTGGAAGGATCTTGCCACAGGCCAATGGCAGGACCCTGACCCTACATTAACAAGGGGAAAGGGACATGTGTGTTTATTCCCTACCTGCGTCCCGACCTGTTTGGATCCCGGAGAGACTGGTCCGCATCTGTGATGGAATCCTATGAGCCTCCACTCCTGGATACCCTAGAGAGAAAGATGAAATGTCTCAGGATAAGCCCCAGATGACCCAGGGAGACGGTGTTGAGGCTGCTGACCCATAGCACAGGTCGGGCTGAACCTCTGACATAGGGACAACTGAAGAAACTGACCAAGCAAGCACAAGGCTTGGTCAACCAGCAATCTGCTCCCCGTGATGCTTCTACCCTCTTTGTAGCCATGTTAGCTATCATTGCTACCCAGGTGGGTATGGGAGTCACTGATCCTTTTTGGGCTTACCTTCCAGAGTCCCCATTGCTGTTCCCAGCCCCCTGGGAAGGACCCTCTATCCCAGTGTTTGTAAATGACACATGTCTCATGGGGGGTTCTAACTCTAAACATATTGTGCCACAGTCCTGTGGGGATTATTCATATGAGGGATGAGCTAGCAAGGCCCCTCTTTGCTTGTCTCCTGATGTACGTCCGGGGTGTGTTTGCCTACAACAGGAATGTGAAATGTCTTATAGGGGGACAGATATTGCTAATGTAACAGGCCCATGGGATGTTGCCAAATATATTATGACTATGTCAAAATGGGGTTTTCCTAATACAACTCGAACTGTGAATGTTTCTCATCCACCATTTCCTTATTGCGCTAATGGCTCTCATGTTACATGGAGTGAATTCCCTCCATGGACTGATTGTGCTGGCATCCTGCCTACAATGAATAATGTTTCTGGAACTGGACTCATAGTCTATGATTGGAGCCACCCCTTGGATCCGGTTCATCTTAGCATTCAGTATTGGACCCCTGGCAGTTTCATCTCCAATATCCTGACCATAGCAAAGGGATTTTTCCACAAGGACATTTGGCATCTTGGAGGGGCCCTACAGTTCATTAATATGTGTACAGGAAGTATATCTGACTTGGGAATCTATTGGGCACATGGGTTGTGGGCCTGTGTTCAACCACTTTGTGTTATTGTAGTAGGGAATATAAATATTACTTTCCAGGACTAAACTTTCTTGGTCCAGTGTCATAGCTGCAATATTATTAATTGTGTATCTCGTTACAATCAAAATAAGGCTTTATTGATTCTGCATCAACCTCCTTTCATTATGCTTCTTGTAAATCTGACTGGCCCTTGGTATGCTGACACATGGCTTCGAGTCCTAGAAGAAGTGCAAAAGCTTTAACCTGCAAATGACGAGCTATTGGGCTCATTATTACAGGAATCATTGCTCTAATAACACTCATAGTCACTGCTGCACTGCTGCGGTTGCATTAACACAAAGTACTCATAATGCTGATTTTGCTAATAATTTAGCTCATAATGTGTCAATAGCATTAGGAGATCAAGAAAATATAGATTTAAAGTTAGAGGCCAAACTTAATGCCTTAGAGGCTGTAGTCATTGGCTTAGGAGATAGGCTAGAAGCCTATCTCCTATGACTCTTCCAGAGTCATCTCTGTTCCAAGCTGCAATGCCACCCTCAATACACATATGTCTGTATAACTCCCATTCCCAATGATACTTCTGTATGGGACTGGGACAAAGTGAAAAACCATCTAATGTGGATTTGGAGTCATGAAAACATAAGTTTAGACATAAAGCAATTACATTCTGAAATACTGCAAATACAGAATGCGCATCTTTCTGTAACTGACCCTGCTCAAAGAGCCCATAAACTGCGATAAGAATTGCAGGGATTTAACCCCTTTAATTTGTTAAAGCATTCCTTTTGGTACCTCATTGGCTTAGGTGGATTGTTGCTAATTATGTTCTGTGCTTTTTCCCTAGTCTGCCAAAAACTGCGAGCCCAACTATTCCATACACGAGTAAAGCTGCATCAGGTGCAATTAGAAAAAAGAAAAGGGGGAAATGTGGAGAGTCAAGCAAGATAATGCATGCCAAGGGAGTTGGAAGCACGCCTTGGGTTCAGCACAGCTGCCCTAGGCCACAGAAGACTGCCTGATAGATTGTTGTAAGAAAAGAATGACTTGGCTGCTTGCTATATCACTGTACCAAGAAAGAGTAGCAAATGTTCTTAAAAAATAAAATGTACCTAGCCTTGTGGTTTGTCTTTCTCACACTCTGCTTCAAAGCTGGCTCAATGTATACAGCCTGACTGCACCAATAAACAGTTCCCTCCTCTGCATCCCAGAGAAGGGACTCCACCTGACCCAGCTTTGACTCTGTCTCTTTATTTCTCAATCCCCCCTCGTCTTCCCTTGGGACATGACCAATCTAGCCATGCAGGTCAAGGCAAGGAAGGAAGGAAAGAAGAATGAATTCTGGGAAAATTTTAGGAGAGTATTTGTATATTCTTCCTGTAAAGAACAACTTTTTAAACATTTTAGAAACCCAAAATGTTTATGGAGTCTCATAAAGTCTTGTAAGGTCTCCTTATAAAAGTCTCACTTCTTAAAGTATGGAGTAAGAAGAGAATTTATAATACATTTGTCAAACAGACAAGATGTTAAGACTTCCTACATGTGAAGAGGGCCTACAAATTACCCATATTTTGCCATGTATAATGTGTCCCCATGTATAATGCATACCCAGGTTTTTGTGTGCATTATATATGAGATTATTGTAGCCATTATTTATACCCATAGTATGTAATCATAAGACCCATGTATAATACACATCCTGATTTTCCCTAAAAAATGTGGGCAATAAAGTATATACTATACATGTCAAAATATTGTAATAAGAAAAAAATGGACAAAGAATGTAAACATGCAAATGAAAGACAGTCTAATAAACAGAAATAAGATACTTGTTCTCACTAGCAACCAGCATCATGTAAATTAGAGTAATAAAGAAGTGCTATTTTTCATCCATCAGATTGGCAAAAGTTAAACAAAGTGTTCCCTAGGGATGAGAAGAATGTGGGAAATATGACCCTTCCAAACAGAGCAAGAATAAATTGCTCTAACCTTTTGGAAAAGAGTCTAGTATTGCCTCCTAAATATAAAATAAACATATACTTTGGCTTAGCAACCTTCTAACCAAAATAAATGCACCAATACTTAGGAAATATGTATAAAATATGAATTGCAGATAGTAATAAAAAAGTCAAAGGAGAGTGGGTAAATTATAATATTCTTATATAATGGAATATTAGGTGGCTATTAACATGTTAGAATATACATTAACATATATTCATGGCACAGTTTGTTTAAAAACATTATAGAGTAATTTATAGCACAATATTTATTTAAACTTTAAACAAAAAGCCTATGTATTTGTGTTTATAGAGAAACAATATTTGTTATCACTGAATCAGGATTTCAGATGATGAAAAGAAATTATTTATATTTTATTGTATTGATTTTTATTAATGCAAGCATATATTAAATTTATAATTTTTTTGGAATTTGGACTTTTAAAATATTCTATTAAGTATTGAGTATTTAGAAAATTAATAGTTAAGTAAAATACCATTAAGGTATAAAATATTAACAATATACTACCCAATTTAAAAAAGAGCATTAACGCCCTGGCTGGTGTGGCTCAGTGGATTGAGTGCCAGCCTGTGAACCAAAGTAACACCAGTTCAATTTCCAGTCAGGGCACATGCCTGGGTTGCAGGCCAGGTTCCCAGTAGGGGGAGCATGAGAGGCAACCACACATTGATGTTTATCTCTCTCTCTCTCTCTTCCCCACTCTCTAAAAATAAATAAATAAAGTCTTTAAAGAAAAAAGAACATTATCATTGCCTCATGTCCCCATGTACCTTCCTCTCCTCCCTTAGGGATAACCACTATTCTGGATTATGTCATCATTCCTTTTATGTTGTTTGTTTTGTTTACCACATATGCTGTTTTGAATATTCTGCAAATTTATACATATAGAATCATATGCTCTTTTAAATCTTGGCTTTTATGCTGAGACTACATCTAGATAAGTCTGTTCATTTTCAAATATACCACAACTAATTCACCTATTCTAAGTATTGAAGGACATGTGAGTTTTATTACATTTATGGCTACTACAAATGAGGACAGTATGAACATTCTTGCATATGCCTTCTGGTGCAAAAGGGAAAGAATTTCTCTAAGCTAAATAATTAGGAAAGGAAATGCTAGGGGATGGGGTATGTGCACATTAAAATACTATTATTTTTTATTATGCCCATATTCATGAATATTGACTACTGTCATACATTTTTAATGTTTATCTAGTCAGTATAAATTGTTATTTCACTGTGGTTTAATTTTCACTTCCCTGCTTTAAAATTAGGTTGAACACCTTTTCATTATTTCCTCTTTAGTGAAGTGCCTATTGATGTCAGTTCTGTCTTGGTCAGCTTGAGCTGCCATAACAAATTATTTTAAACTGGGTAGCTTAGACAACAAACATTTCTCATAGTACTGGATATTAGAAGTCTAAGGTCAGGGTGCCAACATGGTTGGGTTCTTAGTGAATAGTCTCTTCCTTGTTTACAAAGGGCTGCTTTCTTCCTGCATTCTCACATAGAAAGACCATTCTATCTCCTTCATTTGCTCTGCTCTCGCTATCACCCCTCCCAACCCTTTTAACACACTCTGGGCCTGTAGTGGGAGTGGCAGCCCTGATGATTTCTGAAAGGTTATTGTTTTCTTGCTCTGAAAACAAGGCCTGGCTTCCTGTTGAGATGGCTTATTTGGTCCCTGATTCACACCCTTATTACTTTCCCTATCAAACTTTCTCTCTCTCTCTCTCTTTTTTTTTTTTTTTTGCAATATGGATAGGCTATGAATTTTCCAAATATTTAAGTTCCAGTTCATTTTTACTTAACAATTCTTATCTTCAATTCATTTCTCTCTTCTCACATTTTACTATAAACAGATGGCAGGATGCAAGCAGATGATTCAACAATTTCCTGAGGAATTTCCTCACATGTGGAATGGGCTGGTCCCATACCCATATGAGGTGGATAAAAATTTAGGAAGGATATCTCCAGAGCAAGAGTCCCAGTCTCACACGAGGCTCCCCACCCAAGGGTTCCAGTGCCAGGAAGACAAGTCTCCATAACTTCTGTCTATAAAAAACAGTGGGGATTAAGCCAGTAGAAGAAACTTCTGGAGTCTCAAGCAGTTCCTGTTAAAGAACACACATGGACTAACTCAGATTCACTCCCTCTGAGCTCCAGCACTGGGGTAGCAGCTTGGAAAGCACCAGTGACATGCAGAGAGGAACAAGTGTTTGGCATCAAGGCAGGAGCTGCGGGACAACTTTCTCCCACACAGGAAGGTAGGCAGAGGCCATTTTCCCTTTTCTAAGTACTCTTCCAACAAAGCCACAGAGCCAGTAGGCAGGTGACATATCTAAGACTCCATCAGCTTGACTAACACTGCTTGCCCCACTCTGTAGATCCCCAAGACATCATTCCACCCAACTTATGGGTCCACTCAAACTGTTAACTATGGCTTTTCCATATAAATGGCTGGTCTGGGCTCATACTTCACAACTTCCTAAATCATATCAAACAAGCGACAGCTGTCTTCAGTATCCAGCCCCTGTACCACTTGCTGAGTGGTCTCAGGCCCAGTACTAGCAGCAGCCAGCCTAGATTCTCAACTTGGCTTCACCTTGGAATCCCCAAGCCCAGCACGAGTAGCAGCCATCTCAGGTTGTTTTATACCTCAAGCAGGGTGGCCACAGGGAGAACACAAGTGGGGGATGACCTTGGCCCACAACAAACTCCAGAGCCTGCACATCTAGTGGAGCACTACAGACCATGTTGGAGCACCAACACCCTGCCCCTGCACAGCTGATTCTCCACAGAGGGTGTAGGTTGGTGATAAGTGGTCACAGCCAGTCCTTGAAGCTGACTGGCCTGGATAAATCCCTCCCATTGACCTGACAATAGCAATTAAGCCTCAACTACAAAAGGAGGGTATACTCAGTTCACATGAAGGATGCATTTCAAGTACCCAGGTTGGGTGATAAGGGAGGCTTTGCCACTGGACTGTACAGGACACCTATTACATTGGGCCACACTACCAAGACAGAGAGTAATAACAGCTCTACCTAATTCATAGAAACAAACACGGGGAAGCTGACAAAATGAGGAGACAAAGAAACATGGGCCAAATGAATGAACAGATCAAAACTCCAGGAAAAGAACAAAACAAAATGAAGATAAGCAATCTGTCAGATACAGCGTTCAAAACACTGATTATAAAGATGCTCAAGCTCTTCTGGCCAAGATGGAGGTGTAGGTTAGAAACCCTTTGCTTCCTCACAGAAGCAAAAGGAGGATAACAACCAATTTAAAATTAATAAACAACCAGAAGTGCCAGAAAATCAAACTGCATTGAACTCCAACAACCAAGGACTTAAAGAAAAAGGCAACTAGAACAACCAGACTGGTAAGAACCTGCGGCAAGGTGGCAGACTGCCTGGGCCAGGGCCAGCTGAGAAAAACCATGGCAGGGTGGTGGACCGCACAGGTTGGGCTGGTTGAAGGTGAAACTGAGCCTCAGAATTGACTGTGGACTACAGTGATTGCCATGGTGGGAGAAACTCCCAAAGTCACACAAGGGTTCATTAGAAAGTGGGTTAGAGACAAGCGGGCAAACTGCATTGTTCCCTTTATGGCCCATGCCCCACAGGCAGCACCGCAGCACAGCAAAGAGGGTTGTCTTTCCCTGGTGAATACCTAAGGCCCTGCCCCCTTACAACTTAACAAATACACTGAGACAAAGGAACATGGCCAAATGAAAGAACAGAGCAAAACTTCAGAAAAAGAGCTAAGTGATGAGGAGATAGACAACCTATTTGATAGAGAATTTAAATCCCTGGTAATCAAATTGCTCACAGAACTGATTGAGCTTGGTCAAAAAATGAAAAAACAAATGAAAGATACCCAAAATGAAATAAAGCAAAATATTCAGAGAACCAATAGTGACAGGAAGAAAACCAGGATTCAAATCAATGATTTGGAACAAAAGGGAAAAATAAACATCCAACCACAACAGAATGAAGAAATGAGAATTCAAAAAAGTGACGAGAGACTTATGAACCTCTGGGACAACTGGAAATGTTCCAATGTCCAAATTATAGGGGTGCCAGAAGAAGAAGAACAGCAAGAAATTGAAAACTTATGTGAACAAATAATGAAGGAAAACTTCCCCAATATGGCAAAGAAAATAGATTTCCAGTAAGCCCAGGAAACCCAGAGAGTCCCAAAGAAGTTGAACCCAAAAAGGAACACATCAAGGCACATCATCATTAAGTTACCCAAGATTAAAGATAAAGAAAGAATCTTAATAGCAGCAAGAGGAAAGGAAATATTACTTATAAAGGAGTTCCCATTAGACTATCAGCTGATTTCCCAAAAGAAACCTTGTAGGCAAGAAGGGGCAGTAAAGAAGTATTCCAAGTCATGAAAGGCAAGGACCTACACCTAAGATTACTCTATCCAGCACAGCTATCATTTAGAATGGAAAGGCAGATAAAGTGTTTCCCAGATAAGGTCAAGTTAAAGGAGTTCATCAGCACTAAGCCCTTATTATATGAAATGTTGAAGGGACTTATCTAAGAAAAAGAAGATAAAAAATACGAACAATAAAATGACAACAAACTCACAACTGTCAACAAATGAACCTAAAAGAAAAGACAAACAATGAAAATAAAAACTAAGGAAACAACTAGAATGGGAACAAAATCAGAGAAATGGACATCACATGGAGGGATTTCAGTGGGGAAGGGGAAGGAGGAATGGGGGAGAAGGTACAGGGAAGAAGAAGCATAATTAGTAGGCATGAAATAGATGGGGAGAGATAAAAAATGGTATAGGAAACAGAGGACTCAAAGAACTTATATGTACAACCCATGGACATGAACTGAGGGTGGGGGGAAATGCTGGAGGAAGGAGGGGGGATAAAGGGGAGGAAATTGGGAAAACTGTAATAGCATAATCAATAAAAAATTCTTTAAAAAAATAAAAATTTAAAATTCTCAAAAGAATAAATAAAGATGCTCAAGAAACTTACTGAGGACCTCAGCATCATAAAACAGATCTAGTCAAAAATGAGGGATACACTAATTGAAATAAAGAACAATTTATAGGGAAACAATGGTAGAGTAGATGAAGCTGAGAGTCAAATTTATTTGTAACATAAGGAATCAAAAAATAACCAATCAGAACAACAAGGGGAAAAAAGAATCCAAAAAAATGTGGACAGTGTAGGCATCAGCTGGAACAACTTTCAGTGGTGCAACACTCATATCATAAGGGTTCCAGAAAAAGAAGAGAAAGAGAAAGAAATTGGAAATCTATTTGAAAAAAAAAATGAAAGAAAACTTCCCTAATTTGGTGAAGGAAATAGACATGCAAGTCCAGGAAGCACAGAGAGTTCCAAACAAAATGGATGCAAAGAGGCCCACTCCAAGACACATCATAATTAATATGCCAAGGTTTAAAGACAAAGAGAAAATCTTAAAAGCAGCAAGAAAAAAGCAGTTAATTACCTATAAGGGAGTTCCCATAAGACTGTCAGCTAATTTCTCAACAGAAACTTTGCAGGCTAGAAGGGATTGGCAAGAAATATTCAAAGTCATGGAGGGCAGGGACTTTCAGATCCAAGATGGAGGAGAAGTGGAAGCTACACTAACCTCTTCCCAGGACCATCTGGAATTACAACTAAATTGCAGAGAAATCATCCAGAATAACCAACTGAACACTAGCTGGAGAGAAGCCTTATAACCAAGGACAGTCATGAGAAACCACTTCACGACAACAAGACTGGTAGGCAGTGAATAGGAGGTGCAAGAGGGGTGGCTGTGCTCCCATGGGCAGCAGCTGAAGTTCTGGAGGGATATTTCAGTGGCCTTGGGGTTGCCCCTGAGAAGTGTGGGTCTAAACCCCAAACTGGGCTCCCCAACATACATCACAAGAGCCAGAAAGGAATCCAGATAACTTCCAGATGTGAAAAGCAGCAGGGTTTCTCTCTGCCAGGGAGAGATGGCTGGAGATGCAGAGAGCCTCTTAAAGGGCCAATGGACAAAATTTCATATGCAGCCACTTACCCTGAGCTCTGGCAGAAGGAAGGCAGAGTGGACTAGAGTCACTTAAGGAGAGCCTGGCACTGGTGGCTCTGAAGAGAGAACTAAAGGAACAGCTACTGTGATCCCTATGCTGAATCATTCCCCATACTGCAGAATCCATCTTTCTCAGGAAAAACACTCCTCTTCAAGTGGCACCAGCCTGAGGGGAAACAGTAGCCCTGCCCATAGGAATTATTCTGCCTATGGTGCTTAAGTCTAGTTTCTGATTACAGCTTCATTAGATAGTAACTGATCCATTTAATGATTGATTAATTTAATAACTAAAGTGGAAAATACAAAGAAGCAGCCAAAATGGGAAAGAAACAAACCCCAAATGAAAGAACAAGAGAATTAATTCTCCAGAAGAACTAGATGAAATGGAGACAAGCAATTTATCAGACAGACAGTTTAGAGTAATAATTATAAGGATACTTAACAGCATAAAAAGAAACATAGAAACCATAAAAAAAACCAGTCAGAAATAAATAATGCAATATCTGAAATAAATAATACACTGGAAGGAATAAACAGTAGGTTAGATGAAGCAGAGGACTGAATCACTGTTTTGCTAGACAAGGTAGAAAAAAAACACCCAGGCAGAGCAGCAAAAAGAAAAAATAATTTTAAAAAATGAGGAGAGCTTGAGAAACATTTTGGAAAACATGAAGCATAACAACATCTGTGCCATGGGAATACCAGAATGAGAAGAGAGCAAGCAAGTGATCGAGAACCTATTTAAAGAAACTATGACTGATCCCTGGCTGGTGTAGCTCAGTGGATTGAATGCTGGCCTGTGAACCAAAGGGTCACCGGTTCAATTCCAAGTCAGGGCACATGACTGGGTTGTGGGCCATGTCGGGCCCCCAGTAGGGGTTGAGCAAGAGGTGACCACACATTGATGTTTCTCTCCCTCTCTTTCTCCTTCCCTTCACTCTAAAATAAATAAATAAAATATTCTTTTAAAAAAGAAATTATGACTGAAAACTTCCCTAATCTGGTGAGGAAAAAAGACACACAAGTCCAGAATGTGCAGCAAGTCCCAAACAAGTTGGACCCAAAGAGACCTACATTGAGACATATCATAATTAAAATGACAAAGCTTAAAGACAAGGAGGGAATTCTGAAAGCCACAAAAGAATAGCAGATAGTTACCTACAAGGAAGCACCAATTAGACTGACATCTGATTACTCATCAGAAACATCTCAGGACAGAAGGGAGTAGCGTGAAATATTCAAGGTGATGAAAAGCAAAGAGCTACAACCAAGGCTACTTTACCCAGCAAAGCTATCACGTAAAGTCAAAGAGAAACAAGGAGCTTCCCAGACAAGAAAAAGCTCAAGGAGTTTATTAACACTAAACCAGTACTGCCACAAATGTTAAAGGGCTTGCTTTAAGAAGAAGAAAAAGAGAAAAAAAACAAAACCTCATAGAACTATATGCTAAAGGGTGAATTTTACTATATGTAAATTATACTTCAATATTTGAAAAGTATTTTCTTATAAACTACTTTTGTGTGATACTTGTATTTTAATAATTGCATAGTGTGATAATACCTTAATAATATTTGACATTTTTAAAATTAAAAAGGCATTAGAGAAGATGTTCTGGCATTTCATGGGAGGTTGAAATGGAGGATCTCTAAAATCCTCTAAAACACCATAGTTTTTGAGGTATGTATGTGGCTCCCTCCAACCCCATCCACAAAATTTTTATGTAAGTACCTGTATGAATATAATAATTTATGGTTTACTTATGTTTGTGTTATATACAAATGTAAATATATATGCACAGAAAGTAATTGGAATATTGTTCAGTATGATTTATTATATTATACATACTTGTGTTTCCTTTCTTCCCCCTACAATATGTGATTATGTGTAATCCAAAAAAGTTATTATTTTACTTACAAAATACATACTGTGCAACAAATTAAAATTAGGTAAATGAGGGAGGTCATATTCAAGTCTATACAAATCTATAATCCCTAGTTTAAGAAAATATAAAATACAATTCACATTAAAATATATCACATTTGATATATTAAACTATTTAAAGAATAGAAATTTGCCCATTTGAATTTAGAATGTGCAGCATTTTCTTCATTTTTAAAAGAAAACCTAGAAAACCATGTTTTCCCTCATTTTAAAAAGTTTTCCTAGCTCTCTCCTGCATTATATTAGAAATTTCTTTGTGCATACTTCTGAAACATAGCCTCTTGAAGAATTTTCTATTAGAAATAGGATGAAGTCATACCATGCAGATGAGGAGAAACAGTCTGGGATGGCCCTGCAAGCTCATCCTCACTGCTCCACTTGTCTCTTAGGAAGGATCCACTGGCTGTCCACACACTATGCTCACTCTCACTAGAAAATAAATTTGTATAGTGTTCATGTCAAAGAACATGCACATTAAAAAATATCTGATAACCTACAGTAATTATTAAATTGACATTAACCTCCATTTCAATTCAGCCACACACTTCCATTGCCTCGCCTGGAACTGACCCACTTCCAAAGAGATAATTCTAAAATCCTAATGTCTGATCACCAACTCCATTTCCTCCCACTTTTACCTGGCTTTCAAACTAGCTACCTTGGACCTATCCACTTATTCACCTTCTTTCCTCTTTTACCTAGGTTGTGGGAAAACAGTACTAGGGTTACTGGGCTTACTTGTATTAGCAGAGAGCCATTTGGAAAACATTAGTATATCTTTGTTCTGTTTCCTCTACCATTCCTCCTACAGCTAACTACCACCCTCATGCAGTCCAGACCTTAATGTTTTGCTATAGTAAAAATGCAACCCCTTCTAGAAAATGCAGCCCAGAAAACAAGAGCTCTTTCAACTTACCTTTTATATGTATACCTAGATGCATCAACGTTCTTCATTATTCCTTACTTCCTGTTCAGAATTAATCCTTCCACGTTGTCAACTACTATGAATGCTGTCTCCTCTGAGACATTTTTCTAAAATTTCTTTATATAATCACTCCCTATCAACATATTCTTCCATATTATAAAGATACTCAATTCTCTCTCATTTTAAGCATAGAAAATTCTTTAAACTTTCTATCACGATCTAACTACTGCTCTATTTCTAATGATTTTTCAAATACTAATCCACACTCATTTGTTTTCTTTCCAGTTTCTCACCACTCAGGTTACTCACTTGTGTAATCTGCTTGGCTCTTGTTTCACCTTCATTTATAACTCCACCTAACAAAAATCTCTTACTTTGACTTCTGGGTCTAATTTTTAATGTCCAGAGAAAATTCTCCCTAAAATCCAAATGTTATTATATCTGTGCACCAACTTCAGGATTAACCAAGGGTCCTACTGGACACATAAGTTTAGGATTTTGGCAATGTGGTCTTTGTCTACTTTTTCATTGTCATCTCCACATGCACTTCAAGCTTTAACCTTAACAAAATAAAGGCTTTTTTCTTTCATTTCTGTGGATAATTTCAGGTTTCTTTTCTTTCTCCTTCTTCTTTTCCTGCCAGCTACCTTCTACCTTGCTATCAAAAATCCTCCGTATAGATAGATAGGTAGATATATGATAGATAGATAGATGAATAAAACAAGGGCTGTATCTATGCTTTATTTTCATTCTAACAGATAGAATAAAATGTATACTCCTTGTTTTCACACATATCAAGTTCCTTCGCACTTTGACTTACGCTATATTTTTGGCTCCATCTCTCATCTTCTGAAGCTTTCTGGCATTTTAATTCACATATACCCTACAATTCTTGACACATAACATTTCCCACCATTAATAAGGTATTTTCACAACTTGTTACCTTTGCTCAAACTTCTGCCCCATGATTGAAATTTTCTTCCCTCTCTTTTCACTCACTAGATTTCTATTTATTTATGACCCTAAATCCAACCAAAATGTATTTTCTCCAAGGAAATGGTAAATAATGCCCCTCTTCCATACTTTTCTATCTTCTGTACTCAAAAGTCCTTGGACTTTAACTCTATAATAGTTATTATATTGCATTTAAATTTGTCTTTTTCATATTTTCCCCTAATTAAACTATAAACTTAAAGAGCAAGAACTATGCAGTGTTTTGCATTTGTAGATAGTGCTCAGTATATAATTAGTATCTGCTAATTATTATATACTATGAGCATATAATTTGTTCCTTTAATGTACTTCTGAAAGTTGTACATACAAGATTTATACTATACACATTATTGTGCAGTACTATCCCAGTCTTTATAGGTAATATAACTTAGAAACATCTTAGGAAATATGACTCAATAAAATGTTTCTTTATTTGATATGTTTTTGCATATAACACCTAAATCTGAACATTTTATGAGCAGGAAACCTCCTGTTTCTTTGGTTTTTCTGATGGAAATTTACTTTGTTCCTGGTTCTTTAATTTTTTTCATACAAAGTACCAGGAATTCACCATGCTAGCAGTCCTTTTGTTTCTAGCACATCATTCTCTTTCTAGAAACATGCATAATTTCTAATTAAGTCTCACTGCATACTGAGCTTTACCTTACCTTAAATACACGAGCTCTGGACACATTTACAAAGGTTTGGGAACTATGGAATTACTGAGATGGCAGAGAAATTAAATTCTTTAAATAATATCTGTTTCTTGTGTTAATGTCATATTTATGAGATCATAAATACATCCTACTTCTAGTCAAATCAAGTTGTACTTACTACAAAGAGCTATATTTTGAAAAAGATATATCAAACATTTGTCTCCACTCAGAGGGCTAGCTTGCTATTAAAATGACTAAATAGAAAACTAAATAAACATGTTAGTTATACCTTTTTGTAGACTCTTTAAAAAAATCATCAGAGTCACTATGTTGGAGATCCTGAAGAGAGAATTTTACCTTCTCTGAGTTAACTTCATTTGCAAAAACCTACAGGCATAAGAATAAAACATTATGGCTAATAATTCATAAATATATAAATTAAAAGTACTATAGCTTCACAAAAAAAGCAATAAGTAAAAATGGACAGTTATAAAACCAGTCACAGGAGTGTAAAACCATCATAGGGAATACAGCCAATAATATTGTAATAATTATGTATGGTGTCAGATGGGTACTAGATTTATCAGGGTGATTACTTCGTAAGGCATGTACATATCTAATCATTATGTTGTACACCTGAAACTAATATAATATGTCAATTGTAAATTTGTTAATCTTAAAAAACAATAAGTTCTTCAATAACCATTAAAACCATAATCACAGTGTGACTTTTACTCCTAGAAAATCACTTGAAATGTATATCTCCCTATTAAATATTTTCTAATCTGTCATAATAGACTAGAGTACTATTCATATACAAGTGATTTTTATTGAATCACCCAAGTTATTTTCCAAAAGTTGATTTAAAAAATAAGTTTAATTTTTCTTAGAAAAAAGATTATGACTTCAATCCAGAGATTCTTATAATGAGTGTTGAGTTTATTGTAAATAGAACATTCCCACTGAATCTGTAAATTGCTTTGCATAGTATGGACATTTTGATGATGTTAATTCTTCAGATCCACAAACATGGTATATGTTTCCATTTGTTTGTGTCTTCCTTGATTTCTTTCTTCAGTGTTGTGTAGTTTTATGTCCTTGGTTAGGTTCATTCCTAAGTATTTTATTTTTCTTTTTGCTATATCAAATGGGATTTTTTTCTTGATTTCTGCTTCTGCTATTTCATTGCTGGTATACAAAAATGCCTTTGCTTTCTGGATATTGACTTTGTATCCCACTGTTTTGCCAAATTCATTTATTAGGTCAAGCAATTTTTTGGCTGAGTCTATAGGATTTTCTATACACACTATCATATCATCTGCAAACAGTGACAGTTTTGTTTCCTCCTTTCTGATTTGGATGCCTTTTGTTTCCTTTTCTTGTCTGACCACTGTGGCTAAAACTCCCAATACTATATTGAATAGAAGTGGTGAAAGTGGACAACCTTGTCTTGTTCCTGATCTTAGTGGAAAAGATTTTAGTTTTTGCCCATTGAGTATGATGTTGGCTGCAGGTCCCTTATATATGGTCTTTATTAAAAGTTGAAGCATTATTCTAAGTGAAATAAGCCAGGCAGTGAAAGACAAATACCATATGATCTCACCTTTAACAGGAACCTATACAACAAAACAAACAAGCAAAATATAACCAAATACACTGAAAGAGATGACAGGCTGACAGTGTCCAGAGGGGAGAGGGGAGGGAATTTCAGGGGAAAAGGAGAAGGGTTTACAGGAACAAGTATAAAGGACACATGGACAAAAACTAGGGGGAATGGGAGGGAGGTGGGGAAGGCTGGAGGGGTGGGCTGGGATGGGAGTAAAAGAGAAAACTGTACTTGAACAACAATTCAAATAAAAAAATAAAAAAAGAACATTTCCAACATTGTATTTATCTTTATTTTAGAGCTTTTCTCTGCCATAAGATTTAGTACTACCCAATTGACTTTAGTCTACTTTGTTGCAGTTGGAGCCTCTGGTACAGTATGTAGCCCACCAGTAAACAAAATTGAACATAATTAAAGGGGAAAAGAAACATTAAAATACAGATTCAGTAATCAATATTTTAGCCCTCATTTCTGCTTCAATTAATCTATTCACTCACAGTTTTTGCTTGGGGGCCTATTATGTGCAGATACTCTTCTAAGTACTGCAGATAAAACACTGAACAAAAGAGGTTTGTGTTCTGCCCTTGTGGAGCATACATAGTCTCGTAGGGAAAGAAGAAATACACAAGCAAGCATATAAAAATTATAGTGGTGATAAGTGTTAATGTAGTAACAGAGTATAGTGATGCATAATAGCCATGTACCTAAACAAAAGAAAAAAAAAAGAAGGACTAAGCAAAGGAAGCATCCTGAGCAAAAAGAGCAGGTCCAAAGTCCAGGCAGCCTTTTATGGTCTAGTGGCTGCCTAATTTCCCACCCTCATCTCTTGTCTATTTCTCATGCAGCATCTCCAGCCACAGCCTATGTCCTGCATTTTCATCTTTTTTGAAGTGTTCTTTGATTAATTTTGTAAAACTTATTAATCTTTTCCCTCTTGCTAGTTGTATGTGTTTTGCTTGGAAGTTTCCATAAAACTTCCTAGACCTGAAATACCTCTTGTGGGCAAATATACAGATATTATTCCAGAACATGAACCCAAACACAATTTTAAAACCAAGCACATTAATGGAAAGATATAAACAACTACCCAGAATTCCTATCAAGCATATTCATTTTACTGAACAATTTAAAACATATAGCCTATTGAGTTTTTAATATAATATGAATAAACATTGCCTGAAATATAAAGTTAACATATTTTAGCAATAACTTTATCATTTTAGAATGTATTAACTTCTGGTAGATTAGCTAATTGCTGTTTTGAATAATATATAAAACATAAATTAAAAAATCCCTATGCAACTAAGAAAAATATTAATTTTCCAATATTTTTCTAAAATATTTTAAGCTTTGTTTTTAATATTTAAGGATTTAATTCACCAAGAATCAATTTTAGTATAAGTGTACTTTCTCTCTCTGCTCAACCACCAACAATGGTCTGGCATTCCACTGGACATTGACAAGACCCAATAGGCCACACCTGTTGCCAAAGAATATAGAAGAACAGCCACAACACATCAGCAGGACAGTCTTACACTTGCCCACATCAGGAGTCCCAACGGCTTTCTCATGTCAGCTCGGGTGAAGGTAGCGAGACCACATGGGTGGTCTCACGGATGTCATCCTGGCTTAGAAACCTCAAGCAGCACAGGAACCAGTGTCTCTTGTAACACTCCATGAACCTGACCTCTGGGGATCACAGAAAAGAGCTTCCCACATTCACCCCATTTGCACTTTCAATAAGACATTAATTGTCTTAGTCATAAATCTTCCAATCCAGGAGCCATTTTTACCATAACCAATGTGCTGCTTGATAACTCAAGATGATTTTCCACCTTTATTAGGTTTCCAGAGAAACAGGATACCAGAAGGCTAACAAAAGATTATTTTTCTCACTATGAAGAAGAAAAGGTTCTCATGACCTTTACTCATAGGTAAAAATGCAATTTTATTTTTCCTATGGGAATCACCAATTATACCAGCATTATTAGTTGAGCAGACCATTCTATCTGCAATGCTACCTATCACATGAAAAGTCCTGTATATGCATCAATGGGTATTTTTCTGTAATTTCTATGCAGTTTCATTGGTCTTATTTGCCACTTGCTTAATTACATATTTGCTTAATTCCTATAGCCTTGTAACAAGTCTTGATAACCTGGAGTTCCAGTCACCCTCTCTACCACATACACACTTTTCCTTCCTTACCTAATACTTTCTTACCTATTTGTAGCCTTCTGTTTTCCCAAGTTTTTGAATCAGCTGATAAAATCACACACATGCACAAGAGCTATGAAATTAAGTTAAATTAATTTTGTAATTTAAATTAGGGATAACTGTTATCTTTATTATATTGTCATATTATTCGTTAATACGATATAGCTATTATAACATTCTATGATATTCTCAATAAAGGCAATTCACACCTTTTCTTAGATTTACTCCTATATATTTACTAGCTGGTATCAGTGTAAGTAAAATGATATAGATTATACCATTATATTTGCTAACTGCTGCATAATGAACAAACCACAGATTTTCATATAATAATTTTATATTTATCCTATTCTAAATACTTTATATTTCTTATGATTTCTTCCTTGACCTATGAGTTTAGAAGTACATATCTTTACATTCCAAATGTATGTTTCATCCTTTTGTAGTCGACTTCTACCAAATTTCTTTATGTCAGAGACCATAGTCAGTCTATAAGATTATTTGAGATATAGTTTGATTTGAAACATGGTAAGTTTTTGTAAATGATTCATGTATGCCTGAAAAGAATGTGGTCTCTAATTTTTGGATGCAAGTTCTATTTATGTTCATTATACCGAGCTTGCTGATTGTTTTTGGGGGGGTAACTTCTATACTCTTAACTGTCTAATCTATTATTAGGAGATAGTTTTAAATGTTGTACTATCATAGTGAATTTATAAATTCCTCCCTATAATCCTATCAAATATTAATTTATATATTCTGAAACTATTAGGTGCTTATAAATTTAACACTTTATATCTTCCTTGTGAACTAAACCTTTCAGTGTTATATAGTGACCTCTTAATGCCTAATGCTTTTTGCTTTTGCTCTTTGTCTGATATTACTATAGTTACAACAGCTTTCTTCTGTTAGTGTTAATTTGTGCATTTTAACTATTTTATTTTAAAATATCAAGGGAGCCCTGGCTGGTGTGGCTCAGTGGACTGAGCATGGGCCTGCGAACCAAAGCGTCACCGGTTTGATTCCCAGTCAGGGCACATCCCTGGGTTGTAGGGGATAAGCTAAAGAGGCAACAACACATTGATGTTTCTCTCCTCCTCTTTCTCCCTCCCTTCTCCTCTCTCTAAAAATAAATAAGTAAAATTTTAAAAAAACAAATAAAATATCAAGGAAAAATATTTCCCAAGGATTTCTCCTCATTAAACTATATAAATTACCAATAAATTAAATAAAATGAGTTCTATAGAGTTAACCTAGCCCTGAAAACTAGTTTACTGATATTAATCAGTAAAATAAATCCCTAAAAATTAATTTCAGAATAATTAAAATAGAAATGTGGAGACTGTGAATGCAATGAGATAGAGAGGAAGTGATGTGGTGCTATCACATCAACACGATCCCTCCAATTTCCAGCACAACATAGTTTAAAAGACATTTGCATACAATTCATTTACTAAGAAAAGGTTACACCACCTGAGTGAGAAGTCCTAGCATAATTTTCACCCAAGACATTATTTCAAGTCATGATTCAAAATCAACTTGATTACATTTATTAAAGAAGCAAACTGTTCTAGATGGCTGCAGTTCAAGCTAAAGTCTCACTTAGGACTATAATATGTCTTTGAATGAAATGTGATTTGTCTAATAATGTTAAGAAGGCACAAGGAGAAATATACTAAATTATCAAGATTTCAGGTTTTTTTGTAGATTGCTCACTGATTCAAATTAATTTCAAATTAAAGAAAAGGCTGCGTAAATTTTTCTGACAAGGCTAAGTTAGCTTTACTACACTGCATATTCTAAGGATTTTATGAAAACAAAGTAATACTAGAAGATAGGACCCTGGTTTCTAACCTTTTCTCTGTGACTGAAGAGCTGTATGATCAAAGACAAATCATTTCAGCTTTCTCTAGGACCTTAGTTTCTTCACCTCTAAAATAAATAAAATGAACAAAATTTCTTGATCTATTTTTCAAATTTAATCATCTACAAGTCTATGAGTCTAGACAATTCCTAGGAATAGTATCATACCTGAAAAAGCATCTGGTGTCTATAACATCAATTTAATTGCTTCATGAAATATAAGACAAACAAATTCTGATAAAATAGCTGATTTTCCCAACATACCTTAAAAAACATCCAGAAATATATTAAGATAATCTTTTCTAAAAGGAAACTTTAAAACTCATGAGCATATCAAAACTCATTCAAATAGGTCAAGCCATAAGATATAAGGAAAAACAAACCATAAAATGTACTCAATTCTAGAAGAGAGTCAAGTAGAGTTATATAAAGGATCTACTCAAGACATTCTGTGAAGTTTTTCACTTTTAAATCATCTCTCCTTCAAGAAGAAAATCATTCTTATTAAGAGTGGGTCTGAGAGCCCAGAAGTACCTTAAGAGTTAGAGACTGCTAGCCAGAGATGCAGCAGTGCCCTTGATAAGACCGGCTTACATATTACACACGCACAAAAATCTACCAGTCTTCAAAGTTGTTTTTCAAAGCAGCAGCACACCTGTCATCCCTGAGTGAGGGTGGCAGTCAAACTGGACAGTGGGGGAAGCAGGGTTATTCTTGATAATGATTTTTATCTCTATTAATGCTAGAATTTATAGGAAGTAAGTAGGAAGACAGCAAAATCATGGACGTCCCAAAGCTCCAGTAGATTAGATAAGAGGAAAAAATGCAAGGCACTCAGAAGATGAAAATGCATTGCCCTTTTGGTGCACTAAACCTGTCAGTATCTCCAAATGGAAAGTACTGTACCAAGATGAGAAATTTTTGCCCTCAATTTTTTTTACAACCCTCTACTTTCCCATAGTTTGGAGACACCGCACCAAGCTTCTCTATCAAATAAAAATTTCATCATCAATATATCTAAACTTTCTTCAATATTTATGTGAAATTTATTTTGTGTCTGTTAGTAACATATAGTGAAATAGGTGCCAAAATGAGTAAAATTTCCAGAATAGCATCAAAAGTGGTTTTATTTAGAACTGCATAAAGTTCCACCCTTTCAAATCCCTATTTTGGTCACCTTCAATATCAGAGTAACACAGAAATGAAATATCACTGTGGTAAGGAAAACAAAATAGACACCTATTTCTTTGAGAGCTCAGTCAGTGATTTGAGTATCAGCCACAGATCATCAGTGGAGATCCCACTTTTTCTAGGTTTACCTCATTAGTCACTGATCTAGGTGTCTTTCTCTGACTTGATGAAGGCAAAGTCTTCCAGAAATTCAGGTCTTCCACATTAGAGTCATCTCCCTTCTGATCTTTTCCTGAAAAAAGAGAAGGAGAGAATTAATCAAATATAAAGTGTTACACAGAAGGAATGACTGAATCTGAATGAGAAAAGTCAAGCTGCATGAAGGGACTTTTCACCTACTTTTCCTATCTTAGTCATTTCATCTTTATCTCATATGTTACATTTGCTTTTCTCCTTGCTTTGAAAAACTGACATAGCAAAAATGATTCTTCTTCTGTGAGTATCCTCAGGAAACTGATTGTGGAGCAGTCCCTTTGCTCCTACTTCTATATTAAAGGAAGTATTCTTCAGGTGAATACTAAATATATGACCCACAGAAACTATGCACTGGAATCTACAGAATAAAATTCTTCTGTATTTCAGAGTCTACTTCTTAGATGAAAAATGTGACATAAGTCTCATATTATTACTAATAAATAAATTAGCAATATGTAAAGATGCATAAAAAGCTCTTTTAGGCTTAATTGAAGAATGTAATATAAATCATCCCTACAAAAATCATTGCTAGCTTAATTGCAAGATTGTTGCTTACTCTGTTAATTCTACTACACAGAATCTTTCAGAAGCCAAGAGAGATATTTTTCTCTGATCTTAGAATTGAGCACTTGGATTACTGTTTCCTATATCATGGCAACCTTAAATATTATAATTTAGAAATTTTGTGACACAGCATGTTATATGTTATAAATTTTTATAAACATATAGTAAGAAATATCAATGAAAGGGCCACATATCAAAACTAATATGAATTAGCTAAAGCAGTGTTAAGGAGGAAAAGTATAGTTTTTAAATAGATTGATAAAAAAAGAAAAAAACTTACAAAACTCACTTTTCTATTCACTTCTGAAGGCCAAGAATAACTGAGGAAATGACCAAAACTGTAGAAAGGGAGATAACATTAAAAAATAGCAAATAGAGTAGAGGCCAAGATGAAGGCATAGGTAGAAAAGTTTTGCTTCCTTGCATAACCAAAAGAAGGAAAACAACCAATTTAAAAACAAAAAACAACCAGAAATGAGAGAATATCAAACTGCATGGGAGTCCAACAACCAAGGAATTAAAGAAACATTCACCCAGACTGCTAGGAGGGGTGAAGATGGACAGTGGGGCAGAGCAGACAAGTGGCAAGATGGCGGACAGATTGGAGAGGTGGTAGCTAGCTGACTGGGACATCCCACATTTGCATGGGGATAAGCTGGGAGGAATAAATGGGGAGTGAGACAGACTGGGCAACACTGGGTTCCAGCATGGGAAACTAAAGACTCAAAACCTTTGGCTGTAAAAATCTGTGGGGGTTGCAGTGGGACAAACTCCCAGTATCACAGAAGTCTGCTGGAGATGTCCATGTGGTCCTAGAACATACACAAACCCACTCACCTCTGAATCAGCACCTGAAAGGGCACAATCTGCTTGTGAATAATGGGGGAAGTGATGGAAAGTGGGCAAGAGCCCAGTAAGCGACATTGTTCCCTCCCTGACCCCTCCTCACAGACAGAGCCACAGGGCTGCAAAGAAGGTTGCTCTGCCCTGGCAAATACCTAAGGCTCTTCCCCTTAAAACATGACAGGTGCACCAAGACAAAGATCTATGGCCCAAACGAAAGAACAGATAAAAACCCCAGAAAAAAATCTAAGCAGCAAGGAGATAGCCAACTTGTCAGATGCACAGTTCAAAACACTGGTAATCAGGATGCTCAAAGAATTTAATGAGTTTGGTCACAAAATGAAAGAAGAAATGGAGTCTATGCAAAGTGAAATAAAGGAAAATATACAGGGAACAACTGGTGAAGTGAAGAAAACTGGGACTCAAATGAACAATTTGGAACAAAAGGAAGAAATAAACATCCAACTAGGACAGAATGAAGAAACAAGAATTCAAAAAAATAAGTAGCAGTTGAGGAACCCCTACGACAACTTTAAACAATCCAACTACTGAATCATAGGGGTACCAGGAGAAGAGAAAGAGTAAGAAATTGAAAACTTATTGAACCAATAATGAAGGAAAACTTCTGCAATCTGGCAAAGAAAATAGACCTCCAGGAAGTCCACAAAGCTCAGGTTACCAAAGAAGCTGGTAACACACCGAGGAGGAACACACCAAGACACATCATCATTAAGTTACCCAAATTTAAGATAAGGAGAGAATCTTAAAAACAGCAAGAAAGAAGAGACAGTTACATACAAAGGAGTTCCCATAAGACTATCAGCTGATTTCCCAAAAAAAAACATTGCAGCCAAGAAGGGGTGGGAAAGAAGTATTTAAAGTCATGAAAGGCAAGGGCCTACATCCAAGATTACTCTATCCAGCACAGCTATCATTTAGAATAGAAGAACAGATAAAGTGCTTCTCAGATAAGGTCAAGATAAAGGAGTTCATCATCATGAAGCCCTTATTATATGAAATGTTTAAGGGACTTATCTAAGAAATTGGAAAAGATCAAAAACTACGAACAGTAAAATGTCAACAAACTCACAACTATCAACAACTGAACTTAAGAAACAAAAACTAAGCAAACAACTAGAACAGCAACAGAATCACAGAAATGGAGGTCACATGGAGGGTTATCAGTGGGAAAGGGGAGCAGAGAATGGGGGGGAAAGGAACAGAGAATAGGAAGGATAATAATTAGGTATAAAATAGACAGGAGGAGGTTAAGAAAGTACAGGAAATGCAGAAGCCAAAAAACTTCTATGTACAATCCATGGACATGAACTGGAGGGGAGGAATGGTGGAGGGTGGGAGGATGCAGGGGGAAGAGGGTGTCAGGGGAAAAGAATGGGACAACTGTAATAGCATAATCAATAAAATATATAATAAAAACAGAAAGTAGGAAATAAGCTAAACTAGAATAATCAAAAATCAAAAAAAAGTCTTTGAAAATGACTTCAAATACTCTTTCACTACTCAATTAATAATATTAAAACACAAAAAGGCCAGTCCCCAACCCTCCCTGCCTCCCTCCCATTTCCACTGCCCCTCCTAGATTTTGTCCATGTGTCCTTTATACTTGTTCCTGTAAACCCTTCCCCTTTCCCCCTGAAATTCCCTCCCTTCTTCCCTCTGGTCACTCTCAGCCTGTTCTGTATTTCAGTGTCTTTGGTTATATTTTGCTTGTTTCTTTGTTTTGTTGTTCAGGTTCCTGTTAAAGGTGAAATCATGTGGTATTTGTCTTTCACC
>CM052542.1:97049404-97072495 GCA_028533065.1 Trachops cirrhosus | reverse complement strand
GGTGAAAGACAAATACCACATGATTTCACCTTTAACAGGAACCTGAACAACAAAACAAAGAAACAAGCAAAATATAACCAAAGACACTGAAATACAGAACAGGCTGAGAGTGACCAGAGGGAAGAAGGGAGGGAATTTCAGGGGGAAAGGGGAAGGGTTTACAGGAACAAGTATAAAGGACACATGGACAAAATCTAGGGGGAGTGGTGGAAATGGGTGGGAGGTGGGGAGGGCTGGAGGGTGGGCTGGGATGGGAGTAAAAGGCAGAAAACTGTACTTTAACAACAATTAAAATTAAGAAATAAATAAATAAAATCCAATTTAATAAAAAAAAGAAAATAGAAATGTAAAGACAATTCAGTGAAAAAGAAGAAATTTGAGGCATTTTCCCTATCACCTATCAATACTTACTGTAAGCTAAAGTCATCAAAAACAGTGTGAATTGGTGAAGGGATAGAAAAATAGATCAATAAAAGACAACAGGGATTTAAACCAAACTAAAGCCCACAGGAGCTTTTGCCATTTGATAATGGTGGCATTGCATATCATTGGGGAAAGTACTGAAATGAATAGGGTTGGAATAATTGTCTTACCTACCAGAAAAAATAAATTCTTAAACTATAGAACACTTCACCAAAAAACAAAAGAATACAAATTGAAGTGTCCCTGGATTATTCTGAAAGTTACACTGAGCCATGAAACAATTCTCAGTAAGTTTATAAGCTCTGAAATCATACAGATATACATATAAATTATAGGTATATCACATAAATATTCTCTGATCACAATGGAATTATGTTACAAACCAATAGTAAGAAGATATATAAGAAATCTACAAATGTCTGGAAACTAAACAACAAATTTTTATTTAAAAAATTAGTCAATGAAGTCACAAGGATATCCCGGGAATATCTTAAACTACATGAAGTTGAATAAAAGAGCACATTGAAATGTTAAGGATGAAGCCACAGTAAAGTTTTGTGGAAATGTATAGCACTGAATACATCTTTGAGAAAAATAGAAAGGTCTAAAATCCAATAATTTAGACTCCTACCTTATGAAATTATAGAAATGAGAGAAAATTGAATTCAAAGAAGCAGAAAAATAAAAATGGTGGTAAGAATATAAATTAATAAAATAAGGAGAAAAAATAATAATAATAGGACTAACATCTGGTTTACCAATAAAATTGGTAAATATCTTGACAGATGAACCAAGAAGTAAAAGAGGGAAGAAATAAACAATCTCAGGGATAAAAGGAAAAGACCTCACTATATTTTCTCTAGAAATTTAAAGTATATTAAAGAAATATTACAAATAACTATGTCAGTAAATTTGACAACTTAAATTAATATTTGAAAGATAGGATCTACCATGACTCACCCAAGAAGAAATCCATAATCTGAATAGTCCTATATCTATTAAAGAAATTTAATTTGAAATGTAAAATCTTCCCACAAATAAAATACTAGGCCCAAAAAACTTCACTGGCAAATTCTAGAAAACATTTAAGGAAAAATATTAATTCTACACCAACTTTCCATAAACCTGAAGGGAAGGAAACACTTCCTAGCTTATTTTAATGAGGTAAACACTAGTATATTAGTCTGCTAGGGCAGTCATAACAAAATACCTTAGATTGGTGGTTTAAATAACAGCAATTTATTTTCTCACAGTTCTGAAGGTTGAAAGTCCAAGATCAAGGTGCTGGGAGTTTTGGTTTCTCCTGAGGAATTTCTCCTTGGCTTTTAGATAGCTGCTTCTTATTGTGTCCTCACATGGCCTTTTCTCTGTGTGTGCATATCTCTGGTGTCTTTCCTCTTCTTATAAGGACAGTAATCCTATTGGATTAGGGCCCACTGTTATAATATTATTTACCCTGAAAAACCTCTTTAAAGATAGTCACATTGGAGATTAGTACCTCAACACATGAATTTTGGGAGAACATATTTCAGTTCATAACAACTATCTTGATACTAATATCAAAGATACTATTAGGAAACTACAGATGAACAACCTTCCATGAACAAACATGCAAAAATCATTTAAAAATTTTTGGCTAATCCAGAAATATATAAAAATGACAGTGTATTATGACCAAGTGGGGTTCATTCAATAATGTAAAATTAGTTAATACTTGAAGAGTAATTGGTGTTATTTACTATATGAGTATACTTAAAATCACACACATATATAATCATTTCAATAGATGCAAAAAATGGACAAAATATAATTCCTATAATAAAATCTCAGCAAACTATGAATTAAAGGGAATTCTCTTATGTAGATAAAGGACATCTACATGAAACCTATGACTAACAAATTTAAGGGCAAAAGACTGAATTCTTTCCCCCAATGATATGGAACAAGTGAAACATGTCTGTTCTTACCACATCTTTTCGACATTTTTATAAGATAGTTTTAGCCAGTTATGTGAAACAAAAACAAGAAAAAATGAGTGCTAAAGAAGAAGTATAAAACTCTTAATTATATTTCCACATGTTAGAAGGGAACAACCTAAAATTAAAATTTTTAAATTTAATAATATAAAAAGACTACACAGTCTCAGTGAGAACTTCAGCAAAGATGTAGTAAACATAAAAAAATTGGAACCATAGAAAAACAAGTCAGAATTGAAGAGTATAGTAACTAAAATGAAGAATACACTAAAACAAATCAAGAGCAGATTAGCTGAAGTAGAAGATCAAATCAGCAATTTGGGAGACAAGGTAGCAGAAAGTCCCCTTCCAAAATAGTAAAAAGAAAATAAAATAAAAAACTGAGGACAGTTTAAGGGACCTCTGGAACAACATAAGTGTAACAACATTTGTCACACAGGAGTACCAAAAGAAGAAATAAAAAAAATGAACAAAGGATTTGAGAACCTGTTTTTGTTAAAAAAAAAAAAAGATTGAAAGATTACCTAACCTGGGGTAGAAAATAGACATACCTATCCAGGAAGCACAGAGTCAAAACAAAATGAACCCAATTGAGTGCCTGCCTGGAAACCAGAGTGAGAGTTGTTAGTTTGATAGCAGTCAGGCTACATGCCTGGGTTGCAGAGGCCAGATCCCCAGTAGGGGGCATGTGAGTGGCAATCACACATCAAAGTTTCTCTCCCTCTCTCCCTCCCTTCCTCTCTCTAAAAATTAAAAAAAATCTTTAAAAAATGAACCCAAAGGAGCCCACACCAAGACACACCATAATTAAAATGGCAAAGGTTAAAGAAAAAAGAGAATCTTCAAGACAGGAGGAGAAAGGCAGTTAATTACCTACAGAAAGCTCCCATAAAACTGTCAGCTGATTTCTCAACAGACTTTACAGACCAAAAGGAATTGGCAAAAAATATTCAAAGTGATGAAACGTGAAGACCTACAACCAAGAGTATTCAACCCAACTAGGCTATTATTTATAATTTAAGGAAGGATAAAGAGCTTTCTAGACAAAATAAATAAATAAAGAGAAAAAGAAAGAAAAAAGTTCATTATTGGCCATCCAACCAGTATTATAAGAAATGTCAAAGGGATATTTTAAGAAAATAGGAAGAAAAAAGAACATAAATATGAACAATAAAATGGTAATAACTATGTACCTATCAATAATCTCTGTAAATATAAACAATCTAATCAAAAGATACTGGGTTGATGAATAGATAAGAAAACAAATCTCATACACATGTAGTCTACAAGACACCAACATCAGATCAAAAGACATGCAGAGACTAAAAGTAAAGGAATGAAAAAAGTTATATCATGGAAATAGAAATGGAAAAAAGCTAAGGTAGCAATATTTATATCAAAAAAATAGATTTTAAAACAAAGGCTATAATAAAAGGCAAATAAGGACATTTCAAACTAGAAATGGAACTGCCTTTTGCCCCAGTTCCACCACTGGGATTATACCCTAAGAATCCTGAAACACTAATTCAAAAGGACTTCTGCACACCAAAGTTCACAATATCCAGGTGCTGGAAGCAACCTCGGTGCCCATCAGTAAATAAGTGGATCAAAAAACTGTGGTACATTTACACAATGGAATTCTATGCAGCAGAAAGAAAGAAGGAGCTCCTACCCTTTGCAACAGCATGGATGGAACTGGAGTACATTATGCTAAGTGAAGTAAGTCAGGCAGTGAAAGACAAATACCATATGATCTCAACTTTAAGTGGAACCTAATCAACAAAACAAACAAAATATAATCAGAGACACTTAAATTAAGAACAAACTGACAGTAACCAGAGGGGACAGGGGAGGGAATTAATGGGGGAAAGAAGGGAAAGGGTTATCAAGGAACATATATAAATATGGACAAAGCCAAAGGGGGCTAGGATTTAGGGTGGGAGATGGGGGTGGGTGGGGTGGGGGAAAGTAGTGGTGGGAGAATGGAGAGAACTGTATTTGAACATTAATAAAAATGATTAAAAAGAAAAATTTAAAGAAGAATAAGATAGCTCTGCACATTTATTACAATAGCCAAAATTCAGAACATTGATACCAAATGCTGGTGTGGATGTAGAGCAAAAGGTACTCTCATTCATTACTGGTGGGAAAGCAAAATGGTTATAGCCACTTCAGAAGCAGTTTATTAGTGTCTTTCAAAACTGAATATACTATTACCATACAATTAAGCAATAACACTCCTTGGTATTTATCCAAGGGCATTGAAAACTCACATCCACACAAAAACCTGTACACAAATGTTTATGGCAGTTTTATTCATAATTGTCAAAAATTTCAAAGTAACTAAGATATCCTTCAGTAGATATAGCAACAAGAAAAATAAAGTATCTAGGAATAAACCTAAGCAAAGAAGTAAAAGACCTGTACTCAGAAAACTACACAACACTGAAGAAAAAAATTAAGGAAGACACAAACAAATGGAAGCCTGTATCATGTTCATGGATTGAAAGAATTAAGATTATCAAGATGTCCAACTGTACTTGAACAACAACTAAAATTAAAAAAAATGGTTAAAAACATAAAAAATTTAAAAAAAGATGTCCATACTACCCAAAGCCATTTATAGATTCAATGCAATCCCTATTAAAGTACCAGTGACATATTTCACAGATATAGAACAAACACTTAAAAATTTATATGGAACTATAAATGACCCCAAATAGCTGCAGCAATTTTGAGAAAGAACAAAGTAGGAGGGATCACCATACCTGACATCAAACCATATTACAAGGCCACTGTGGTATGGTGGTACATCTACACAATGGAATACTATGCAGCAGAAAGGAAGGAGCTCCTACCCTTGGTGACAGCATGGATGGAACTTGAGAGCATTATTCTAAGTGAAATAAGCCAGGCAGTGAAAGACAAATACCATATAATCTCACCTCTAAGTTAAACCTAATCAACAAAACAAACAAGCAAGCAAAATATAACCAGAGACATTGAAATTAAGAACAAACTGATGGTACCCAGAGGGGAGGTGGGAAGGAATAATAGGGAAAAAGGGGGAAAAGGTTTTCAGGAACATGTATAAAGGACACATGGACAAAACCAAGTGGGGGTGGGATCAGGGGTGGGAGGTGGGGGTGGGTGGGGTTGGCAGGAGTGGTACTGGGAAAATGGAGACAACTGTACTTGAACAACAATTAAAATAAAATAAAAGAATAATTTAAAAAATCATGCACCGTGATCAACTGGGATTTATTCTTAGGAAGCAAGGTGGGTTCAATACCTGCAAATCAATTAACATGATAAACTACAAAAAAATATGATCATATCATAGATTCAGAGAAAGCATTTGACAACATCCAGCATCTGTTTTTTATTATTAAAAAATCTGTCAGCAAAGTGGGAATAGAGGGAACACACCTCAACATAGTAAAGGCCATATATTATAAATATATAGCTAATATCATACTCAACAGAGAAAAGTTAAATAGCATTTTCCTTAAGATCAGAAACAAGACAGAAATGGCCACTTTCACCACTTTTATTCAACATATTATTGGAAGTCCTTGCCACAACAATCAGAGGAGAAAAAGAAATAAATGCATCCAAATTGTAAAACATGAAGTAAAACTGTCATATATAAAGAAAACAAAAGACTGTATGTATATTGAGAAACTTCAGGATACCACCAAAAAAAAACTATTAGAACTTATAAATGAATTCTATAAAGTAGCAGGATACAAATTAATTTTCAGAAATCAGTTTTATTTTTAAACACTAATAACAAACTACCAGAAAGGGAAATTTTAAAAAATCCCATTCACAATGGCATCAAAAAATTTAATCTTGAAATAAATTTCACCATAAATTTAACCAAGGTAATAGACCTGTATTCAAAATTATGACAGTGAAAAAATAAATTTAAAAAGATACAAATAAATGGAAGTATATACAATGCTCATTGATAGGAAGAATTAACATTGTTAAAATATTTATACTACCCAAAGCAATCTATAGATTCAACACAACCCCTTTCAAAATACTATGGCATTTTTCACAGAACTAGAAATACATGAAAATAAATCTAATATTTATATGGAACCCTCAAAAAACCCAGACTAGCCAAAACAATGTTGAAAAAAAGAGAACAAAGTTGGAGGTATAATGCTACCTGATATCACACAGTAATACAAGTCTATAGTAATCAAAACAGCATGGTACTGACAAAAATAAACACATATATCAATGAGAACAGAATAGAGAACCCAGAAATAAACCCACGCCTATATGGTCAATTAATCTATGACAAAGGAGGCAAAAGTATACAATGAGTTAAAGACAACTTAGTCAATAAGCTGTGTTGGAAAAACTAGACTGATACATGTAACAATAACTAGACCATCCTTTTACACCATATACAAGAATAAACTCAAAATAGATTAAACACTTAAAGGTAAGACTCAGTGATATTTAAAAAAAACATAAGACTCAAAACCATAAAACTCCTAGAAACCAGAGGCCTAAACTCTCTGACATTACTTTTAATATTTTTTCTGATATATATCCTTGGGAAAGGGAAAGAAAAGAAAGAATAAAGAGCCCTGACCCGTGTGGCTCAGTCAGTTGGGCATCATCCTGCAAACTGAAAGGTCACCAGTTTGATTCCTAGTCAGGGCACATGCCCGTATTGCGGGTTCAGACCCCAGTCCAGGTGTGCATGAGAAGCAACCAGCTGATGTTTCTCTCTCACATCAATATTTCTCTCCCTATCTTTCTCCTTCCCTTTCCCTGTCCTAAAAATAAATTTTAAAACTCTTTAATAAGAATAAACAAATGGGATTACATTAAACTAAAAAAAAATTTTTGTACAGCAAACATTAACAAAACAACAAAAAAATCTATCCATTGGGAGAAGGTATTCATCAATAATACATTGAATATGGGGTTAATATTAAAATGTGTCAAGAACTCATACAATTTAACACCAAAAAAAAATCTAATTTTAAAATGGGCAGATGACCCAAATAAATATTTCTTCAAAGCTGATATACAGATGGCCAATAGACATATGAAAAGATGTTCAATGTCACTAATCATTAGAGAAGTACAAATTAAAACCACAACTAGAAAAAACCTTTCACCTGTAAGAATGGCTATCATCCTTATATCAAGGGGTTGGCAAGGAAGTGGAAAAAAGGGAACTCTAGTGCATTGCTGGTAGGACTGAAAATTGGTGCAGCCACAGAAGAAAAAAATAGGGAGGTTCTTCAAAAAATGAGTAATATAACTACCTTATGACACAGGAGTTCTACTTCTGGGTATTTATCTGAAGGAACCCAAAACACTAATTTGAAAAGATACACACACTCTTATGTTCACTGCACCATTATTTACAGTAAACAAAATAAAGAGCAACCTAAGTGTTCATAAATGGACAATTGGATGAAGCTGTGGTACGTAAATACAATGGACATTTATTTGGCCTTTAAAAAGAGTGAAATCTTAATTTGTGACAACATGGATGGACCTAGATGATATTATACTAAGTGAAGTAAGTTAGACATGGAAAGACAAATATCATATGATTTCACTTATATGTGGAATCTTAAGAACAAAACAGAAACAGATGCATAGATACAGAGAACAAACTTATGATTGCCAGATGGAGGGAAGGTGAGAGGCTGGGTGAAAAAGTGCAGGGATTAAGAAGTACAAATTGGGCAGCCCCAGTGGCATCCCTCTGACCCCGCAGCCCCAGAGGCATGCCCTCACATCCCTGCTAGCGGGACTGACTGTCTAGGAGGAAGGAGGAGGTGTCCCCCTGCCCCTTCCCAGAGGAGAGCAGCAGGGCTCAGGCAGTCAGCAGTTCCCAGAAGGACTTAACTCAGTTGGAGAGCCAAACTGCCCTGAAGAGACTTTGTGAGTCTCTAGCACCTAGGAGAGCAAAGAGTGAGAAGGTGGTGTGTGAGTTGCCCCTAACTGGTGCACCTCAAGGACAGCACAGTTGGTGCACTGAAGGTGTAGGCCCAGCAGCAAACTGAGGAACTGGGCTGGACGCTGGGCAACTGTGAAGAATGTGGCTTAGACCTGGCCCTCATCCTCACAAAACCACAGGAAGGGAGAAAAGTGAAACCCAACCCCCCTCAGCCTGCTGGAGCCAGGAAGACCAGCAGAACTGGCTTGGCCAGTTTAAAACCAGCAGAAGGCTTTTTCTTTTTTCTTTTTCCTTTTCTTTTCTTTTCTCTTCTTTTCTTTTTCCTTCCTTCCTTCCTTTTCTCTCTTTTTTTTTTTTCCTACAAGTGAGACAATAAAACCCAGAGCTATGAAAGGACCAGAGTCAGACCCAAAGAGGGGTCATCCCAACAACTGAGAAACTGAGACAAATTTCACTTTGTTATTCCAGAGAACTTGCAAGTTACTGTTTATTTGTATTATTATTTTTAAATTTTTACTTTTTATTTTATTAGTATTTTTTATTTTTTTCTGTTTAGTTTTCTTCATTTTGTTTGTTTAATTGTATTGTTTGACTGGTTTTCCTTGTTCTCTCTTATGTAGTGTATTTTTAATTTTCCTTCTTTCAACCAAAGACATTGAAATAAAGAACACTGACAGTAACTAGAGAGAAGGAGGGAGAAGAATAATAGGGGATACTCGGGGGGCATGGAGGAACATGTGTGAAGGACACACAGGCAAAGCCAAAAGGTGGGAGGCAGGAGTGGGTGGGGCGGGGGTAGTGTGAAAATGGAGACAATTGTACTTGAACAACAATAAAAATAAAATAAAATAAAATAAAATAAAATAAAATAAAGTAAAATAATAAATTTAAAAGAAAAAAATTTAATTAAAACATAAACCTGCTGGATCTACTCACACTTTTTTTTATTATTGTTCAAGTACAACTGTCTCCATTTTCACCCCACCAAATTTTTATCTTTGCCGATGCCAGAAAGCTTTCTCTCTACTATTTAAAGAATAAAATGGTATTTATGAAAATGGTATTTATGAAAATGGTATTTTCATAATGGAATCTTACTGTATAGATTTTACACTAAATAGTCTAGCCACCCCTCAAGAGAGTCTCATATATTTCTATTTAAAGTTGTATTGGTTTGTATTAGACAATCATATTTTCATCATTGAATAGCACAGATAGTTAACTAATTAAACCAGAGTCTCAATCTGCAATCCTTGATCCTACTTCTGCACTCTGGAGCATGACAAATTGAGTCATTTCATGATAACTCTTCTGAAGAGCTAAGAGGTATAATGTCTATTGTTAGGCTCTCTTCTTTGAATAAACATTCTTAGTTCCTTATTCAACTCCTTAGATTCCTTATTTGTTCTACATTGAAAACACATGAAATGACACTGCATTCTGAGAAACCCTTTATTCTAGCTTACAGTGAGATAATTTGACAAACTGATAATCCAATGCTGTCCTGACTCTAGAGCACATTTCATTATTAGACCTCTTCTATTCTCCCCACTGGAAGCTTTTTAGGATCTTTCTCCTGTGTTTGGTGTGGTACCATTTTTTTCTTCCTTTTTGCTGGGTACTTGAACTTACTCTCCATCTTAAAACTCATGTTCTTCAGTCTGGAAAGTCTTCTTTAATATTCTTTAATCTTTAATAGCTCCTCAAACTTCTTTTTTTTCCTAAATTCCTATTAGTTAAATCCAGGCTGTCTTGTATTCATCCCCTAATCCTATCTTTTTTCTATGTCCTGTCTCTTTATCTTTTTATTATATTTTCTGAAAAGTGTCTCCAACTTTATTTTCAACTCTGAATTTTTAAAAAATTCCTAGGAGCACTTTTTGTTTATTGAATGGGTTGTTTTAAACATTCTGTTTCTCTTTTTTGTAGCCTTCCCTTTATTTTTTTTATTTTTTAAGTATATTTTACTGATTATGCTATTATGGTTGTCCCATTATTTTTTTCCCCTTTATTCCCCTCTGCCTTGCACCCCCTCCCACAAGCATTCCTCCCCCTTAGTTCATGTCCATGGGTTGTACATATAAGTTCATTGGCTTCACCATTTCCTATACTATTCTTAACCTCCCCTTGTCTATTTTGTACCTACCATGTATGCTTCTTATTCCCTGTACCCTTTCCCCCATTCTACCCCCGCCACATCCCCACTGATAACTCTCCACGTGATCTCCATTTCTGTGATTCTGTTCCTATTCTGTTTGGTTAGTTTGTTTTTGTTTTAGATTCAGTTGATAATAGTTGTGAGTTTGTTGCCATTTCACTGTTCATAGTTTCGATCTTTTTCTTAGATAAGTCCCTTTAACATTTCATATAATAAGGACTTGGTGACGATGAACTCCTTTAACTTTACCTTATCTAAGAAGTACTTTACCTGCCCTTCTACTCTATATGGTGGAAGCTAAATGATAGCTTTGCTGGATAGAGTAATCTTGGGTGTAGGTGTTTGACTTTCATGACTTTGAATATTTCTTTCCAACCCCTAATTGCCTGCAAGGTTTCTTTTGAGAAATTAGCTGACAGTATTTTGGGAACTCCTTTGTAGGTAACTGTCTCCTTTTCTCTTGCTGCTTTTAAGATGCTCTCTTTATCTATAATCTTGGTTTATATAATAGTGATGTGCCTTGGTTTGTGCTTCCTTGGATCCAGCTTCTTTAGGACTCTCTGAGCTTCCTGGACTTGCATGACTATTTCCTTCACTAGATCGGAAAAGTTTTCCTTCACCATTTTTTCAAATAAGTTTTCAATTTCTTGCTCTTCCTGTTCTCCTTCTGGCACCCCTATGATTCAGATGCTTGAATTTTTTAAGTTGTTCTGGAGGTTCCTAAGCCTTTCCTCACTCTTCTGAATTATGTTTCTTCATTTTGTTCTGGTTGAATATTTATTTCTTCCTTCTGCTTCAAATTGCTGATGTGAATCCCAGTTTCTTCCCTTCACAGTTGGTTTCCTGTATACTTTTCTTTATTTGACTTTGCATAGCCTTCACTTTGTCCTCCATTTTGCAACAATACTCAACCATTTCTGTGAGCATCCAAATTACCAGTGTTTTGAACTCTGCATCTGACAGGTTGGCCATCTCTTTCTTCATTGCTTAATTCTATTTTTGGAGCTTTGATCTGTTCTTTCCTTTGGGCCATATTTCTTTGTCTTGGTGCTGCTGTTATGATTGTAAGAGGCGGAGCCTTAGGTATTTGCCAGAGCAGGGAAACCAACCATCCTGCACTGTGGCACTATATGTGGGGGAGGAATCCAAGAGGGAACAATGCCACTTGCTCAGCTCTCCAGCTTTCAGCCACTTTCCCTGCTACCCACAAGCAATTTGGGCCCTTCTGGTGCTGATGCCTGGGTGGATGAGTTTGTGTACATTCTAAGACCCTGTGGGTCCCTCCAACGAACTCTCCTGTGAGGGTGGGAGTTTCTCCCGCAGCTGCAACCCCCACAGGTTTTCAATGACCAAGGGTTTTAAGGCTTTATTTCCTTGTGCTGGAACCCTGGGCTGTGCAATCTGTCCTGCTCCCCAGTTGTTCCTCCCAGTTTATCTGCAGGCAAATGTGAGACTGCCTGGTCTGCAAGCTGCCACCTTGCCCACCCAGTCCTCTAGCTGCTGCCTTGCCATGCATCCTTTCTGTCCCAGCTGGCTGCCTCTGCCCCTCCTACCAATCTGAATGAATGTTTCTTCTTTAACTTCTTGTTTGTCAGACTTATCTACAGTTTGATTTTCTGTCTGTTCTGGTTACTTTTTGTTTTTAAATTTGTTGTTGTCCTTCTTTTGGTTCTTCAAGAAGACAAAGTATATTTACCTATGCCTCCATCTTGGCCGACAGTCACATTCTGTGCTTCTCCATGCAGTATAGTTTCTTAGTTCTCTGAGAATATTAATTACATTTACTTATTTGTTTGTTTTTACCTGCATTGCTTCTAAATTCATTTTTCCCATTTATTTGGCTCACACTGAGATATTAAGAAGTTGAATAGGAGCTGTGTGTATGTGGTTCCTTAACTAATACAAGCCCTTAAAACCTTACAACGTAGTAATTGAGAGAGAGAGAGACAGAGACAGAGAGAGAGAGAGAGATTGTTCCTTAATTGGGAAATTCCCAAAATTTGTAGATCTTTTCTCTTGGACAAGCCAATTTCTCTAGGGAGAATTCCTACCTAGTGAGTATAAATCTGAGAGCTGAGTGGAAGAAACAGGACAGCTGAGGGGAAAAAGGATGGAGGGTCATAAAATTGTGTTAAATACAGACTTTCAACTATTTCTCTTGTTTTCACTTTAGCATCCCACCCCCACTCCGAGCTTGGCCAATCTCCAATCCAAAAGAAGTCCTTCACCTTCACCTCTCAATAGAGCAAGTCTACCACCTACAGTTAGGATGAAGTTAGAACAGTTATCTTGCTGCACAGGCTGAGAGAAGTGATCTAAGAATCTAAAAATATTCGAATATAGACTTTAAACCAGTCATCCTGTTTTTAGCTCCTATTCCCTTTAACTCCTGATCATTTCTAGTTGTAATGCAAAAATCTGGTAGTTTCTTATTGGCCACTTCCCATCCCCCATGCCTTTCTGGTAGTTGGGTTTCTTCTCCTCTGCTCTGCTAAAGGCATTTATTTGTCCATCTGCTTTCCGTATTCCCAAATGGTAAGCCTTTTTCATCTGCTATTATTGTGTCTTATAAGATGTTCTTGTGGTTACATCTTTTCATCTCTTCACTATTTCTTCAGTAGGATTTCTAGAGGGAACATGCACTAAAGCTTAATCTGCTATGTTTTGGTGCAAGAATCTCTTAGGTGCTTGTTTTCTGAATGTATTTTAAACACAATTTATCCTGGTCACATCCTTCTACAAAACAAACAAAAACTTTAATGTTATTCCTACTATATTTCACATTGCTTAGTTCTTTTTCCAGACCTGCTGAGATTACTTTACTATAGCAATTTCCCCAATGATTAATATTATAGGATCACTGTTTATATTACGATTTACCTGCATACAGACTTCCACAGTATATTGTAATCTCCTTAGAGAGACCATATTCTGTCTAATTCTCTATTTCTAACCCAGAATACAGTGCCCAGGCCAGAACACTCACTAGACAAATGTCTACAGAATAATGAATTTTGTTATCAATTGTCGTTTTATGATCCATTTTATTATATGTTTCTCTAGCAATAAGAGTACTTTTCCCAGATTTGAACAAATGTAAAGTACTGGGTGATGGGGGAAGTTTTTCTATTGTGGTGGGTATATGCCATTCCATCATGGATTCCAGATTGGTAGACTAGAAGGAACAAGATATTTTCTCAAAATCATAATAATTACTTGGCCAGAAGAGTACAAATCAGAATTAAAGAGGAATGTAAGAGGTCAAAGCAGGAGAAGGGATGCTAAGCATCAGTTAGAGTAATGAAATATAAAGTGGAAAGCGAGATTAGGAGTAAGTAATACAAAAGGAATAAGGCCATAAATTAATTGGGTCCATGACAAATGAATAGACACTAGATACTCATTTTATGTGTGCTCTTACAGATATGAAAGTTCAAAAGCACCACACTTGTAAATACCTGCTTCTCCCATTCTACTAATTCCTGGATTCCTAGCCTTGAAATAATGCAAGGATGTCTCTTCTTTGCCCAGTCGGAAATCCTCTCCTTAAGAAAGTCTTTCTGAGCCTCAGGTTCCTATGAGCTCCTCTGATGTCAAGCCTTCCTCCTTGGCTCAGGCACAGGAACAAGCCTTTGGTGGAAGCTGTTTGTGGAGCATATCCTGAAAGTCCTGGCTGCAAGACAATACCTATGGGCCGGGTGTGGTCACAAGAAGATGGTAAGGAATGGTGAAAGACAAGGAGACTATGAATGGATGAAGTGATGGTAGTAGAAAGGTAGTAACCTTTATAACTTCAGTGATGCAGAAAAAACCACAATGCAATCTTCAAGTTTCTTGAAAGGTTAAGTGATAGAGATTTCACAGGGGTTGAGTGAATCTGGGTTGCCTATGGAATGCTTTCAACTATTGAGCAATAGCATATCAGTTGAGTCCTAGTTGAAGCCCCTGATGATCCTATAAATCTTTCTTGTGGATTGAGACTCCTGACCAAAGCCAGAGTTAGGATGGCTGTAGATAAAGTATAGCACTAGAAGTGGAGGATGTAATTACTATGACAGATGTGTGGACTGATTTAACTACCTGTTGTATATTAGTACAGCGTTTGGGCACATGTAGCCTGTCACTTTACCCATAAATGCACAATATCAAAAGTACTTTTCAATGACTCCTTTAAATACCCCATCTGGTTTATTAATAGATGGCCATGAACTTAGACAGCCTTAACAAGTACAAGACACAAAGGTGGCCCTCTCTCAGACACATGGGTGGGAAGGTCAGAAAGAAGTGTCTCTTAAGAAAAAGTGGGGTTGACTGGAGAAACTCAAGATGAACCAGCACAAGGAATCAGAACCAAGTAATCTGTTTTAGCATTAATGTTTACAATAATGAGAATTAACAATGTAGCATAAATGCTGGGCTAGCTAGCTCAGGTCCTAGGTGGTTCTGTATAATTCTGAATATCAGACCTGATGTACTAAGATTATCAGAAATTTCAGTTCATCATGGTTAAGTTTTAAAGGAGCCTGAAACATAAAGAAGGCTGAGAATTTTCACATAGACTTTGTTAATAAGACATCTAAGTGACTAGTAAACTAGTTAAACTAGTAAATGAATCTCCCATGTATTCCACCATTTTCAGAATCAAAAAAAGGATAGTTTCTGATTTCAGCAAACAACTATTTGTTTGTCCTTGCAATTGAGTTCCAGGGAGATTTTAGGGCTACTAGGTGCTCCAAGCAAAAACTTCCTGGGGGGTTGGTGATTTGGGTAATCCTAATCTTAGGGTGGCCAGGAAGAAGAGTGCCTGCCCATCAGAATGAGGTGCTTCCTATAGAATTTAGGTCCAGGGCTGCTCTAGACTACCTAGTTAGAGGGTGGTTTAACCTGTCTTGTTCTGAGGGAATCTTAGTCACTTCTTAAAGATCACTTAATTTTTTTATCAAGAGCTCACAAACTATCTGTTTGGTAATTAAAAATTTATCATAAATCAAAATTACTAATCTGTCCTTTCTTAAAGGATGATATATTGTAGAAACTACAAATTAGTAGTGCCCTTTCTGCTCCCCACTTTCTTCCACGACCAAGAACAGCTCTGAGATAATGTTCAACTCAATAAACATTTATTAAACATCTACACTATACAAAGTACTGAGCTTGCTTAAGCAAAAAAGAGAAAGACAAGCTTAATCCTCAAGGAGTTTGCACTTCAAAAAGAAAATATAAAAATAACTATATGAGACAATGAATAAGCACCCTAATAAAGATATAAATAAAGCCTTAAGGGAGCCCAGAAAAGAGAATTCAATTTCAGCTGGAATTCTATGAAAATTGTAAATACTTTTAATAAGTGATTTTGGGACTGTGTGACTGAAGATTTTTAATTCACTGAAAGTAATTTGGCATTTTCTCTTTCTTTTTGTTTCTCTTTCTTATTTTAGACTTTAAATTCATGTATATGTTAACTTTTCAATTTTACAAAGCATTATCTTTTCTTGAGAAAAGAAACCATTCACTAGGTGGCAATAAAGACCAAAACTATAAATTATCATAACATACAAAGTACTTTTTGCATATAAATTTGTAAGAGGGTGCAGCCAGGGGGCCCCAAAAAGAAGGATTTGTAATGGGGTCCAGAACTCAAGGTGTCCAGGAAATATTAGAAAGATATATAGGATGTTCTCACCCCCACCCCCACAGGTGTGAGTTGGGGGAAGGGACACATGGAACAGGGCGATTGAGAGCTCTTTTGCATAGCAACAGCTTTGTATCTAACCTCTAGTGTGGTCATTTAACATATCGATAACCTTTAACTGGTTTCATAGATATGTTAAATAGCTGTGGACATGCTTTGAGCCAGAGAGAAGGGAGTGACCTCCACCCAGGATGTAACTGGGAGGCAACTCCCCCTGGTTACAGAGCCTGCATGAGAACTTGGAGATGACTGGCTCCATGCCATGCGGCCATGCCTACCCAGACCCACTATGGCAGCCCAGTAAAGTTGGAAGGATACGGGAGTGCTGGCAAGTGTAGTCGATTGTGGGAGGAGTCAGAAATGGGGCTGCAGAGGAATATTGGCATGGGGATTTAAACCCAGACATGGCAGCCATTGAGAGGAGACCCACATACTTTTGGCAGAGTGGGGACCCCCGCAGCCTTGGTGAGGGAGAACCACACAGCTTTGGCCATAGTGGGGACTGCCCCCTGAAGCCATGAGAAGAATCACCACATGGCTTTAGCAGAGAACCACCATGTGGCTTCAGCAGAAAACCACCACTCAGCTTTAGTTGGAGATCCTGGTGACACAGCTGATGGTGCCAGGAACCACAGGTGGCCTACCAGCTGAGCACGGATTACTGGGAAGAACTGGGGGTTGCCTGAGCCACGGACTTCTATTTCTTTCCCTGAGATATGGTACCCAGACTGGGCAAAGGGGGGAAGGAAGAACGGTGCGTGTTTGTGGGTGTTTTAAGGGACTTTAGGATTTTGATGAAGACATTAAGTTATTACTCTTAGTCTGTATAACTTGAATAAATAACTCCTTTCTTTTTCACCAATCTCTAACATGGAGAACTATAATTCTCTGGTGAAGGGAAAGGTGAACCTAGTACAGGGGGAACCCAAGAGAAGGGGGGGTCAACTCGGTAACACTGTTACCGAGGTAACACTGTTCCCCTTCCCTGAAGGCCAATCAGGGAAAATCATGGGAGACCACATGTGCAGTAGCTTTAAAGTAATACACCTACTTGTACATGCGCAGTAAAAGCCCACCAAAACTAGCCAGGAAGGATCCGCCCTATAAGAATAGAGTCCCTCCAGCCCATGAGGTCAATCTCTGCTTGGAGTTGGCCTGCTCCCATGTTCTCTGCTATAAACTCTGCGTTTTCTGTTCAATTCTTTGTCCTGATCACCAAGAACCTAGTTACCTGTGCCCACCTATAACAGAAAAGTGCACTTAGAATCTTATGTCTTGACAATAAAGTATAAAAATTGTTCCTTTCACTATAATTTCTTTTAAGGAAACCCATCCATTGTGGCCACTTGCCTACTGATTTGCAAATGTCTTAAGTAAATGGGTGCTTCAACTACTTTTGTCCTTTTCACAGAAGCTAAAATAAAGGAATAGTGTTTAGATTGCAAACTAGAAAATACGTTGAATCAAAATTATATTTAAAAAGACTCCAGTAAAGTTTATAATTTCCTTAGACTCTTGAGTAGACAGATGATCAGAAGATAATTAACTAAGAACTGTTAATGCACAAGTAAGTTCAAAAAGAAAAAAGTATCAAACAGATTTTTGTAAAAAAATGGGTTACACAGAAGAAAATAAATAATCCTGGACAGTAATCAGAGAAATATAACAACTCAAGGCATCATTTCATAACAAGTAAATACTTCTTGCTGTGATAACACCAAATGTGATGAGGTTACAATATAACTGGTAAACTAATGATAACATGATTAACCTCTTTTGCAAAATAATATTGCAGTAGTAAAAGTAATACAAAACTCAGACTTACTACCTCAAGAATCCAAATTCTGAGAATTTATCCTAAAGAATTCAATAAAAGAATAAAATCTGTAAATATTATATTAACAAATTGTCAATAGTAATGTCAATAACAGAAGGATAAGCTAGAAACAATATACATGCTGTGGATAAATAATATCACAATTAGAAAGAAAGCTGCCTCTGGGTTCTCAGAGTTTGAATGGGACCAGAAGGACTTCTGGATCTTTTCATATGTTTTCTGGCCTTGGAACGGCAAGGCCAGAAAAACAGACTCACATAGACTGCCCTGTGCAGCTCTAGCTTAAACCTGCAGTGAGGAACACTGATAACAAATTAGGCAGGGTAGAAGATGGAACAGGAACTGAGGTGAATACACAAAGAATGAGGAAAGATACATATTGATACAATAAGAAAGGTTGAAAAATGAAAGCAAGCTACTAATGTCTGAGGCAAGGTAATGGCAATATGAGTCAGCTGGGAAAGAGGTGGCATCTAATTAAATCACTGCATTGATATTATATACCAAGAACTTTCTTTTTTGTGTTTTTGTGCTTCTTTGTACTTCCCATATTAGCCACAATAAATATGTTATACTTATAATCAGAAAAAATGTTACTTGTAAAGAGAAAATAAAACACAAGAACCTAATCCTTGCTACTATAAGTACTATATATAACCTTTTTACAAATGTAGAATCTTGGGGCCCACCACAGACACAGTAAATCAGAATCTGCAGATTAACAAATCTACATGGGATTTCCACGCTTATTTACAGTCTGAGAAACACTACTCTAGTTCCTTTGGTCCCTGCACACCTCAAAGTGTGTGCTGGATGAGAACCTACCAGATTCTGCTGCAGCCTTTCTGGGTGAAGACATTTCCCCACATGTAGATGAGATGGGTAAAAAGCTTCTTGTGTTCTGAGACTCAGGCAGAAGATCTAACTAGTATCCTGGAGCAAGCACACAATTGATGTTCACCTGGTCAAACACACAATGCAAAGGATTTTCTATTAGACAACTGAAGTTTTCACAGCTTCACATATTACTCATTTATTCAGCCACTGTCACTCAGTGACTTGATACTTTTAATGCCATACTTATGCTGAAATAGGTGCTAGGAATGCAATGAATGGAGGTAAGAATTAACTACCAAGTACCTCTTCAAGGAGTTCGTGTTTAATCTATAAAACATCCTCACATAGAATAAATATTTTTTCTTTTCTAATCTTTTCATAGAGGCCTGTGAAATAATGTTATATAGCCTACATTGGTTAAAACCTAAAGTATTTTTTTCTCTGGCAACCTTTCAATTAGCTTCTTCCAAATAAAATGGGATTACTATAAACTGAATCTAAAAGTTAATATTTTAAAACATATATTTTAACATTTTTAGATATAGCATGTTAAAAAAATTATTTAAAACATGGAAGTAAGGCAAAAAGATAGGCAGCATGTCCTTTCAATGTTATGCAAGGATGATGTTTAACAAGTCCTCTCAAGAATTATATAATTATGTGGATAATACATAAGAACTTATGTATTATTGTACTTTATTCAAATAATTGTTTACTATTGATTCAAAGTCCTAGACTGTGTCAATTATATCTTACCCTATAGATTTTGTCCAGTAGCAATACAAATAATTTCTAAGAAAAAACATCAAAGATTATAATTTATTGTCCTGTCAGATATTAACCATCCTAATGATTACTTTCTGTATAAATATTGCTTTTCTTCATAATTAGGAAAAGCAACAACACTATTCCTTAAAAAACAATAACAACAACTAAACTAAATGTAATTCAGGTAGGGCAGGAAGATTACTCAGTACTGGGCATTGAGTCTTCTTTTATTCCCTTCTCTCCTGGCCAGTTCTAGGTCTCTGAGAGTGGGATGTGACAGAATTTTAAAAAGAACTGGCAGTGGCCTTAGATTAAAATTCTGTATGTTGGCATCTTGTATCCAACATAAAGTCAATTATGAGAAAAGTATCTTTGCCAGCATCTACTTTAGTCTTAATTGAGTTTGAGATAAACTGAAAATAGCACCCCAGATGAGAATATGAGAATATGTCCAGAATTCATTGGCTCTTCTTCTATCTCATTCTAACTCCTGAAGCAAAATGTCATGCATTTGTTGATTGGGCAAACCAAACATGATCAGATGAGACCACTCTGCACCATATTGGAGATTTTATTCCTCAGTCCTTAATGCTGTATCCTAAAACAAGTAATATTTTTTTTTAGGTTCCCTTTCTCAGGGTTAATTTACTGATGTTCTATACCTGCCCTAGGATTTGAAGGGAAACATTTAATTTAGGAATCTGACTTCCATAACTTTCCAGAGTTCTTGACATGATTATGCAGATTGCTTGGTGATATATACACATCTTAAATGGGACAGGCATACCTCATTTTATTGCACTTCACTTTACTGCACCTTACAGATAATTGGATTATTTACAAACTAAAGATCTGTGGCTGGTTTGGCTTTTACCACCCTCATTCAACGTGGTACTATAAGTTGTAGCCACCCCCATCAAACAAGAAAAAGAAATAAAAAGCATACAAATGGAAAAGCAAGAAGTAAAACTGTCATTATTTGCAGATGACATGGTACTGTACATAGAGAACACTAAAGATTCCACCAAAATACTACTAGAGATGATAAATGACTTCAGTAGATGAGCAGCATACAAAATATATATCCAAATATCAGTGGCATTTTTATATACTAATAATGAACTATCAGAAAGTAAAACTAAGAAAACAATCCCATTTACAATTGTATAAAAAATAAAATACCTAAAAATAAATCTATCCAAGAATTAAAACCTATACTTGAAAAATTATAAGAACTAAAGAAAGAAGTTGAAGAAGATACAAATAAATGGAAGCATATACTGTGTTCATGGATAGGAAGAGTTAACATCATTAAAATGTCTATACTACCCAAAGCAATCAATAGAGTCAATGCAATTTGTATCAAGATACTAATGATATATTTCACAGAACTAGAACACTCTAAAAATTTATATAGAACCACAAAAGACCCTGAATAGACACAGATCTTGAGAAAAAAGAACAAAGTTGGAGAAATCATGCTACCTGATATCAAACTATACTGCATGAACATAATAATCAAAACAGGATGGTAATGGTATAAAAACAGATGCATAGATCAATAGGACAGAAAAGAGAGCCCAGAAATAAACCCACACCTTTATAGTCAGTTTGTTGCAGAAAAATCACTTACACGCAGTTGGAATGGCGGAGCACAAACTTTATTACGTGCGGGCTCAGAGGGGCCAAGCAAAAACTCCCAAATTCTGAGCCCCGAGCTGTGGATTATTTAGACTTTTATAGGCGAAGAGCAAGTTACAGAGCAGAAGGTAGTAAATCTTATTTCAGGGTCAGGGACTGATAAATTTGGTTACAGAGACAGCGGCTAATTAGTCTAAGTTTTCAAGGACAATAAAAGCAACAAACCACAGACAGCTGGCTATTTTCTTATCTAAGACTCTGCTCCTACTGAAGCGTTACAAAATCCATGTCAACTTGACACTTTTTGTTGTTTTTTTTTTTTGATCTTTAGCTTGCTTCAAATTAACATTTGACAAAGGAGGCAAAAATATAGTAATAAAATAGGGTAAAGATTGTTTATTCAATAAATAGTGTTGGGAAAATTGAACAGGTAAGTGCAAAAAAAAAGTAGACCACTTTCTTTTACCATAGATAAGAACAAACTCAAAATAAATTAAAGATCTACACATTAGGACTTCCAGTCAAGATGGAGGCATAGGTAGACATGCTGTGCTTCCTCCCACAACCAAAAGAAGGACAACAACAATTTAAAAACAAAAAAACAACCAGAACTGAGAGAAAATCAAACTGTATGGAAGATCAACAACCAAGGAGTTAAAGAAGACACACCCATCCAGACCAGTAGGAGGGGTGGAGACAGGCAATCAGAGAGGACTTGCAGGTAGGCAGTGGCTGGAGGACTGGGGCAGGCAAGGCAATGGCTGTTGGACCCAGCGCTGGACAGTGGAGCAGGGTGTGCAAGGCTGTAGCTGGCTGGCAAGGCTGCATGGGCGGCTGATGGAATGGTCCCACATTCCCTTACAGATAAACTGGGAGGAACAATTGGTGAGCAAGACAGACGTGCAACCCAGAGCTCCAGTGAGGGGAAATAAAGCCTCAAACAACTGATTGAAAACACCTGTGGGGATTGAGGCAGCTGCAGGAGAAACTCCCAGCCTCACAGGAGAGCTGGTTGGAGAGACACACAGGGTTCCAGAATGTACACAAGGCAACTCACCTGGAAATCAGCACCAGAAGGGCCCAATTTGCTTGTGGGAAACAGGGGAAGTGACTGAAAGCTGGCAGACAGTGGAGCAAGTGCCATCGTACCCTCTCAGTGCCTCTCCTATATACAGCATCACAATACAGTGACATGGGTTAGCCCTCCCAGGTAAATACCTAAGGCTCTGCCCCTCATTACAGAATGGGTGCATCAAGACAAAAAAAAATGGCCCAAACGAAAGAACAGATCAAAGCTCCAGAAAAAATACAACTAAGAGATGAAGAGATAGCCAATCTATCAGATGCACAGTTCAAAACACTGGTGATCAGGATGCTCACAGGACTGGTTGAATTTGGTTGGAAATTAGATGAAAAAATGAAGGCTATGCTAAGTGAAATAAAGGAAAATGTACAGGGAACCAACAGTGATGGGAAGGAAACCGGGACTCAAATCAATGCTGAGGACCAGAAGGAAGAAAGAAACAACCAACCAGAAAAGAATGAAGAAACAAGAATTCAAAAAAATGAGGAGAGGCTTAGGAACCTCCAGGACATCTTTAAGCATTCCAACATCCAAATTATAGGGGAACCAGAAAGAGAAGAGGAAGAACAACAAGTGGAAAACTTATTTGAACAAATAATAAAAGAGAACTTCCCTAATTGGGCAAAGGAAATAGACTTCCAGGAAGTCCAGGAAGCTCAGAGAGTCCCAAAGAAGTTGGACCCAAGGAGGAACACACCAAGGCACATCAGAATTACATTACCCAAGATTAA
>CM052542.1:96988842-97032014 GCA_028533065.1 Trachops cirrhosus | reverse complement strand
CTCTATATATATCAGTTAAGTGCATTTCATCTAGGGCCTTGTTCAATGCCACAATATCTTTGTTGATATTTTGTTTGGAAGATCTGTCCATTTTTGACAATAGGGTGTTAAAATCCCCCACTATAATTGTGTTTCTGTCAATATCTTTCTTGAAGTCCTGTAAGATTTTCTTTATGTATTTGGGTGCTCCTGTTTTGGGTGCATATATATTTACAATGTTTATGTCTTCTTGGTGGGTTCTTCCCTTGAGTATTATGAAGTGACCTTCTGGGTCTCTCTTTATGTCCCTTTTCTGGAAGTCTATTTTGTCTGATATGAGTATTGGTACCCTGGCTTTTTTTCTTCTCAGTTTGCTTGGAAAATTTGTTTTCAGGCCTTCACTTTCAGTCTGTGTAGGTCTTTGCTCCTGAGGTGGGTCTCCTGTAGGCAGCATTTATGTGAGTCATGCTTTCTTATCCATTCAGCTACTCTATGTCTTTTAATTGGGGCATTAATCCATTTACATTTAAGGTTATTATTGATAGGTACTTATTCATTGCCATTTATGTACCTGTGTTTCTCTGTCTTTTTCCCTTCCTTTCCTTAAAGCAGTCCCTTTAGCATCTCTTGGAGAGCTGGCTTGGTGGAGGTGTACTCTTTTAGACCTCTTTTGTCTGGGAAGCTCCTTATTTGGCCTTCTATCTTGATTGAGAGCCTTGCTGGGTAAAGTAGTCTTGGTTGCAAACCTCTGGTTCTCATTACTTGGAATATTTTTTGCCATTCTCTTCTGGATTGGAGCGTTTCTGTTGAGAAATCAGCTGCTAACCTAATTATGGTTCCCTTGTACATCAGTTCCTGTTTCTCCCTTGCTGCCTTTAAGATTCTCTCTTTGTATTGAAAATTTGCCATTTTAATTATAATGTGTCTTGAGGTGGGCCTCTTTCAGTTCCTTTTGATTGGGACCCTGTGTTTCCTGGATTTGTGTGACTTTTTCTCCCATCAGATTAGGGAAGTTTTCCATCATTACTTTTTCAAATAGGTTTTCTATCCCTTTCTCTTCTTCTTCTCCTTCAGGAATCCCTATTATATGGATATTATTACGTTTAATATTGTCTTGCACTTCTCTTAATACCTCTTCATTCTTTCTGAGCTGCTTTTCCTGTTCTTGCTCTTTCTGGGTGCTTTTTTCTACTTTGTCCTCCAGCTTGCTGATCAGATCTTCTACTTCATTGATCCTGCTTTTTATTTCTTCTACCGTGTTCTTCCGCTCAGAAATTGTATTCTTCATTTCCTCTTGGCCCTTGTTGATAGTTTCTATTTCCTTTTTCATGATGATGTAGTTTGCAGTGAGTTAATTGTAGTTCCCTGTAGTTTCTGGACACTCATTGAGAGTTCATGGAACTTCCTGATAATCATTGCTTTGAACTGAGAATCTGATAGTTGAGTTGCATCTATTTCATTGAGCATTCTTTCTGAGGCTTCCTCCTTTCCCTTCATTTGGGGATTGTTTCTTTGTCTTCTCATTGTTCGTGAGACTCTTCTTTTTAGCCTCAGCTTCTTCAATTGATCTGTTCTGGCTCCCTGGGTGTGAACCTCTGTGGTAGAATACCTGTGAGATTCAGTGTTGCAGTCTCTTTCGTGTATCTAGGTGTTCACAGTTTCCACCTAATCTTTTTTTGTGATCAGTTGGAGGGGTAAGACAAAAGGGTTTAAGACAGCAAGAGAGTATGCTATGATATTTACAGTAGCAGCCAGTAGAGAGGAGATGGGAGATCCATTGGCTATGTATAGTGTTAATTGTGATCTTCTACTCCACTAGCCACTTTTTAGAAAGAATGGAAAGAATATATGACTCATGTTGGGAAGGAAAGGATTGTGATTTGGCTTTAGGAAGCAGTGAGGATGTGGGAAGTCAGATTCCGAGAAAGGGTGAGAGTAAATAGTAGTAAATATGTGAAGTGCGTGAGAGAATAGAGTTAACTACTACGGTAATGGAGTTCAGGCAACTGTGAAGTGGGCTGCGATCTTGGATGGGTGTCATGAACTATTTAAACTTGTATGGAATAGTTATTATTTACAGTAATATTAGAGCAACAAAGATATGACAGAATGTCTGAAATCTAGATAACAAGAATAGCGAGTATTGAGCCTTGTACTCAAGAATAGAGAGTATTGTACTAACGGAACACAAGTGAAGGACAGTATATTAGGAATACTCTATGAATGAGATAATAGGGGAAACCTATCAAAGGATACAATATAACCAGCCAAGCAAAAAATACTATATAGAAGGAAGAGGAATATCAAAATATTATAAAAATAAAAGGTGTACAAATAATGAAATAATGATAATACAATTATCCAAGTACTTGCAGGTTCCAAAAGAAAAAAGGAAGGAACCAAGCAGAAGATGGAAGGAAGAAGAAGAGATAAATTTGGAAAACAAGAGAGAAGAGTCAACACTAGGATTACAGAATGAGAAGCATAAAGAATTGATAGATCTAAAAATAATACAAATTAAAAGATAAAATGTTACTTAAAAATAATTAAAAGGAAACAAAAACAAAAACAATCAAACAAAAAACAAAAACAAAAACAAAAATGTAAGAGGAAAAAAAACCTACACACACCTATTGTTGGTTTCAGACTGGCTAAACCGGTTTTTCTAGCTGGCTTCAGCACCCTGAGGGGCGACTGGAGACAGTTTTTCTCTGTTCCCATTCAGAACTCAGTCAGCCTCTGATGTACTGTTCATAGTGTAGACACGAGTTCTCTACTGAGCCTCTCTGGTGCCTCTCTGAAAGGACCTGTGTGTGGGGGCTAGGTGCAACTATGCGCATTCTTGGGAGTTCACTGCCATGTATTCTGATGTCCTGCGGAGCGCCTGTGCCTTTTCTGGGTTCACGGGTGCGCACTCTCTGGATCCCAAGGGGCACCCACTTCCCCCAAATTCATGGCCTGGGCATCATAAGTCCAGGGGAGCGCCCGCGCCTTTTCCTTTTTCACTGCTGTGGTTTCTGAGACTTCCACGAAACCATGCTCTCTCCGGGTTTGGGGTGCAGCTGTACAGGCGGGTGCCTTTGGATGCACCAGGTGGGGTGCACACTTTCACCAGGGCTTTGCGTGGGTGCTTACAGCCCCTGTGTGGGTGCCTCTTCGTGCTCACTCCTCTCTCTGTGCCCTCCGGTAAACTGGCCTCCCCTAGTGCTGCTCAGTCCTTGTTTGGCCAGGGAGGGAGCGGTTGACTCAGCTCTCTCCCAGGAGCCCCGCGGCAGACCCCGGTGCACCTGGCCTGGAGCTGCAACCTCCCTGGTCCCTGCACTGATCCACGTAGTCTCCTTACCATCGGGTTTTTCAATGTCCGCTATAATTTGTGATCGCCTATTTTCATATATGTTGTGATAATGTTGGCTATTTGCTCTGTTCCTACCTAGATCGGCTAGGATTTTTTCCTGGGTGTAGGAGAAGTAGAATCTGCTCCCTCCTACCACGCCGCCTTCTTCCTCCTCCTGTCTTCACTGAGTTTTGGAAGATTTATTTTTCTAGAAATTTGTCCACTTCACCTAGGTTTTCAAATTTCCTGCATATAGTTCTTCATAATAATTTCTTACAATTCTTGTATTCCTGTGGTATCCCTTGTAATCTCTCCGCTTTCATTTCTGATTGTGTTTATTTGGTTCCTCTCTCTTTTTTTTTGGTTAATGAACCTGCTTAAAGGCTTGTGGATTGCGTTTATCTTTTCAAAGAACCAGGTCCTGGATTCATTGATCCTTAGAATTGTGCTTTTAGTCTCTCTGTCATTTAATTCTTCTCTGATCTTGGTTATTTCCTTCCTTCTACTTGCTCTGGGCTGTATTTGTTGTTGTTCCTCGAGTTATTGTAGATGTAGAGTTAGGTTGTTTGTTTGAAATGTTTCTATCTTTTCTAGGTAGGCCTATATCACTATCAACTTTCCTCTGGACTGCCTTTGCTGTGTCCCACAATTTTGGATTTTTGTGAGTTCATTTTGTTTCCAGAAAATTTTTTATTTGTTTCTTGATCTCATTTTTAACCCATTCATTGTTTAATAGTATGCTATTCAATCTCCAGAAATTTGAGGGTTTTTTTCAGTTTTTTCCTTAAGGTTGGTTTCTAGTTTCAGGCCCTTGTGGTAAGAGAAAATACTTGATATAATTTCAATTTTCTTGAATTTGTTGAGGCTTGTTTTGTGTCCTATCTCATGTGGTCTTGGAAAATATTCCATGTGCATTTGAAAAGAATGTGTATTTTGCTTCTTTGGGATTCAATGTCATATGTATATCAGTTTAGTTCATTTGATATACAGGGCATTTTTCAATGCCACAGTATCTTTTTTTTCCACTTTTTTAATTTTAATTGTTGTTCAAGTACAGTTTTCTGTCTTTTACTCCCATGACCGCCCACCCCCCAGCCCTCTCCACTCCCTCCCATTTCTACACCCCCTAGTTTTTGTCTATGTGTCCTTTATACTTGCCAGAATATCTTTGTTGATATTTTGTTTGGAAGATCTATCTATTTTTGACTGTGGGGTATTGAAATTCCCTAGTATAATGTGGTGCTGTCAATATCTTTCTTGATGTCCTCCAAGATTTTCCTTATAGATTTGAGTGCTCCTATGTTGGGTCCACATGTTTGTAATGTTTATGTCTTCTTATGGATTCTTCCCTTGAGAATTATGAAGTGACCATCTGGGTCTGATTTTATGGGCATTTTTTAAAGCATTTTTTGTCTGACATCTGTATTGCTACCCTGGCTTTTATTTCCATGTCCATTTGCTTGGAATATTTGTTTCCAGCCCTTCACTTTTAGTCTGTGTACGTCTTTGCTCCTGAGGTGGGCCTCTTGTAGGCATCATATGTGTGGGTCATATTTTCTTATCCCTTCAGCTCTTCTGTGTCTTTTGATTGGAACTTTTAATCCATTTACATTTAAGGTTATTATTAATAGGTACTTAGTCATTACCATGTTACTTCTTTATACCTGTGTTACTCTCACTCTTTTTCTTCTTTTTTTTTTTCAAAAAAAAAAAAACAGTCCATTTAACATCTCTTGTAGTACTGGTTTGTAGGAGGTGTATTCTTTGAGGTTTCTTTGGTCTGAGAAACTTCTTATTTTGCCTTCCATTTTAATTGAGAGACTTGCTGGTTGTAATAGTCTTAGTCATAGCTCTTTGTTTTTCATTACTTGGAATATTTCTTCTGTCCCTTCTGGCTTTGAGCATTTCCATTGGGAAGTCAGCTGCTAGTCTTAATGGGTCTCCCTTGTATGTTACTTGTTCTTTTTCCATTGCTGCCTTTAAGATTCTCTCTTTGTTATTGGAATTTTGCCATTTAATTATAATGTGTCTTAAAGTGAGCATCTTTGGGTTCCTCTTGATTGGGACTCTGTGCTTCCTGGATTCATGTGACTTTTTCTGTCATCATATTAGGGGAGTTTCTTTTCATTACTTTTTTGAACAGGTTTTCTATCCTTTGATCTTCTTCTCCTTCTGGTGACCCTATTATACTGATATTATTATGTTTCTTGTGGTCCTGCAGTTTCCTTAACACCTCTTTGTTCTTTCTGAGTATTTTTCCTTTTCTTCCTTTTCCTGGGAGTTGTTTTTTTTTTTTTTTTTTTTTACCTTGGCCTTCATCTTCTTTATTCAATCCTCTGCTTCATCTAACCTGCTTTTGATTCCTTCCACTGTGTTATTCAACTCAGAAAGTGTATTCTTCATTTCCTCTTGGCCCTTGTTGATAGTTTCTATTTCCTTTTTCATGTTGATATAGTTTGCATTGAGTTCATCATTATTTCTCTGTAGTTTTTGGTAAATCTCTGTGAGCTCATTGAGCTTCCTGATAACCATTGCTTTGAACTCAGAATCTGATAGTTGAGTTGCCTCTATTTCATTTAGCATTTTTCCTGGGCTTCCTCCTTTCCTTTCATTTGAGGTTTGTTTGTTGTCTTCCAATTGTTTGTGAGACTCTTCTTGTTAACCTCAGCTTCTTAAATTGATCTGCTCTCACTCCCTTGATTTGTGTTGTGAACTTCTATGGTAGGAGACCTGTGAGATTCAATGGTGCAGTCTCCTTGATCTCCTGAACCTACTGCTCTTGGGCTGTTGTTTATGTTTTGTCTCTGGATATATTGGTTTTGATTGTTATTGTGTCTTTCTTTGGTGGGTACTTCTCTCCAGTAGGTTAACTGTGTGTCACTCTGCCCACCATATCTTGCATGTTGTTGTGCAGGTGCAGAGAAGTTGTGTTGAAGCTGGTTCTTCTGTCTGTCCAGGGTTATGACGCTTCTCTCTTGCTATTGTTCAGTTGTTTGTTCTGGGTAGTTTTTCCACCATTTAGTCATAATTCCAGATTGGTACTGGGGGGAGGCTAGTGTGGTTTCCACTCACTCCTCTGCCGTATTCCTGTTTTATCTGTTTGTGGTTCCTTTGTTGGTGGGTTCTCTCTTCTACCAGGTATACTGGTATTCTCAGCTCCCACCTACTCTTTTATGTTATCAGTTGGAGGGGAAAGGCAAAATGGATTAAGACAGTCCTGGCTGTTGTGACTCAGTGGATTGACTACTAGCATACACACTAAAGGGCCATAGGCTTGATTCCCAGTCAGGGCAACTAAAAAAAAATGGATTAAGAAAGGAGGAGCATGTTCTATTGGATTTAAAGTACCTACTCCTAGAGAAGAGATAGGAGACCCTTTGAGAAAGTGTAGTGTTAACTGTGATATTCATCCAATTAGCCACTTTTTATAAAGGTGGAGAAGAGATAAGGCTCTTGTTAGAGGGCAGAAGGATGTGAGCTGAATCCAGAAAACAGAGTGCTTTTGGGAGGTTAGATTATGAGATGTAGTGAGAAAAATGGATAGAAAAACAGGTGTAGTGTGCAAGAGAATAGAGTTAACCAAACAGTAATAAAGCTCTGAAGAGAGTGAAATGGTCTAAGATCCAGGAGTGCTGCTGTGTAGTATTTACAATTATCTGGAAGAACAATTATTTACTGTAATACTGGAACAACAATAATATGACAGGAACTATATGATCTGAAAAACAAGAATAGGAAGTACACGACCTAGAATAGGGTGCTGTTGGAACACAAGTGAAGTGAAAGAAGGAAAATTAAAATATGCTATGAAAGGGAGAACAAAGATAACCAGTCAAACAATAAAATTAAACAAACAAATAAAATGAAGAAAACTAAATAGAAAGAAGAGAAATAAAAAATGCTAATAAAATAAAAAGTACAAATAATGAAGAAAAATAATACAAATAAACAATAACATGCAAGTTCTATAGGATAGCAAAGTGAAATTTGTCTCATTTTCTCAGTTGTTGGTATTAGCCTTGTGTTCCCTCTCTGGATCTGTCTTTGGACCTTTCACAGCTCCAGGTCTTATTGTCTCACTTGTAAGAGGGGTAAAAAAAAAAAAGCCTCTTGCCACCAAGCAAATTCTGCTGGTCTTCCTAGATGCTGGAGGTGGAGGGGGACTGGGGTTCACTTTTCTCCCCTCTTGTGGTTTTGTGAGCATTGGTACCAGGTCTGGGTTGCAATATTCACTATTACCCAGCCTCCAGCCCAGGTCCTCCATGCACTGCCACTGCTGCCCAACCCCCACAGTTCATCTATGCCAGGCCAGCACCTTTAGTCTACCAGTTGTGCTGTCCATGAAGTGCACTGATTAGGGGCAACTCAACTACCTTCTCCCGCTTTGCTGGCCTGGGTGCTGCGCACTCTTAAAGTCTATTTAGGGCAGTTCAGTTCTCCCACTAAATTAAGTCTCTCTGGGGAGTGCTAACTCCCTAAACCCTGCTGCCCTCCTCTTCACTAGCCAACTACTGAAAGAGCCCACCGCCATGTGAGCCCACCACCATGAGAGCCAGCCACTGTACAAGAGTTCCTTAAACAGTGGCTGAAAGCCTTTTTTTTTTTTTAGTAAAATCCACTTGTTTAAGACTGCTATTCTTAACAAGCACCTGGCTTTTCAAACAACCCAACTTGCTAACTGACCAGAAACTATCCAGGTCAGGGTATGTCAGGGCCCAACTCTTCTCCCTTCTCCAGATGTCACCCAACTCCCAAATTTCTCTGGTAATGACCTAGGCCAGCATCCACAGTTCCAGCAGGTGAACACCACCTCTGTGCATCTCCCATTTTGTCTTTATTCCCCCAAGTGACTTCAAGCATCTAGGTCTCTCATGGTGATGCCACACTGTCTTCCATGCTTTGGTAGGGGAGGGAGCTGCTGATCTGCTTCTCCTTCAAAGATCCTGTGGCTGCCGCCAATCATGGCAACAGGTGCTGGGCTGGGGGCCACAGCAGCCTTGGTCCCTGCACAGGTCCCAGGAAGTTTACCATCCCTACCACCTGTTTTTCAACATCCTCTACAATTTAGGCCTCAAAACTTCATACAAGCTTGGATTCTGTTGGCTGTTCACTCAGTTGCTCAGGAGATCCTCTAGGTATTCCAGCTGAGTGCAGGGGAAAGTTGGCTCCTCTCCCACCTACCTCACCGCCATCCTAATTGCTTTACTTTTGCTGCTTTTAACATTCTCTCTTTGTCTTTAGCCTTCAGCATTCAATTATGGTATGTCTTGTTGTGGGCCTCTTTTGCTTTATCCTGTTTGGGACTCTCTGCTCTTCCTGGACTTGTATGTCTAGTTCCCTCACCAGGTTAGGAGAGTTTTCCATCATTATTTTTTCATATAAGTATTCAATTTCTTGCTCTTTTTTTTCTCCTTACAGTCTCCCATAATGCAATATTGGTATGCTTGAAGTTGTCTCAGGGGCTTCTTACACTATCCTATTTGGGGGAATTTTTAAAAGATTTTTGCTGTTTTGATTGGGTACTTTCTGCTTTCTTATCTTTTAAATCACTGTTTTGATTCTTGACTTCATCTACTCTACTGTTGATTCCCTGTAATGTATTCTTCATTTCATTTAGTGTATTCATCATTTCTGACCGGTTCTTTTTTTTAAAATTAAATTTTATTTTATTTTATTATATATTTTTAATCATTGTTCAAGTTCAGTTTTCTCTTCTTTACTTCCATCCCAGCCCACCCACCCATTCCTCCCCACCTCCCTCCTATTGACACCCCCTCCCACCGCCTAGTTTTTGTCTATGTGTCCTTCATATTTGTTCCTGTAAACCCTTCCCATTCTCCCCTGAAACTTCCCTGAAATTCCCTCTCCTCTCCTCTCTGGTCACTGACAGTCTATTCTGTATTTCAGTGTCTTTGGCTATATTTTGCTTGTTTGTTGTTTGTGGGTGTGCTCCACCCACAGGACCCCCTCCCCCAGCTGCCACAGATGAGAATAAGTCTACCAAGACATGATCTGCTTGGGGAGGAAAGGTGGCCAATCTCTCAAAAGAGAAGGGCCAGGAACCTGTTCCTCAGTGGGCTTTTATTGGGTTTAATTTGTATAGGAATACAGGTTGTATACATAAATCATTGTCAGGCAGTCAGGATCAAACTATAGATAACAAAGAACTCTGAGGGCCTATTTTGAGTCAGGGTCAGATAGCTAAAGAGCTGTAAAGCTTTGAGGAACAAACTCACTTCTTGCTTGGACCCTTATCATTTAATTGACAGCATTCTAAACTAAGAAGGTTTCACAGGATCTTACATATTCTTTCTTGGACCTGATTGCCCGGGAAACCCGCCCTTTCCAGCACAGGGCTGTACCACCCCGTCATTGTTTCAGGCTTAGGTGGAGCAAGGGAAGTGAGGCAGCCAAAAGATTAGGAGACTTCTCCCAACAGAATGGGGACTCAGACTTTGTCAAGGCTGAGGGTCGAGGGTCCTTTGCCCCATTTTGCTGTACCCCCCAAAGTCCTTCCTTGGGGGCCTCCCACATGACCGTGCCTGTCTGAGGTCATTCCCCCACTTGGGGAATCTTACCCATTATTGGCTAACCAATTACGCATTGGGGGCCAGTTATGGAAAGAGGACCAGAAGCAGCGCTCCTGCCAGGGAGATAAGCTTTTGTCTCCTTGGTGGCTTACAGTCAAAGGTCACTCCCTCAACCTTAGCCTTGGCAGGGGTTACAGCTTCTGAAACCAGGCAGGGCAGTTCCCAACAGTTGTTTAGGTTCCTGATAAAGGTGAGATCATATGGTATTTGTCTTTCACCATCTGGCTTATGTCACTTAGCTTAATGTTATCCAGCTCCATCCCTGCTGTTGCAAAGGGTAGGAGCTCCTTCTTTCTTTCTGCTGCATAGAATTCCACTTCATAAATGTACACAGTTTTTTGGTCCATAGTTTTTTTATCTATTCATTTATTGATGGGCACCTAGTTTGCTTTCAGCACTTAGCTATTGTAAGTTCTGCTGCTGTGAACATTGGGATGCATAGGTTTTTGTGGATTGGTGTTTCAGGGTTCTTAGGATATAATCCTAGCAGTGGAATTGCTGGGTCAAAAGGCAGATCCATTTTTAGTTTTCTGAGGAAGTTCCATACTGTTTTCCATAGTGGTCGTACCAGTCTGCAATCCCACCAACAGTGCACTAGGGTTCCCTTTTCACCACAAAGTCTCCAACACTTGTTGTTTGTTGCTTTGTTTATGATGGCCATTCTGGCTGGTATGAAGTTGTATCTCATTGTGGTTTTCATTTGCCTCTCTCTGATAACTAGTGACATTAAGCATCTTTTCATGTGTCTCTGGATCCTCTGTATGTCCTTCTTGGAGAAGTGTCTGTTCAAGTCTTTGCCCATTTTTTAATTTGGTTGCTTGTCTTCTTAAAGTGCAGTTGTGTAAGTTCTTTGTATAATTTGGAGATTAAACCCTTGTCTGAGGTATCACTGGAAAATATGTTTTCCCATACAGTTGGTTCTCTTTTGATTATAATACTGTTTTCTTTAGCCGTGAAGAAGTTTTTTATGTTGATGAGATCCCATTTGTTTATTCTTTCCTTTATGTCCCTTGCTCTAGGGGACATGTCAGTAAATATGTTTCTGTGTGCAATATCTGAGATTTTCCTGCCTATGTTCTCCTCCAGGACTCTTACAGTGTCACGGATTATATTTCAACCTTTTATCCACCTTGAATTTATTTTTGTGTATGGTGTAAGTTGGTGCTCGAGTTTCATTTTTTTGGATGAAGCTGTCCAGTTCTCCCAACACCATTTGTTGAAGAGGCTATTGTTACTCCATTTTATGTTGCTGCCCCCTTTGTCAAATATTGATTGACCATAGAGACTTGGGTTTATTGCTGGGCTCTCTATTCTGTTCCATTGGTCCATGTGCCTGTTTTTATGCCAGTACCAAGTTGTTTTGATTACAGTGGCTTTGTAATATAGTTTAGTATCAGGTATTGTGATCCCTACTACTTTACTCTTCTTTCAAAATTGTAGCAGCTATTCAGGGTTGTTTATGGTTCCATATAAATTTTTGTAGTGTTTGTTCTATGTCTGTGAAATATGCCATTGGTAGTTTAATAGGTATTGCATTGAATGTGTAGATTGCTTTGGGTAGTATGGACATTTTGGTAATGTTAATGCTTCTGATCCATGAACATGGTATATGTTTCCATTTGTTTGTGGCTTCCTTGATTTCATTCTTCAGTGTTATGTAGTTTTCTGAATACAGGTCTTTTACCTCTTTGGTTAGGTTTATTCCTAGGTATTTTATTTTTCTTCTTGCTATATCAAATGGGATGTTTTTCTTGATTTCTTCTTGTGCTGTTTAATTGTTGGTATAGAAAAAAGCCTTTGATTTCTGGATATTGACTTTGCATCCCACTGTTTTGTCAAATTCATTTATTTCGTCAAGCAATTTTTTGGCTGAGTCTATAGGATGTTCTATGTACACTATCTTTCATCTGCAAACAGTGACAGTTTTGTCTCCTCCATTCCAGTTTGGATGACTTATACTTCCTTTTCTTATCTGATTGCTGTGGCTAAAACTTCCAGTACTATATTGAACAGAAGTGGTGAAAGTGGACAGCCTTGTCTTGTTCCTGATCTTAGTGGGAAAGATTTTAGTTTTTGCCCATTGAGTATGATGTTGGCTGTAGGTCTGTCATATATGGCCTTTATTATGTTGAGGAATGCTCCCTCTATTCCCACTTTGCTAAGTGTTTTTATGATAAATTGGTGCTGAACCTTATCAAATGCTTTTTCTGCATCTATTGATATGATCATGTGATTTTTGTCTTTGCTTTTGTTTATGTGGTGTATTACATTTACTCACTTCCAAATGTTGTACCATCCTTGCATCCTTAGGATGATTCCAACTTGGTCATGGTGTATGATCTTTTTAATGTATTGTTGGATGCTGTGGGCCAACATTTTGTTGAGGATTTTTGCATCTATGTTCATCAGCAATATTGGTCTGATGTTTTCTTTCTTTGTTGAGTGTTTATCTGGTTTTGGGATTAGGATGATGCTGGCCTCATAAAAGGAGTTTGGGAGTCTTCCATCCTTTTGGATTTTTTGGAATAGTCTGTGAAGGATAGGGGTTAGCTCTTCCTTGAACGCTTTGTACAATTCTCCTGTGAAAGTATCTAGTCCAGGGCTTTTTTGTGCCAGGAGTTTTGTGATTACTGCTTCAATTTTATCAGCTGTTATTGGTCTGTTCAGGTTTTCTGCTTCTTCTTCATTGAGTTTTGGAAGATTATATTTTTCTAGAAACTTGTCCATTTCACCTAGGTTTTCAAATTTCTTGGTATACAGTTCTTCATAGTAATTTCTTATAATCCTTTGTATTTCCATGGTGTCAGTTGTAATCTCTCCTCTTTCATGTCTGATTGTGTTTATTTGGGTCTTCTCTCTTTTTTTTCTTGATGAGCCTACTTAAAGGCTTGTGGATTCTGTTTATCTCTTCAAAGAACCAGCTCCTGGATTTGTTGATCTTTGGAATTGTGCTTTTAGTCTCCATGCCATTTCATTGTGCTCTGATCTTGGTTATTTCCTTCCTTCTACTTGCTCTGGGCTGTCTTTGTTGTTGTTCCTCTAGTTCCTGTAGATATAGAGTCAGGTTGTCTGTTTGAAATGTTTCTATATTCTTTAGGCAGTCCTGTATCACTATGAACTTACCTCTCAGAACTGCCTTTGCTGTGTCCTATCAATTTTGGGTTTTTGTGAGTTCATTTTCATTTGTTTGCAGAAACATTTTGATTTCTTTCCTAATTTCAATCTTGATCCATTCATTGTTTAAAAACATGCTATTTAATCTCCATCATTTTGTGTGTTTGAAGTTTTTTTCCTTGGGGTTGGTGTCTAGTTTCAGTTCCTTGTGATGTGATAAAATGCTTGGTATGATTTCAATTTTCTTGAATTTATTGAGGCTTGTTTTTTCTTCTATCATGTGGTCTATCTTTGAAAATGTTCCATGCGCATTTGAGAAGAATGCCTATTTAGCTTCTTTGGGATGAAGGGGTCTATATATATCAGTTAAGTGCATTTCATGTAGGGCATTGTTCAATGCCACAATATCTTTGGTGATTTTTTTTGGAAGATCTGTCCATTTTTGACAGTGGGGTGTTAAAATCCCCCACTATAATTGTGTTTCTGTCAATATCTTTCTTGAAGTCCTCTAAGATTTTCTTTATGTATTTGGGTGCTCCTATTTTGGGTGCATATATTTACAATGTTTATGTCTTCTTGGTTGATTCTTCCCTTGAGTATGAAATGACCTTTTGGGTCTCTCATTATAGCCCTTTTATTGAAGTCTATTTTGTCTGATATGAATGAGTATTGCTACCCCAGCTTCTTTTTTTCCTGTCCACTTGCTTGTAAAATTTGTTCCTAGCCCTTCACTTTCAGTCTGTGTAGGTCTTTTGTTCTGAGGTGGGTCTCTTGTAGGCAGCATTTGTGTGTGTCCTGCTTTCTTATCCATTCTGATATTCTATGTCTTTTGTTTGGGGCATTAATCCATTTATGTTTAAGGTTATTATTGATAGGTACTTATTTATTGCTATTTATGTACCTGTGTTCCTCTCTCTCTTTCTCTTTTCCTTCCTTTCCTTAAATCAGTCCATTTAGCATCTCTTGCAGAGCTGGTTTGGTGGAGGTGTATTCTTTTAGACTTTTGTCTGGGAAGTTTCTTATTTGGCCTTCTATCTTGAGTGAGAGCCTTGTTGGGTAAAGTAGCCTTGGTTGCATACCTCTCATTCTCATTACTTGGAATGTTTCTTGCCATTGTCTTCTGGCTTGGAGCGTTTCCATTGAGAAGTCAGCTGCTAGCCTTATTGGGGCTCCCTTGTATGTTACTTTCTGTTTCTCCCTTGCTGCCTTTAAGATTTTCTTTTTGTATTGAAATTTTGCCATTTTGATTATGATGTGTCTTGAGGTGGGCCTCTTTGGGTTCCTCTTGATCGGGACTCTCTGTGTTTCCTGGATTTGTGTGCCTTTTTCTCTCACCAAATTAGGGAAGTCATTACTTTTTCAAATAGGTTTTCTATCCCTTGCTCTTTTTCTTCTCCTTCTGGTATACCTATATATGGATGTTATTACATTCCATATTGTCTTGCATTTCTCTTAATCCCTCTTCATTCTTTCTGAGCCTCTTTTCCTGTTCTTGCTCTTTCTGGGTGCTTTTTTCTACTTTGTCTTCCAGTTCACAGATCCGATCTTCTGCTTCATCAGTCCTGCTTTTGATTCCTTCTACTGTGTTCTTCAGTTCAGAAATTGTATTCTTCATTTCCTCTTGGCCCTTGTTGATAGTTTCTGTTTCTTTTTTCATGTTGATGTAGTTTTCAATGAGTTCATCGTAGCTTCCCTGTAGTTTCTGGTAGCTCATTGTGATCTCGTTGAGGTTCCTGATAATCATTTATTTGAACTCAGAATCTGATAGATGAGTTGCCTCTATTTCATTTAGCATTCTTTCTGAGGCTTCCTCCTTTCCCTTCATTTGGGGATTGTTTCTTTGTCTTCTCATTGTTCATGAGACTCTTCTTGTTCACCTCTGTTTCTTAAATTGATGTGTTCTGGTTCCCTGGGTTTATGATGTGAACTTCTGTGGTAGAATACCTGTGATATTCAAAGGTGCAGTCTCCTTCAGTTATCCTGGTGTTCATAGCTTCCTCCTACTCTTTTTGTGATCAGTTGGAGGGGTAAGGGAAATTGGAATAAGACAGCAAGAGTGTATTCTATGATACTTACAGTTGCAGCCAGTACAGAAGAGATAGGATATCCTTTGGCTATGCATGGTGTCAATTGTGATCTTTCACCCCACTAGCCACTTTTTAGAAAGGATGGATAGAAGGCAAGACTCTTGTTGGGGAGCAAAGGATCATCAGTTGAATCTAGAAGGCAGTGAAGTTGAGGGAGGTCAGATTCTGTGGTAGGATGAGAGTAATGAATAATAAATAGGTGTAGTGTGTGAGAGAATAGAGTTAACCACTACAGTAATAGAGTTCAGGAAACTGTCAAGTGGGCTAAAACCTGGGAGGGGTGTTGTGTAGTATTTACAATTGTATGGAATTGCTATTATTTACAGTAATATTAGAGCAACAATCATATGACAGAATCTAAGAGATCTAGACAACCAGAATAGGGAGTATAGAACCTTGAGTAGCGTACTAATGGAACACAAATGAAGGACAGTAAATTATCAATACACTTTGATTGAGATAACAGGGGAAACCTATCAAATGATACAATATAACCAGTCAAGCAAAGAAGACAATACAGGAAGAAGAGGAATACCAAAATTCTATTAAAATAAAAAATTCAAGAATAATAAAAAATGATAATAGAAATATGCAATGACTTGCATGTTCAAAGAAAAGATAAAAAGGAAGATAAAAAAGCAGAAGATGGAAGGAACAAGAGACAAATTTGGAAAGAAAAGATGAAAGAATTACAGAAGAAAGAAAAAAAGAGAATCATAAGGAATTGAGAGATATAAAATAAGAAGAATTAAAAAATAAAAAGTTACTTAAAAAAAAAGAAAGACAAAATTAAACAATCAAAAAAAAAAAAACCTTTTGTTGGTTTCAAACTGGCCAAAGCAGTTTTTCTGGTCTTGGTGGCTTCAGCAGGCTGAAGGGCTGATTGGTATCACTTTTGTCCCTTCCTGTTTAGCACTCAGTGAGCCTCTTGAGTACTCTCCCCAGGATTAGCTGCGCATTCTCCCTGGGGCCAGTCTGGTGCCTCTTCACAGGGCCCTGAGTGTGGAATCTGAGCCTTACTAAGCAAGCTCTTCCAAGCTCATGGCTGTGTGCTCTGGGGATCCTGTGACCACCCCCACCTTTTCTAGGTTCACAGGTGTAGGCTCCAGGGATCCTGAGGGGCACACACTTCCCCCAAGTTCACGGCTGTGGCCACTGCAGGTCCTGCGGAGCACCTGTGCCTTTTCCGTGTTCCCATCTGTGGGCTCCAGGTCTTCCACAAAACCGCATTCTCTCTGGGTTGCAGGAGTGGGTGCGTGGCCAGGCCACCCTTGGTCGCACAGGCTGGGGCATACACTCTTCCCAGGGGTATGCGTGGGTGCTCACAGCTCTTGTGTGATTGCCTTTCAGTCCTCACTCTCTTCTCTGTGCCTTCAAGCAACCAGGCCTCTCCCAGTGTTGTTCAATTCTTGTTTGGCAGGGGAGGGAGCAGTTGCCCCAGCTCTCTCCTGAGTGCCCTGAGGCAGACCTGGGGAGTGTCAGGCCTGGGGTTGCAACCTCCTTGGTCCCTGCACTAATCCCTGGGCCCTTATTATCCTGAAGCACTCTCCTTACCATCTGGTTTTTCAATGTCCACTATAATTTTTGATCTCCTATCTTCATATATGCGGGGGTACTGTTGGCTGTTTGCTCTGTTCCTCTGTAGATCAGCTAGGTTTTTCTCCCATGTATAGGGGGAAGTGGAGTCTGCTCCTTCTTACCATGTTGCCATCTCCAGAAGGGTAACTGGTTCTTCTTTATGTTTTCCTCTCCAATGATTATGTTTCCTATCTCTTTATTGAAGTTCTTACTAAGTTCCTCTACTTATCTCCTAAGTTCATTGAACATCCTTATAACCAGTGTTTTGAACTCTGCAGTAGTAGATTGCCTGTCTCCATTTTGTTTAGTTCTTTTTGGGGAGTTTTGTTCTGTTCTTTCATTTTGGACATGCTTCTTTATCTCCTCATTTTGAAAGTCTCCCTGTGTTTGTTTCTATGTATCAAGCAGAGCCTCTATGTCTCCTGGTCTTGATAGAGTGTCCTTATGTAGTAGGTGTCCTGCAGGGTCCAGTGGCAAAGCCTCCCCAGACACCTGAGATGGGTGCTCCAGGTACGCCTCCCTTGGTGTGAGCTATGTGCACCCTACTGTTGTAGTTGAGCCTTGATTACTATTGAAACATCAATGGGAGGGATTTACCCCCTGGCAGATCAGCTGTGGGTACTGACTCTTACCATTGTAGAGAACCTGCTGTGTGGAAGCTGATCCCACAGAGCAGAATTCACTTCAGCAGTACTCAGATAGCTGTTGATTCCATCCCTTGAGTGTGTTGCTCATGAAGAAGTTTGGTGGTGGTTCAGTATGATCTGATTCTGTGCCCTGGGTGTGCTGGCTCTGGAGCCTCTCAAGAGGAACAGGTCAAGGTCAACTGCCACCAGTGCCCCTCCCAGAGCCACCTGGCATGAGCTACAAAGCAATCTGCATATGGCTATTGTGCTGGGCTTGGAGGTGCCCAGGAAAGGCCAAGTTGTGAGCCAAGACTGGCTGCTGCTAGTGCCAGGCTGAGGTCACTTAGCAAAAGTATGGAGGATGCAGAGGCCAGTTACTGCTTGTTTGTGAGATTTTTAGGAAAGTTAGAAGTGTGAGCCAAGATATGCCATTTGTATGGAACATCCACTGAGAAGGGCTGGGGTGGCACCAAAAGTTGGGTGGGTCAGAGTCTTGGGGAATCACCAGGGTGGGGTGAAGAGTGTGAGCTAGGTTGATGGAGACTCAGATATGGCACCCACCTGCTGACTCTGTGGGTGGAGGGCTTAGCAAAGAAACTTCTGCTTGGGAGAAAGTTGCCCTCCAGTCCTTGCCATAATGCCAGACAATTCAGTTCCTCCCCATATGTCTACGACGCTTCCAAACAGCTGCCCGACTGCTAGAGCTCATAGTGAGTGAGTCTGAGTAAGTCTGTGCACGGGCCCTTTAAGAGGAATGTCTGGCGCTCTAGAGGCTGTCTCACTCAGCCACAATCTCCACTGGCATTCACAGTCTGAAGTAATGTAGACTTCTCTTCCCAGCACTGTAACCCTGGACTGGGGGCCTGGTATGGGGCTGAGATCACTTGCTCCTGGAGGGGACCTTCACAGCTGAGATATCCCTCCCAATTTTGGGTATGGGACCAGCATGTTCCTCATTCCTGTTCCACTTACAAGTCTTGATGTGGCTTCTTATGCATATTCTTAGTTATAGAACTTCTGTTCTCCTAGATTTCAGATGGTTCTGAATAATGATTGTTCTGAAGTTTAGTTGTAATTCTGATGTGGTTATGGGAGGTTCCAAGTACTGTGTTTATCTACACTGGCATCTTGACTGTAGGTTCTCAACCTCATCTTTATCTTTTGGGGTTGTGGTAATGATGCCTCTTCACAGAGCTGTGGAGACAAAAGTACCCAGGATCTGGTTCACAGTAGGGCTTGAAGAATGCTAGTTCTTTCCTAATTGGCCATCATGCTCACCTGGACAGCATGCCACATGAAGATCCAGATGTGGGGTCAACAAGAGAATAATACTAACAGTGAACATTTATTGAGTGCTTAACCATGTGTTAGGCAAGGGCCCAAGCACTTGGGTGTGTTATCTCATGTAAGCTTCATGACAAGCCTATGGGCATTACTATCCTTATTCCTTTTATAGGTGGGATACTTGAGGAACAGAGAGGAAAGGAATATGCCCATAGCCTATCAGGGAGTCAGTGGCAGAGCTGGGATTCAAATCTGGGGAGGAGCCTCCAGAGCAGAAACTTTCATCCTGGACTGCACTTTGGAAGACGCCCTTCAATAAGAAGCCAGGCCTAATGTGCTTCCGTTGAACTGATAATTTTTTAGCTTACTTTAGCCTGCTTAGTTTCCTATGTGTTATGTTTTCCAACATGGGGGTGGGCTAGAAAGTATCTAAGCAAAAGGGGCAATTAGGACAAAATGCTGGGAGTATCTCTGGTCCCATCTTCTGGGCAGAGTTCATTAAAATTCTCTCCCCCACTAAACAGTAGTCTGATATGGGCAGGTCTATCTGATCACTGCCATATTCCTGGTGCTCAATTAATGTTGTTGCATGATTTGATGAATAAATAAACAAATCCTATATGGTTATTTCACAATACCAAGCAAAATGCCTGGCATGTGTGGTAGATAATTCTTCTCTTCTATCCTTCTCAAAGATTCATCCACTATAAAGTAGAAACCCAAAGCGGATACTCTTACTGGGGTTGATTGAAGGTCCTCCTGAGGTTTTCTTCTACTCAAGAAGCTGTTGAGTATCTGGTATACAGCATGCTATAACTTGGCTGATGTCATGTATGATGGTACCAGGAAGTGCATGGATGATTTCAGTTCTCATAACAATATTTGCATCTTGAGTAGAAATAGGAGAGGACTTAAATTTACTGAGTCCCTGCTATGTGCTGGGTATCATTCATAGTCACAGTTAGAAGAGGAGCTCTTATTCCAGTTCTGTGGATTTGAAAACTAAGGATAGAGAGATCAAGAGCCTGGTCAAGGGTGATATAGGCAGGAGCTGCTAAAGCTGGAAACAAATCCCCTGTTGGCCCAACCCTGTTCATGCCTGTTTTGGTGTGCAATGCTGCCAGTCCCTGAGAGTAGGTGAGAGCTAAGAGGTGCTATTGCTTAGGCAGGGCAAGTGCCCTCACACTTTCTTTATTTTTGTTTCTTTGCAGCAGGGTGCTGGTTCTTCTTGTTCCCCATTACTTTCAGAAACCAATGCCAGTGGAATTTGCTTTGTGGAACTGGTTAAAGAAGATGGGACACTTGGATTCAGCATAACTGTAAGAGTTATTAGGAGAGCTCAGAATGTAAACAGTTAATAAGATGTTTATCTGGAGGCTTAGTGGGCATTCCACTTATATGGTAGCCTCTGATAATGTGCTCAATGGTACAAGCAGAATACGAGAAATGGGTGAACCAATAAAGTTGGTTTGGGCCTTTGTAAGGTTCAAAAACAAACTGGGAGACATAGGGAAAACTTGGGATGAGCAGTGTGGGTGGAATTGGGTGATGGGTCCTAACTCTGAGTTTATGCTGGGCAGCAAGGAGAGGGTAGCAGGGTGGGTCTGGAGGGACACAAGCCAAAGGTGAGAGGGATATCCACAATCACCCAGAGAAGGGTTGTGATAGAGTCTGGTACTCCCACTTTCAAGGTCAGGACAAAGTCAGGTTGGCAACAACTCTGTTCAGAATGGACACTTTGCATTCGGTTTGTGAGTTCTATCTGGCATATACTGGAGGAGGAAGGAAAATACTGTACAAGGCTGATGTAATCCCACTCATCTAGCAATCTGTATTTATGTGTATATACATGCATGAAGTAATTAAAAGAGAAAGATAGAGTTAAATCTTTATCTAGTGGCCTATAGGGATGTTCACGATCAATTATTAAGTTAAAAAAAGTTGCTGAATACTATATAGTTTAATTCTAGTTTTGTATCTACAAACCAGCACACAAGCATACAGGACATACCAAGGCACCAGTCATTGATGTGATAGGCATAGCCTGTAGCTGCATTCACCTTTATTGGCTGTTGCTTATAGAGAGACAGTGTGGTGCATTGATGTGGCTCTGATTTTCAAGCACCTGCCATGGGCCATTGCTGGGGCTGGATACAGCAGCTCCCTTACACAGCTCGTATTGTTACACTTCTTGTGAGTACCTGCTCATGGATAATATATGCTAAACAAATAAGTGAATAGATAAGATGGTGTCACATGGAGATACAGTGGCAGGCATATGGGGGCTCTTTTAGTCCTGAAGGTCAGGGAGGCCCTCCAGGAGGGAGCAGACAGGTGGTGAGTTTTTTTGTTGTATTTTTCAGGGTGGCATTAACACCGGTGTACTCTATGGAGGGATATACGTGAAATCCATCATTCCTAGAGGACTGGCTGCCAAGGAAGGGCAGATCCTGCAGGGTGAGGAATGGAATCATGCTGGGAACTGCACTCTGCAGTGTGCAGAACCCTGGCCTGGGAGGTGCAGCTCCACTCCTACTGTTGAGACATTGTGCAAATAACTGCCTCACCACATCATAGCTGCCTCACCTGAAAAAGGGGACAATTTATGTTGGCCCACCCACCTGATAGGTTCATATAACAATCAGATATTAATAGTAGCACTTTGGAAATCACAAGGTGACTCAAAAACATAAGATTTTAAATAAGCATGTTATGGTTTGGTCTTCATGGGAGAAAATAGTAGTTTCCATGGAGGACAGAGAATGAATTGGTGATGCTCACTTTAGTGCCTGGGGTGGACACTAGTGAGCCTTCTCTCTGCCTTTCCTCATGTCCACTGCTCTAACAGAAGTGGGTGATTTATATTGTTCTCCAAAATGTCCATAATTGAACCAAAAAGGGCACTTAGGCTCTTACTTCATTTGCCCTAGAATTCCAGTGTCTCTGGTATCAACCAGGTCTCCCTGACCTTTTTTAAAATAAAAAACATTCTGGAGATAAACATTACCCCAAAGTGACTTGAAAAAATTTCAAAAACAGTTTCATAGAAAAACAGGAGAAAGGATGGGGTTGTACAGAGATGGCCCAACCAATTGAAAGGTTTCTTTCTCACGGGTAGGAAGATGTTCACAGCAGTGCTGGCACTCAGGCCCAGGCAGGGCTCCTTGCTGCTCTGCTTCCTACCTCTCTTTGAGGCTGCATTGAAGTGCACTGGGCAGAGACCCCCAGGAAAGTCTTTCCAGCAGCCTCAGGGACCCTTGAATATCACATCTGTCTCCCTGCTAGGAAACAGCCTCCTACAGGTTGATGGAATGCGTCTGTGTGGCCTCACCCACAAGCAGGCTGTGCTGTGTCTTAAGGGCTCCAGGCAGGTAAGTGCACCATCACTCATAACTGGGGAGCTTCCCTTCCTTTCAGAGCTTTCCTGGTTGACATTAGACACTGCAATTTCCTGTGAGTGGGAGGGGGCCAGGCAGGAAACAAAACAACACTTTCTTCATTGTCTGTTTTTCTTTTGTGTCTTCCTTTTACAGTTCCTTTTCTATGTGGATGTGAGAGCCAGGAGGAAGCAGACAGATGTTCCCAAGCGGAAAACCTAATCCCTATAAACAGCCTTGAAAAACATACTTGTCATTTGCCTGGATTCTGGAATCACACAGCTGAACAGAGCTGATGGAGTGGAGCCACTTTTCTTGCCTGGCTCTGGCTGCCCTCAGTCTCTGTTTCAGCACTAAGTGACCAGGGCTTCCACCTATTCTTAGGCTCTCTTACTAACCTACCTTTGCATATGCTGATCCCCAACTCCCACTACCACCCCCAGTCCTTACCATTTTCATCATGCTGTGGTATTAAAGACCACATTGTCCTGGGAATACTTTTATTACAATGAAGTCGAAATTCAAGATGCTGAGAGCTAGAGGCATTCACCCAGGCAGCATCTGGATATTACCACATTGTTCCATTCTCTGCCTGAGGGTAGGAGACTCTACTTGCTCCAATATCCTAAACTATAGAGCTAGCATGGCTCTCTCAGTAACTGGGGAGTCTGCAGAGACAGAAAGGATTCCTGAGGCCCCTTCTGGAAAGCTTTGTTTTTTTTTAACCAAAGCAGTCTTCTGGGTTTTGGTAATTTACTTATATTGACAGCCTTGATTCACATATCTTGAGAACAGAATCATAATTTATTAATACTCTTTATTCTTTAGACCTTTGCTAATTAACATGATTACAGAAGGTACTTGGCCATCCTACTGGTGGTGATGACAGGTAGGAATTGTCACTCTGGGATCATGGGCTTAGTGCTAAATGACAATTGCAACAGAAGAATGTTAGGAGGGCCAACTCCCTTGAATGGAAGTTTGACATTTCTAAAAAGTGTCCAGGTGATATCAAGCCACTGGTTCTTGAACCATGATTTGGGTAATAAGAGTTTGAGTGTGTGAAGAGGGATGGAAATCAAACCAGATGTAAAGGGGGTCCAGGTTGGCATGGGCATGGGATATTATGGTAGGGATTGGGACTTCAGCTGTTGGGAAACATTGGAGACTCTTAATCAAGAGTATTGCATATTTAGTTTGTGTCTTTGATCAATCCCTGGGTATCCATGAAGAGGACAGGCCACAAGAGGAGAAGTTAGGGTTCAGCAAGCCAAGGAGCTTGCCACAGTCCAGCTGGGCACTGTCAGCAGGAGATGGAGTAGAGGAGTAGAGAAGTGGTGAGCACTGAGATGTTTCTGATGGTGGACCATTCAAGCCTTAGAAATAGATGACAATTTTGAGGGCAGCGGGGGAGAGCTGACCACTGCAAGTGTGGCCCTGGCAGATTAGTTGAGGGATGTCCCATATTCTGGAAGAGCAAATGCGTGGGGAGAAATGTTTTTGGCAAAAAGAAGAGGAGGAAGTGAGGATTAGTGAGGGGGAGAAAATGAATTTGACCTCGAATACACTGAAATAGAGGCACATGTATTTCTTCCAGGAGAATTTGTTCAATAGGCAGGTGGAAATATGGCTCTGGATCCCAACAGATAGGCTAGCTTGGAGATCTTAATTTGATATTCAAATGAAGCAGCTACTGAAATTATCAGAAAATTAAAAAGCATTTGCTGGGTGAAGGGAGAGCCTTCTGGTTGATATACAAGGTATAAATTTCATTTTTCACTCATCCTAGATTGCAAGACTGGTCTTAGAGAGAAAGAGGCCCGAGGACTGTACAGCAGTGCCCTTCTGTTAATAATGGGATGGGAATTGAATGCACGGCTGTTTCCTTGGCAACAGCCTTGCCTGGCAAGCCTGCAAGCTGTGTCTCAGGACAGATGGTGAGAGGAGAGAGAATTGTTACTATTGTCATGTCATCCTGTGCTGCTTTTGAATGGTCAACTCAAAAGGGAAAGGAAGAAGGCTTTTTCTGGATTCTCAAAAAGATAGTGAGCAGTGGTGGTCATCATGTGGTCAGTTTTCTGATGTAGTGGAAGCCAATCTAATAAAATGTATTTCTGGAAAAATAATGCATTGTCTCAGAATGACTGCAAGGCATAACTCTGCCACCAAACCTTCTGAGGGTTTCTGATCAGCTGCTGGAATGTTTGTGTTAAGTATTTGGGGATGATTGAAATGAAAGGGTCATGCATTTTTCTGACCAAAGCTCCACATTCAAGCCAAGATATTTGTAACAAAAGATCTGAGGAATGATGAAGCAGACTGGGAGAGAAAGGTGTTCAGAATCTAGCCTTTTTATCAGCATCATTTTAAAAAGCAGACCCACAATCAGTTTACAAGGGCATCAGCGCACATCTTCTGAGGGTTGCCCCTCTGCACTTCCCTGTGATTTTGTTTTCTCCTAGGAAAAAACCTTTACGTAGGATATCATGATTTGGAGCTTAACGGTTTTCCCAATCCCTTTGTAGAGATTTTCTGGAAGGTGTAAGTCAGGTGGGATGCAAGGTAGCCATAGTGAATGATGATGGATTGGGTGGAGGGGCACACATGTACATAAACAAATCTGTCCTCTTTTATTGTTCCTCTGTTGATTCCAGTGAGGACCTTTGAGAAACTGAGTACAAAATGAGTCGGATGACTCAAAGGGACCAGATGATGGTGAAGGTGAAATTAGTCACACAACACACTTGCACCTAAGAGCTTCTGATGCTTTTATTCCTGCTCCAAATCAAAGTTCACAAAGGCAGTGCTCTGTGCCTCTATTGACCTATGCCAGTTGAGCTGAAGAAGCCAAATGAGGGGATGCTGAGAGACCTCTTTGGCTGCCAGACACCCAGGTTCCAAGGACTGTATCTATCTTGGGTGCCCAGAGGCAGCTGTTTTTTTCTATGGTCAGTCCACATGGCTAAAGAAAACAGCAGCTAAGACATTTCCATGGAGTTGGCCATACTTGTCTCCATAGTCTAATTATGCAAAATTTAGCTTCAAATGTATTAAAAAAATGACTGAGGTTCTAAAGGAGCATTAAGAGTGTATGTGATACTAACTTTACTAAATGCAATGGGAATATTGTATATGTCTATGAACTATATCTTTGCATATAGACTTTGTTGATTATCTATAATTGTACTGTGTGATGTGATTACCATTTGTCACATGTGCCTATTATGTACTTGAAATGTGGCTAATCCAAATTGATAAAACACACTCTGAATTTCTGAAAACTTAGTTAATTAGAGGCATGTAAAATATCTCATTAATACTTTTTTTTGTTGATTGCAAGTTGAAATGGTAATACTTTACACATATTTAGAGATATGTAATCATAAATAAAATGTATTATTAAGTTTATTTTACCTCTTTCTTCTCACTTTTAAAAAAGAAATTACCTATGTGGTTTTCATTTTTAGCTAACATTCTATTTCCATTGGACAACACTGATCTATAACATATATAATGGATTCTGTCATAAAAATTAGCAAAATGAAATCATTTTATGTAAAACAAATAGTTCATCTACTTGATAGTTTGCATTTTGAGGCTGGTCAGTTTCACTTGTAATCTACTGAAGGATTTATTCATTCACACCCTACAACACAGGTCCCCAATTTGAAGTCAAACTGAAAAAGAATGCCAGTGGTTTGGGATTCAGTTTTGTGCAGATGGAGAGAGAGAGTTGCAGGCACCTCAAAAATGATCTTGTGAGGATTAAGTGGCTCTTCCCAGGACAGCCAGCTGAGGAGAATGGGGCCATCGCAGCTGGTGACGTTATCCTGGCCATGAATGGAAAGCCCACAGAAGGCCTTGTCTTCCAGGTGGGAGGCCATGAATGATGTAGCCTCATGTGCAAGCTTATATCAACCATGCTTTTTTTCAGGCCCACTCACTGTAGAGAATACTCTGTGCTCTTGAAAATCATACCTGGAGCCCAGATTTTGATCACATCCAGAGAATAATTGGCAGAACATTCTCACATTTAATTTTCCATCTTAGTGTTTAAATAGCTGACCTTGAGTGAGCCTTGCTTCTAGTTAGGTTCATAATGAAACTGAGAATAAACCCTGGGCTTTTGTGTTGTCTAATCTCCTAACACATTCTGGGAGGTAAGTATAAGGCTGAAGGGACTATAGTGGGTCTCATTTTGCCCTTCTTCCCCTTTTTCTACTAAATTCACAACTTTTGGTGCATCGTGTTACATTGGTTATGATAAAATATATATTTTTATCATATGAATATGATAAAAAATGTAATTTAAAAGAGTGAAAAGTAGACACTTCTCAATGCTTATTCAAAAAAGCTCTATGAAATATTGTACATATCAGTCAGGGTTCTGACAGATAATTGGCTCACTTGAGGGGATTTTAATAAAGGTGTGGGTAAGGGAGATATGGAGCCCTGGGGCTGGGAACATGAGGTGCAGTTACCCACTCCCCCAAGTCTGAAGGGAAATGGGAAGGAGCAATTACCCAATCCCAGAAGCTGGAGCAGACTCAATGAAATGAGCTGTGATGTTAAATGAGAGACGCAGTCATCACCAGCCTCCTGCTGTTCTCTATCTCTATCCATGTCCATGCTGGCACCAGCTGAGCCCAGCAGGAAACCCCACTGCTGCCCATACAGGCCCACCTCTGGAGCATAGCACACACATGCTGCATGAAGGTGGAGAAGAGCCCCAGGTGGGGTAGGAAGCGGGGAGTATCCCCAAAACAGTGTATGTTTGGGTGGGGAATGTCTTTTTACATTTAGCTTCAGATCTAAGGGCTGTTCTCTGAGAACTGTGGCAATATTACAGTCAAGAGGTTCCCAGGGCCTTAGCTGAGCACTGGCCGCAGTGCCTACATGACTGGTGGTATTGAGATGAGAGGGTAGAAGGAAAGGAGGTTGAGACTGAAACAGCCATTTGTTTGAGTCACTGTGTCTCTGGAGAAAGGCATTATTATTGGCAGATGCTCTATGAACAGGCCCTGAGTAAACTCTGGCTATTTACAGTTCAATATTGGTTCATTACCTTTGTGGGAGCTGCAGGCTAGTGACCTTGCATTTCAGGAAGTTAGTGCCACAATGGTGTTCTCCACAGTTTTCTGAAAGTGAAGAACATATCAGGGGTGGAAGGTAGAGGAGCCAGCACAGGGAGATAATGGAGAGCACCGAAGAGGAGACGCATGGCCATGCCAGCTCCACATTTGACTATGGAGTTTGGTTTCCTGTAGGAGGTGCTCCATTTACTGGGAGTCATGCTCCTACCTTGTCACAGGAAGTCGTGCTCCTACCTTGCCTACCCCCTCCAGATGTCTTGCCTGAGAAGGAACAGGGATGGCAGGTAAGATGTGGTGTCCTTGCTCTCTCCACATGCCTCAGGTTCAGGTACCCATTTTCCTGTCTGGTGGATTCTGAGAAGCCCAACTTTGCTTTCTAGGTAGGGTTCAATGCCAACTTCTCTCACTGGGACAGGAAAATAACTGGTCCCCAAACTCATTTGGTTGGTAACAAGTTCATGAGGTCATATCTCTGCCTTTTCCTTTCCCTCCCTGATTCTGCCTCTCCTAACGTTTGAATCTTCCTGTAGGTAGTTACACAGGTTCAGATCTTGTCCATAAAAACTCTACAGCCAGACTCTATGACAGCCAAGATGATTGTGGGGAAACCAGAAGCAAAGGAAGTAGATACAAAACCAGAGTGAGGGAAGGTAAGGATTTCCATTCTGAGGAACGAAATGGACAGCAGAATGTGATCCATCCTCCTAATGCGTGAATTAACCATAAATGGTGTAGTGCAAGGAAAAGAGGCATTGGGATCAGAAAAAATCAGAGGTTTTACCTTAATGTCTGTATTAGGTTCACCAAAGAAATAGAACCAAAAGATGTGTATGTGTGAAGGTATATGTGTGCCAAAGCAGGTTCATGTATATGGGGAGAGAGAGGGAGGGAGGGGGGAAAGAAGAGGGGAATGGGAGGGGAGAGGAGAGGGGAGAGAAGAGAAGAGGAGAAGAGGGAAGGTGAGAGGAGAGGAGAAAAGATAAATTTTAAGGAACTGGATCATGTGATTGTGGTGGTTGGATAGCCTAATTCTGCAGGGCAGTCTGGAACTCCAGGGAAGAGTTAATGTTACAGCATGAATCCTAAGGCAATCTGGAGGTGGTATTCATTCTTGGAGTTCTTGTTTTTTTTCTCTTAAAACTTACAGCTGATTGATGCCCACCTACATTACAGAAGTTAATATACTTTATTCCCAATCGATTTAAACATTAATCTTGCCTAAAAAAATACCTTTACAGAACATCTAGACTAGTATTTGACCAAATGTCTGGGTACTGTGGCTTAGCCAAGTTAGCACTTAAAATTAACTATCATGATGCCATATGTCCCTACGACACAGGCTCTGCAGGAGAGATTCCAGTGTCATAGGTATATAGGGCTCATCCTTGGAAACACTCCTGAGAAGGTGGGGAAAACAGTTTGAGGGGATGAAAAAGGAGAAAAAATGTGGTGCAGCTGTAAAAGGGGCCTTGGCTGACCCCACAGGGAACTCTGGAGCTGCGATGGCCTCTTCCAGCTGTTCTTAAGTGGGACATGAGAGTCTGTGCCTTTGCCCTGAATATCAACCAGCACTGGCACATGGGCTGTCCTAACTTTGGCTGAGGCAGCTCCCTTGAGCTGAGCTCAATTTCTGGGGAGGGGCTTGCTGAGTGCCATCAGCATCTGACACCCCTAGCAGCTGAGCAATGAGGGCCTCAGCCCTGGAAGAGGATCTGTGTGGACACCCTGGAATCCCCCACACCTGCTCTGTCACTCACTTGCTGCCTGGGCTTTGGGCAGTTGCCTAACTTCTCTAGGGCTCATGATTCCTTATCTATAAAATGAGGTTGAGAGTCACTAGAGACAGCACAGGAGACTTAGTGATTCAGATTCTTTTGGTGCTCTGACTCTGAGAGTTGGTTGATGCTGACTTTGGTGAGAAAAGAGCTAAGGGAAGGAAATAAGAAATTTACCTATTTGGAATAAAGCTTAGATGACAGCAATTGTTTAAGCAATTGAACAGGATGAAAGAGGGTCAAGTTTTGCACAGACGAAGATCAGGCTGAGGAGTTTAGTACCCTGGGTTTTGTTGGGAAATCCAGGAAATACCAGAGGAAAAGTTGTCCTCTGTCCTGGAAAATAGTTCCACCTGGGAGAACCCAGAAGAGCTTGGTGGGATGGCTTGGGGTAAGATAGGGTGGGCATGCTTTCTCTCTCCTACTTGGAGCCAAGTGGAGAGGAAGTTTCATTCATTTGTGTGACTCCAAAGGTCAGATTGAAGACCAAGAAAGGGAACATTTAATTTATAATTAGAATAAAGTAATTATGAGAAAGAGGCAGTTGTACAAACATTTTGAGTAAGGTCATTCCAAGCAGAAGGAATAGCAAGTGCAAAGTCTCTGAGACAGGAATAACCTGGATGTTTGAAGGACAAAAATATAATGGTTGGTGTTTGGACTGTAGTTAATGAAGGGGAGAATAGAAGGTGAAGTGTAGAGGCAATTGGGGCCACATAATGTAGGACCTTGTATGTTTTGGTAACGTGCTGTCTACAATGAGAAGCCACTGGAGGGTGTGGTGGTAGAAGATGAAGTGTTAAGCAGGAATATACCCTCACGTGGTCTATGCTTTAGAAAGATTACTTGTTGCTTGCTGGTGGAGAAGGGCTAGGGGAGGTAAGCCAGCAGTCATTCAGGGAAGATATTATGTGGCATGGAATCAGGTTGTAGTTGAATAGTTGGTAAGAAGTAGTCAGATTTGGGATATGACTGGCAGGTAGAGCCCAGAGAATTGTATTTCAATTAGATATGGGTATGAAGAAAGCAAACAAAGTTTGGCTTGAGAAGTTGGATGAATGGTGGTACCACTTACAAAGATAGGGGGTGCTTAGAATGAGGAGTTTACAATACATGGAAAAGAAGCAATAGTTCTTGATAGCACGTAAAACTGAACTGTTTATGGAACAGCCAAATGGAGATGTCTATTAGGCAGTTACAGGAGGAGAACTGAAAGTAGATTTGGGGATTGTCAGCAAATAATGTCATTTAAAACCATGAAATGGATGATACTACTTTGGCAAAGAGTGCAGAAAAAGTCAAGAAGTGGGCTGAACAAGTAAGCCATGGGACACTCCAACATCGAGAGGTCTGGTTCAAAGAAATGAGACAGCATATGGAACTAAGAAGTGGCCTGGGAGGTGGTAGGAAAACCAGGTAAGGACAGAGTTCAGAGTAAACTCTGAACATTTAAGTAGAATAAATGAGTAACAAATGCTCTCAAGAAGGATGAGGGCTCAGTTATACTGGATGTTGCTGAGAGGTAGAGTGACATGAGGACAAAGAATTGTCTTTTGGATTTAGAAAGAGGTAGATCTTTAGAGACCCTGATTGGGACAATTTCAGTTGGGGACTGAACGATGGGGACAGAAGAGTGTGGTGCAGCCTGGTTAGAGTGTGTACAAAGGAGAAGGGGGAGATACAGAAATAGTGAGTATAGGAACTCATTTGAAGAACAGAGAAATAGCATGGCTATTAGAGGAGGCATGTTGGGGTATTAGTAGAGGAGGATGTTGGGGTAGGATGCAGGCTGTTCAGCTGAGTTTACTATGAGAGATGAAGGATTCTTATCTGAATGTGTTCATTCTCACTATGAAGTAAGAGGTAAGGTGGGGGAACTTGAGGAGAGAGAAGATGAGAAATAATTTAGAGAGTAGAGAGAACAGAAAACTGAATTTACTAAGAAAGTAGAGAAAGATTATCTGGAAGTCTTGAGTGTCCATTTTACCTCTGCATCCCTACATTTGGTATTAGTCGGTGTCTCAAAAGCAGGGTGGGTGGGCTGGAATGGGAATAAAGGATAGAAACTGTAATGAATAAACTAAAATAAAAAATTTAAAAAAAAAGCAGGCACAAATTCCACATGTACAAATAGTGACTAAGATCTGTAATTAAAACAGCACCAGCAAATAACATATGATGGAGACAGAGAGGGGCAAAAGGATGGGAGCTCAGCACTCTTGTTTTTAAGGGAGTGTTTATGGGGCAGACCATGGAATCTAAGCAGAATAAAGGAAAATGTGGACATGGGTGGCTGGGAGGGAGAGTGTGGTGAAAATGCAGCAGGTCCATCCATGAAGAGCCTTAAAGGGAATGAAGGCTTGCTGGGGAGGAAGTGCAGGGATGATGAGCTGAAAGGGGAGGAATGTTTCAAAATGAGATTTTGGAGGTTTCCTAAGAATTATGAGAGCAAAAAGACTGCTTTTCCTATTTTTTGTTTTATACATTTATATATATACCCTTTAAAAAGTACTTTATGTATCAAGAGAGTAATAGTGTTTATGACTCATATGTAAATAAAAGTACATCATATATGGAGGTCCTCTCATTGTGTGGGCTGAACAGTCAGACAAGTGAGGAGACCACTAGGCTGGGCGGAAAAAGTTTCTTTCTTATAGGTGATGGCAGGTATGGGAGCTCAACCCTGTCTGGCTGGGTAGTTTATGTGCTATATTACATCATGGATATAGGTCATGGGATGTAAGTAATGCAAGATAATTTTCAGGAAAAGTTAAAATCATGACTCTCAGATGTAAAATGAACACATATAAAAGATTTTATCTCACTTATTCAATGAGAGAACTAAGCAGATACAAAAACTGGGCAAAAAGAGGTTTCCTAACTCATACAGAGTTATGAACTATCTCAGAGCAATGAATACAGTTCAAATCAGATAACCCCCAGGTTGTGCTGGAGGCAATGCATAGTTTCCTACTGAAACACAGATTCTTTTCTTCCTCTAGAAGATTGAGTGGTGTTAGTGCACCATAGCAGGCCATCAAAATCAGAACCTAAAAGGCCCAAGGGGAATGTAGCAGTTGAGGAGAACCAAGTAATATTTGGAGAAGTGAAAAGGAGACCCAGGAAAGGGCATCATGATGGCAGGGAAGGTGAGGCTGTGAAATGGGCCATCTCAAATGAGGACAGATGAAGACAAAGAAACTTAAAAAAAACTTCCTGTTGGAAAGTGGGATAAAGAGTCATTGTTACTTCTGTTTTCATATTGTTTAAGTTTTCAAATATTTTTTAAAGATTTTATTTATTTATTTTTAGAGAGATGGGAGGGAGAGAGGGAGAGAAACATTAATGTGTGGTTGCCTCTTGTGTGCCCCCCACTGGGGACCTGGCCTGCAACCCAGGCATGTGTCCAGACGGGGAATCAAATTGGTGACCCTTTGGTTCTCATGCCAGCACTCAATCCATTGAGTCACACTAGCCAGGGCTCAAAATATTTTTTATTAAAAAAAACCACACATTTATCAAAGGCTTCCAATGGTCCCAAGCTAAGGGGCTTAGAGATGGTTAAGTGTGCTGCCTAGGGCCCATGGGAGCTGGGGTCCTGACAGAGGGAGGATGACCCCAGAGTGCACCTCTTAACTGCTCTATTCTACATGAAAAAATTCCCTATTATTTTTTACAGAAGCAACTTTTAGATTCTTCTCACTGTACATCATGGATCTATTAATCCTTAGGACTTCTTTTAAGAGACAACTGTTTCAGACCAAGAATTTGCCAAGGCAACATGCACTGACTCAGAGCAGAGCCCCAGCCCAGATCAAGAGAACAGCTGGAGGGACAGTGCCTCCCCAGAAGTAGGGGGAGGACTGGGTCTCAGGCCAGAGTCCTGGCAACAGGCCACCAGAGAGGCACAATGGGACCAAAACATAAAGGAGACCCTGGGCTACTTCCTTGATGCATCCTGGGGATTTCAACCCTCACTTATGCAGACAGCAACAAGAAGTAGAGGCTGAGGCATTGCCTACCTCTTTGGAAAAGGATATAAGGCAAACTTCTATTCAGTCTATGATATCAGAAGACTTGGTAAGACTCACCACATGTGCAGATATTTTGTAAATTGTGTGCATTTCATGGCTAAAAATTACAATTGAGTCATCAATAACTGTGCTTAGATACTTACTAGGCCCAGCATGGTTCTAGGCATATGGAGGGGAGGCCAACACAAGACAAACATAAGGTCTGAAGCTGCTGTAATCACTGCTTGTGAACTTTTGGAGGCTGCAGATGATTTGGAGGCTGCCTTGGGGTTTCTTCGCAGTACACAAATCTGTGTCTTGCTCCCTCATAGCGTCTTAAATCATTGTGGTAAGGAAGAATTTCCTTGTATGCATCTTGTATTTCCTTGTATCATCTCTATTGCTAATATAATGCTTCACAATCAGCAGCAGCTTAAAAAAACATGCCTACATTTTCAAAACTAGACTGAAACATTCATTTCAATAGCCATTTTTAACTTAGCTTTATTTTTGTGCTCATGCAGCCCTAACTATTCCAGTTCTCAGTCCTGTCCTGATGGAAGACATACTATTTGATTCAGCTTGACATATTTATTACAGATATTCAAAGTGCACAGAGACCTGTTAAAAGTAGAGAGAGGGACACAAATACTGAGAAAGGGTAAGATACTGCTCCTAGGTGTGTGCTAGATGGAAGCACGAGCACAAAGCAGACAAATAATGGTTTGTGTTTCACACTACATAAACCCAATGAGATTAAATGTCTCTTTTTTGTTGATCAGTTTAGAAGACTGACAAGGGCAGATCTATAGGGACTGGTCAGTAACATGAAATTTGAAGTAGCCCACATAATGCTATTAGGCAGGGTGAGATCTGTGACTAACAGGGGCCACATATGTTCCCTAAATATATTCAGACAACTTTTAAAAGAAGACTGTGCCAGACAAAAAAAAAAAAACTAGTCTGCAAAGTAGAACAAAGTGGGTAAGCACATTTACCAGTGTTATTCATTTCATTGTCTAAAAATGTATAAACACAAGTGTATTCTAGGCAGTAATTGAAAAAAATGGTTAAATAATAAAAGAAGTAATCTACGGAGATTTATCTAAGGACAGCTATGAGCATGATCTTATAGGAAAAATAAAAGAAACTACTTCCTTATAGGCATGGGACCACTCTTGGAATTTTAAAGGTTTTACTGTCAGATAATCTGGGGTGATGGACAGAGACCCTGAGAACTGGCTTACAAAGTGACTGTGGGTTTAGGTATAGCCTGGAGTTTGACTTGCCATGAGCCATTAATCTGACATGGTTATAAGTTATTGATAAGCTATTTTTTAAAAGCCTAATTATTAGTATAGATAGTCGCTGCTTCATTCATTGAAGAATTCATCACAGAATCTCAGAATTATTCAAAATAAAAATCATTGACTCCAACCTTGAAGCCCATGCTTCAATCTGCTCTGTGATGTTCCCAAAGTAGGGGTCCTGCTTGTGCTTAAATATCTCCAGGGATGAAGAATTCACTTCCTTTTGAGGTGGCCCACTTTATCATCATGTTTCCATCATTCAAGTTAGGGAATAAGGTGAAAATCACCTCATGCCATATTACCCTTGAACATCACTTTGGAAGGTGTGATGTCCCCTCTGCCTCCCCATTGTGGGAACAGATTACTTTTTTTTTTTTTTTTTGGTTAAGCCTCCAGTAAAGTCTGGTGACTTGTGTTTATGGGCTCTCTGCAAAATGCTCATCTTTATATGCTGGTCTTATAGGAATGAAGGGATGACAAATTCAAGTTTCCCACTGATGTTCACTTCAGGGCTTACCCTCATTGAGTGAAAAGTTGGTCATTGCAGAATGTTTCCATTTATTTCTCCTCTCCCTCTCTCTCCTTCCACCCCCAGCACATATAGTTAAATTCATGTAATTAAAACACAAATAGTTTTAGCAACCAGCATTTAGTGAAAGAATTGATAGAAGTCTTCAAAGTCATTTAAGAATATAAAGTGAAGGCAGAGTTCTTGAAAGAAACTCAGTTACTCTATGCCTTCAGGGAGGCAGAACACTATTCGTGGATAATAAGGAGGCTAAAGGTCTAACTCTACTGCAGCTGCTGTGCCAGCTGTGTCATCAGAACAGCTGGCTGAGGGATGAATGAGGCTGCCAGGTGAGGGCTCTTGGTCAGATGGGAGGTTGTAGGAGAGCCCTGTGAGGCCTGCTTTGGAGTTGGAGTGAGTAAGGCTGATGCCTAAGAACAGGAGCAGTATAACGGCAGGGTGGAGCCCTCAACAGGCTGGGGCCTGGGCATTGCCTTCAGCCGGGTGCTTTCCATACACAGATTCTCAGGAGAAAACATCTACCCTCCCCATTCCATACATACCACTCTGATAATCCTAAATATTGATCTCCAGCAGAATCATTAGTTATTCAAATCCAGTAGTCCACTGGACTTTTCTACTTGATGTCTTAGAGACACTGCAAATCCTACATGTTAAATGCTGATGTTGGGGCTCACAGGAGCAGTGGCCCTGAGTTCCCAGCTGCACTAAGCAGGGCTTACAGGAATGTCAGGCAGTGTCTGTTGCTGGAGAATTGAGAAGGCTAAGCCCCACAAAAAAGACATAAAACCTGAGCTTTGTTGTGAGTTTAAGAACAGTAAATGGGGCGATTACAAAACCTTAGTGTCCAGGCTTGAAATACTGTCTATTCATTTGACTTGTCTTCCTGGAAGGTACACATGATTCGGTAGCCCAAGTCTCTAAAGAACAGCTGTTCAAGGAAGTAAATACCCTGTAATAAGCAAAGGCTTCACAATGATTTCACTGACTAAAACTTAACTGGGATTCTTTTAAGCAGTCTTTCAAGAGTTGTAGGATATGGTTTTCTGGGCCCTGCCAGCTTGTTCAGGGAATGTGGCTGGGCAGGGAGCTCACATCAGGTCTGCAGATTCTCCTCTAGTTATCTTGTGTCTAGAGCAGCAGCTGCAGTCATTAACTGTATCTAAAGGTCGGCAGAGAGCTTTGTGACCTTGATCCCCTCAGGCTCTTGATAGGAGTCCTGCTGCATTACTCCCAGATGCCCCAAGCTAGCTTGGAGCCCTTGGTGAAGGACCCTGCTGCTTTACCTGGCATATCCACCTGCCCAAACATCTGGCCTTGCTCTAAAGCAACGCTACCGTCATTAAATTCCCCAAATCTCTAAGTCTTGCTTCTTCCATGAAATAAGCTGTGCCTTGGGGGTCTCATGGGACTTTTTGTGCCTCTTTTTCCCTTGCTCACCCTTCCCTACCTTCACAGTCAGACTCCAGGTCATATCTCAAGGGCAGCTTGGTGGCATGTGTGAAAGGGTGGGAGAAAAGAAAGTCATTCTCCCTGACCTGTGGTGGGGTGATGGTCAGGATTTTTTTACTCTGGGGGCCACTAAGCACCTCCCTGGACCTTTGGCCACCTTGCCTCTTGCCTTCCAGGCTGGTGGCCTCACTGGGTCTCTCTCTTCAGGCAGGGCCAGTAGTTGAAGCCCCAGATCAAACCAGGAGAGCATGGAGCTTATTAGAAATGTTGGAAGCATATGGTGGCAGGATTTGAGGCCTGGACAGTTCCACACTGCTGTGGCCAATGGACACACGTTGCCACCTATTTCTCCTCTTCAGAGGACTACTCCTGGGAGGGGGTGGTGGGGAGTGCCCCTGGGCAATAGGTTGGATTTCCCATTCTTGAACAAAATCTCCAGTTTTTCTGCACAATTTCTATACAATTAAGCAACCATATTTTCTATACAATTCAGACAAGTATCTTAAAGTTTTAAACCAATTTTCCCTTGACGTGCTTAATGATTTTTAAATAAATGATTTTTTTAGAATGAATGTTCTTTAGTCTGTTACATGCAGTTTCATTATATACATAAGAATGTGTGTATATTTACATGAAATGCACATTTTCTTATACACTGTAGCTCGATGAGCAGAAATAAGCTCTTGTTGACAGCCAAACTGAGGTTGGAACAGACACTCCAATTCTACTGGAAAGGAAGACAGGTGCTATGGATGTTTGGGTGCTTATAGCTATTGGGAGGTACCTGAGCTGATTTTAAAGAAAAGAGGCATTGCTAGAAAGGGAAAGGGAGGGTCAGGGAGTATGTGACAAAGCCAACCCATTGGTTTTGGGGTGGGGAAGGAGGCTGATAAACAAAGATTCATGAATTTGATAAAAAACTAAATCTGTGTGCATTTCTTTTAGATTTCCCTACTCATCATATCTAGACTTTCAACAGATATTTTCTGAGCACCTTCTCCACAGATTTGAAACTGCAAACGTTGTTCCATCTTCAGGCTGCTCTTTTTAATTAAAAAGTGTGTGTGGTGACTTTGGAGAGCATCTAGAAGGCTATTCTTTGATTGTCATGTTTGTGTCTTCATTGCCAGGCAATGAGTCTCACCATTCATCTGCCTCTTGTGTCACATGGGGAGTAAATGTCATTCTAGCTGGATGCTTCCAAATAGGCACTTTTTCAGTGCTCAGGAAAGGATCTGATATTTGCCCAAAACACTTTGAAGGTCACTTGCTTGAGTTGCTCCCAACCTCCTGCTTTATCCCTTTTCATCTAATTACTCTGTTGAATTAACAATCATAATCAGTGTTGTAATAATGGCATCTCCTACCTTCTAAGATCTTACACTGTACCAGGAACCAGAGACTCCTGTATCAGAATTATTTAATTTAAGCATCCCAATATTCTATACATTTCTTGATCTTCCCATTATTTAGATGAGAAAACCAAGGCTCCAGAAAAGTTAATAAACTTGCCCGAGGTCTGAGTGACTCCCATGTGAAGAGTTAGTCCTAGAACTGGGTCATAGCTTCGTTTACAATGTTATGCCCTTTGACAAGTCCCCCATGGTCTCTTGGGCTTGGTCAGGAGCTCCCCCTGCACCCATAATACTTTGTGCTGCCTCTACCATAGCACTTACTACCTGGATTGTGACATTTATTTACTGCTCACTCTTCCCATTAAATTGGGGGCTCCTCAAGAACAGGAGTCATGCCTTATTCACTGTTTACCTCCAGGCCCCAGAGCAGTCTTTGACAAGGTTTGAACCCTGCCTGGCTCTCCCGTGATGCACCATGATGAGAATCCTGAAAGGCAAGGGAAGCTGGGGAAAGGAATTTCTAGTCAATGCTAGAAGACCCATAGGTTTCTGTTTTCTGGTCCTGAATTGGACCAGGATGATGAGGAAGGTAACATGTGCCATCTGCCTGAAGTTCCTTCTCCTACTGTGGATGATGAGGTGTATCTTCCCATCAACTGCATATCAGAAGATCAGCTACCTTGTGGAAAATGTTTGGAAGCAGATTCAGGGACCATTCCCTTGCCATAGTTCTGTTCTTGGGGTGCTCCCTCAGGGTGTTTGCTTCTGGAAGAGTCTCAAGATAGTGAGAGTGAATGGGAAGACCTATAGGAGACCATGAACCCAGGTGATGGCACCCTCAGGTGGGTATTACTTTGTCTCGGCAGAATGAGGCTGGACTGAGTTCTTCAAGTTGAGCTCACTGTTTTCAGTCCCCTTTGGCTGATGGCCTGTGGGAAACACTGCATTCCCTTCACAGTCCCTCTGGGGGTCCCATATCATCATGACAGGTGTTTTCATTGAGCACTTACCATGTCCATGTCCATGACAACAGCCTTATAAGAAAAGGATATTATCATTCACATTTTACAGATGACACATGTGGGACTTTTCCACAGTCTACAATGAGTAAGTGACCAAGTCATAATTCAACCCAAAGTCTCCTACTCCATGGACCACATGTTCAGTGCTGTCCTCTGCTGCCTCCAGCACTGGCTGGGCAATTGTCTCTCCTCAGGACTCTCTGTTTTGGTGGGCTGCTTGTGACATGCTGATTCCTATTTTGTCTGCTCCTACCTGCCTCTGGGTTTGATATAGTTCATAGAAGAGTCTTGGCATCATGTAACCTGGCCCTTCTTGTTGAGTCACTATGGCTCAATACAACAAGCTCTTCCTTGATTAAGAAAGTCAAAATGTTTACAGAAGACATAGCTGGAAGTTGGGACTCAGTCACCAGGCTGGGGCAAGATTATACCATGAAGACATAGGAGGAGGAAGTGTAACAAAAACTGTCAGACTTGTAGTAGAGCGGGTTAAAATGTTGACAGGTTGCTAAACCACTCAACATTGTGTTAAAATGCCTATTGCATGAAGTTCCAGTTTTTAAAAATTGCTGAGTTATCAAGAAACTCACACAAAGACATTTCAAGATGCAGTGGAACTTACTAAAGCATTGCCTCATGGAGATTTAGCTATAATTGAAACACACTCATTCACTGTCATTCTACTGTGGACCAGCTACGTTTTCACCACAAATGATTGAACTGGATTCTTAGAGGATGTGGCAGGCAAGCTGATAATGTGGGTGGATATTTGAAGTTCAACTATGACAAAAGTGCTGGTTCTTATCTGAAATAGGAAGCAAAAACTTAATAGAGGGGCAACATGGAAACTTTGAAGACCACGCATGATTTATGGGGAAGTTGGACACTGACATCTTTGTAAATGATACATATGGATTCACAAAGTGTGGAGCAAGCAGGGAGCAGCTTATCTACAAAGGGCAAACTTCTGGAGAGGGCTCCTCAGGGCTGAGGAGCTGAGAGAAGATAGAGACAGCAATGCTTTGGGAACTCAGGGAAGCAACTAAGGACCATGAATGTTAGTACTTACAGCATGACCCATGAGATCTGCAGTGCCCTGAAGGGAGGCTGTGGAGAACAGTAGTTAGAACAGGGCTTTGCAGCTGGAGGGGCTCAGGCTAGCTGAGTGACCTGCAGCAAAATGGCTCTCACACCACCTAAGACTTAGCTAACTGACTGCCAAATGGAGATAACAAAACCCACCTCATGCTGTTACCCTAAGAGTCAGAGGAAAATCTGTGTCAGGTGTTTGCTATACTCCCTGACATGTTGTGAGACTAAAAAGGCATGAGCTATTTTTTTCTTATAAATTATAAAGGAGGCAATAACTTCAGTGAGATGATGCAACCTTATGAATGCATTCAATCCTGTTGAAAATTTTTTTTCAAATAGACAAAGGAACTAAGTAGTCAGACTTGTGCCCTAACATGAGGTATGGAGTGGGGTGGGGAGAAGTACTGGTTTACGGAGAGGCTGTCAAGGTCTGGGATGGACTTAATAACCCTCAGCTATGAACAATGGCTTAGGATGTAATCAGGTTGAGTCTTGTTACCTTCACTTATCCTTTTCAGCTGATGGAAGGCTGGCATGCAGCTGTGACTGATCAAGACATTAGTTGTTAGGCTGGGCTCCGTGTAGCAGCCAACAGATGTGCCTCAAGACATCCATGGACCTCTGTACCTATTGTAGAATGTGGACTTGTATGGTTCTTTTGGAAAAAAGCAGCTCTTAACATTCTTTGAATTCTCTAACAGATCCATCACCCCCCAAAGTTTAAGAATCTCTGTTGTAAATATTCCCTCTGTCATCCTGGAAGTGGGGAGAAGTGTTGGAGGGCATAGAGGACTTTGCTTATGGATGAAGTAGTGTATCCTTGGACTTTTAACCTAAATAACAAATTATTTTATTTTGTACTGTTAGGTAGTAAGTGCACAGGAAGAATCTATAAATGATTTAATTTAATCCTCACATCAACTTTGAATGGTATTCTTATTCCTCTTTTATAAATGGGACTTAGAATGTTTATTTAATTATTCCAAGAGCATGGAGCTAGAAGAGATAGATTTACACTGCATCTATCTGATTCTATTTTTGATACATTTTTACATTTTCCCTTGAATATGTCTTTCAATGTAAACTTATATAACAGAGATGTCTTTCCATCACATGTATGACATGTGATGGAAAAAAAAGTCCTACTTTTTCCCTTACTGGATATTTCTCTCTAATGAGGCTAAAACAAGCCTTGCTGTCCAGTAAGATTGGAAGTCAGAGCAACTGTTCTGTTTAGGAAAGGCTGCTGGCCAAATGGTGGAGGCCACCCAGCAAAACTTATGTATTGTTTTATATGAACACAGTCTCTTAAGGCAGGACCTGATGATTTCTGCATGGATATTCTTTCAACTGGAAGAGACCTCAGATGTCCTTGGTCCAGAGAATGTACCCACAGGCTCTGCCACCAGGAAGGAGAAGGATCCTGGGAAGAATATCTGTGATGGAGGGTCTGGCCCAGTTTTTAAGAAATAATATTGAAAAGACCATGCCTGTTACTTCTGAGACTCATTCTGAATCGTGACCTCTATTCAATTCTGGGGTATATGTCAAGTGTGTTTGAGTGTGTGTGTGTGTGTGTGTGTATGTGTACCCTTGCACTCACGGCTGGGAGTGGGGGAATTCCCTTTGTGAAAGATGTCGAGAACCAATCTTATCTCAGGCTTGTCCAACCTGCAGCCTGGAGGCTGCATGCAGCTCAGGATGGCTGTGAATGCGACCCGACACAAAATTGTAAATTTACATAAAACCTTATGAAATATTTTTGTGTGATTACTTGTTGCAATGTATTTAATGTGTGGCCCAAGAAAACTCTTCCTCCAGTGTGGTGCAGACACCCCAGAACGCTGGAAATCCTTGTGACTATATTAAGATAAACTTGGACAAGGCAAGGTACTGTACACACTTTCTGGGACAGATGCAATGTTCCAGTTTGCACCTTTTTGCTCTCCATTCATTGAAAGAATTTTCGTGGCTTTCAAAGTGCCCCTACTTTCTTCAAATGAATCTACTAAGGGTCTTAGGTCAAAGGCCATGAGAGTAATGCATTTTGACATATTTCTCTGTTCTTTCTATGCAACTCCATATGAGCATAAATTCTTTTGAAAGCATTTTCTTTTGAGACTCAACAATCTGAATCTAAAGATTATATCATGGAAAAATAATATGGGAACATCTAATAAAAAAAGAAGAGTGAAGTGGCAGATCCAGTATTACCAGATACTAGACATACAGCCAACACCATAACAAAAAACTGACATTATGTGGGATTAGCAAATGCACAAAAGAAATAGACCTGATGGGCCACAGTGGGAGCCAAAGAAGACACTCAACACTATACAATGGGAGACTCATGGTGGTTAGTGTCGCAGTGTCAGGAAGGGAGGACAACCTCATCGAGAGAACAATGATAATTAAAAAAAGATGACTTAGACTTAAAGATACTTCATCTACCAAAATTATATATAGGTTGATTAAATGTATAATTTTTTTTTAAATTTTTTATTTTAGTTTATTCAGTACAGTTTCTATCCTTTATTCCCATTCCAGCACACCCACCCATTCCTCCCCTCCTCCCTCCCCTTTCCAACCCCCCTAGTTTTGTCCATGTGTCCTCTATATTTGTTCCTGTAAACCCTTCCCTTCTCCCCTGAAATTCCCTCCCCTAACCCCTTTGTTCACTGACAACCTGTCCTCTATTTCAGTGTCTTTTGTTATATTTTGCTTGTTTCTTTGTTTTGTTGTTTAGGTTCCTGTTAATGGCGAGATCATATGGTATTTGTCTTTCACTGCCTGGCTTATTTCGCTCAGCATAATGCTTTCAAGCTCCATCCATGCTGTTGCAAAGGGTATGAGCTCCTTCTCTCTTTCAGCTGCATAGAATTCCATTGTGTAAATGTACCATAGTTTTTTGATCCACTCATATACTGATGGGCACCTAGCTTGTTTCCAGCACTTAGCTATTGTAAATTGTACTGCTATAAACATTGGGGTGCATAGGTTCTTTTGGATTGGTGTTTCAGGATTCTTAGGATATAGTCCCAACAATGGGATTGCTGGATCAAAGGGCAGGTCCATTTTTAGTTTTCTGAGGAAGTTCCATACTGTTTTCCACAGTGGTCATACCAGTCTGCAATCCCACCAACAGTACAATAGGGTCCCTTTTTCTCGACAACCTCTCCAGCACTTGCCTGTTGTTTTATTCACGATGGCCATTCTGACTGGTGTGAAGTGGTATCTCATTATGGTTTTAGTTTGCATCTTTCTGATAGCTATGATATTGAGCATCTTTTCATGTGTTTCTGGATCCTCTGGGTGTCCTCCTTGGAGAAATGCCTGTTCAAGTCCTTTGCCCATTTTTTGATTGGGTTGCTTGTCTCCTTAGAGTGGAAATGTGTAAGTTTTTTTATATATTTTGGAGATTAAACCCTTGTCTGAGGTATCATTGGCAAATATGTTTTCCCATACAGTTGGTTCTCTTTTTATTTTAATACTGTTCTCTTTAGCCATGCAGAAGCTTTTTATTTTGATGAGATCCCATTTGTTTATTCTTTCCTTTATGTCC
>CM052542.1:96974442-96988742 GCA_028533065.1 Trachops cirrhosus | reverse complement strand
TTATTTCGCTTAGCATAATGCTTTCAAACTCCATCCATGCTGTTGCAAAGGGTATGAGCGCCTTCTTTCTTTCAGCTGCATAGCAGCACAATTTACAATAGCTAAGTGCTGGAAACAACCTAGGTGCCCATCAGTAAATGAATGGATCAAAAAACTATGGTACATTTACACAATGGAATTCTATGCAGCTTCAGTGGTGATTTTTGTTTTGTCATGGATACACTTCTTAATAGCAAAATGTTCCAGTACACACTACTTTCAATTTTAAAGGGATGAACATCTAAGGAGAGGATGATGGAAGGCAGGCACCAACACTGAGCAGGGCATAGTGGGTGTTTAATCGATGAGTTCTATGTCTTTGTCCTTGTCCTTATCCTTCTGTCGGAAAAGTGCAGATCTGGAAAGTCTGCTCTTCTCAGGTTCATTCTAGAACTGAGGCTGCTTTTCCTTTGGGTCCAGTGAATAGAGTCTTGATGGCTTCTAGGGTTAGTTTGTTTGGGCCCACATGTCTTCAAGTCAGATCACAACAGTGAAAGCACCAGAGTCCCATTTGCAGTGCCCTGACTCTGTCCCCCTACTGGCAGTTGCCCTAGCACTATATGTCCCTGAACCCTTTCCTATACTGCCAAGATCCCATGGGTGAAGGTCTGGATCCCATTATTTAACACAGACTTGAGTGCCTCTCAGGGGCCCTCTATTTAGGCCCCTTGGGTGGTGCTTCACCCACACCATGTTACTGCCTATGCTCTGAACACAGCTAAGACACCATATCCTGAGCCATGTGTCTGACTCTTTGATGCCTACTAAAAGGGTCTGCTGATGAAAGGGGAGCTAAGTTCTATGGTGTGAACCTCAACCATTTGAAAATAAAAGGTGGGAAGAAACTGAGAAGGTAAGTTCTCCCTTCTTTCTTTCCTCCTGGACTGTTTTGAGTAGGGCACATCTTGCAACCCTTCCAGAGAAGTTCTGGGTGTTAAATGGTTGGCATGATTACACTGCATATCACATTTGCCTTTGTCTTTCTTCCCTTTTCTTCTTACTTTCATTGCCCTGGGCTTACAGCTCCTGAATGAAATGTCAGAATTTAATCCTTGTCTCAGGCTCTGCTTTCCACAAGACCTGAGCTAAGACAGATCTTGAGTGCTTTTGGGACCCTTTCCTGTCCATCCCAGCACTGACTGGTGAGGACCAGACATGACCCTCCTGACTGTAGCTTGGCTCCCACTGAGTGACTTGTGAAGGTCTAGTCACTCCTTGCTCAGAGTATCTCTCATCTGAGCTGAGCTGGAGAAAACCATCCTCCTTCTCTCCTGCACATGCTCCTCCATGCAGAGGAGTGAGGGCTCCAAGGGTTCCATTGCTAAAAGAATAGGCCAACCTAAGACCTGGGGAGGTATACTGACAAAAGTCCAGGTCAAGAAGATAAGGTGTGTTTGAACTGTGAGAGGGTCAGTGTCAGGAGAGACAGAATCCTGAATGAATCAAACAATGATTTTTTTGTTGGTGGTTTAACTCTCTGGGCTTATGAAACACAGCACTTAAGAATATGGCTTAAGGGGAAGAGGCCACCAGCTTCAAAATCTCTGTTCTCTCTCTTACAACATCTCTACCACTCAGCTCTGTTAATTGCTATTCTCTTTCATGTATCACAGGCTCCTCTCATCATCCAACTTGGCTTGGGTCCTGTGTGGGGTAGAGTGGGCATTTAGGAAAGTGGTCTCAGGAGGTGCTGTGCCCAGACTCCTCTCCCAGTCCTGGGCCCTGTTCTGAGATTAGGAGGATGTAACCTGACTCATTTTTTCAGGCCAACATTCAGCTCTAACCAACATACTGAAACATTCCCCTCCCTGCTTGAAGTGTTAGTCCCAGGTGCAGGTAGAAGGTGTGAGTGATCTCTCACTATAACTCACACATAGCTCTATCACCCAATCCCATGTTCTTGGCAGACATCACCAATTGATTATGGTGATCTTCCATCCAGATCCAGTAGTGGCCTTCAAAATCCTTCTCACCACCCTTCTTCAGGTAGAGTCTACCAATGGGCTGGATTTGGGATTGGGGATGAAGTCTGTTGTCATTGTGGCACTAGACCTTGCCTAGGAACTTTACAATAGAACCCATGGAATCTAGGTAAGTTATCAGGTATGGATGCTCAGATGCTGCTCTGGCATCTGCTGTCAGGATTATTTTCCTGGAAATGAGTGTACAGCTTGTGAACTTCCTGGCACGTATCTAGTCCCATTCATCTGAGGGATTGTTGGCTGGTTTAAGGGTACAATTTTAAAAAAAAAATTACAGAGTTAATTAGCACATGTGACACTGGACACATGCCCTTGACCTAGAGATGTAAAAAACAAAACCAAATCCATTTGTATTAAACTCAGTGGACTGCTCAAGTAACCATGTATTTTTTTACATAACAAGTTTTGTTAATTCAATGTCTCCCTTCCAAAGTCCCCAAAGTCATATCCTTAAAAGTGAGATCTTAAGGAGAATATGCCTTGTCAGTTATAATACAAGCCCAATAATAATAATAATAATAATAAACAGTAAAATATTTATTGAGGACTTAATATGATCCAGAAGTGACATAGCTAAGTGGCTCAGGGCAGAAACTCTGGTGACTGGGTCATGTTTAGGCTTTAGGTCTTACCTGGGGCTTTGCTTTAGTTTCCGTGTAAATGGGGACAATTAAAATACTTACCTCATAGGATTGTGTTGTGAACTAAATAAGTTAATATAAGGAAAAGATTTAGAGCAAGGCTTGGTATAAGTGTTTTCTGCCCAATAATAACAATAGTAATTATTATTACCATCTCCATGTACTCTTTACTCAATCCTTAGGAATATTCAGGCATAATAGTTATTTTAAAGATGAAGAAACTGAGGCTCAGAGGAGTCAGATAATGCTCTTCCATTACACCATATTGCTTTCTGACAACAAATGATGTTTTAAATCATAATGTGTCATGTACAGATGGCTTCGGCTACAAGAAACATAAAGCCTAAAATACAGTGGCTGGAACCATAGATATAGTTGTTATTGTTTACTTAACAAGAAGTCTGGGGATTGGTCAGCAGCTCAAGGAATGTCATCAAGAATCCAGGCTGTGTGTTTCTATTCTATTCTCTTTAGCTGTTGGGTTTTTTTTTGTTGTTGTTGTTTTTATACTTTTTTTGCCTCATGGTCACAAGATGGCAGTTCAAATTCCATGTTTGACATCAGTCTTCAAAGGGGGAATAAGGAGGAAAGAGTGGGACCGGTCACATGTGTTCTCATTGTCAGTAAAGCAAAAGTTTCTCAGAAGCTCCCTAACCAACTTCCCTTCGTCTTTTGCCAAAATTGGGTATCATGGTCACTGTGGCTTTTAGCTACTCTGGACAGGGCAGATCTAGAGCATTCCTGTCAATACAGTTCTGTTGAGCATGGTTCTATAGAGCAGGAGGCAGCAAAATTTTAAGAGAGTTGCAGATGGTCATTGGGTTAGCCAGCCAGTAATGCCTGCCACATGTGGGAATATAATTATGTTTTTGACCATAAATAACAGAGGTGACTAAAATTTAATCATGTGCTTTTTCTCTTGGAAAGATGCACATCTATTCTTTAGGAATGACCCTCTACTGGTCAGTAGGGTTTCACGTTCCACAAAATCAGATCTGTAACAAGATACTCAAGTCTTTGGATTTACTTAGCATTCTTTTTCTGGGGCAGGGACTATGTCTACTGAGCTGTGTGCCACCACTCTTTCCTCCTAGGTTCTAAGAAGGCATTGCCAACCAGTTATAGAACTGCTCTTGCTGAGTCCAGAGATAACCTCCGAGTCCTACTCATGGCAATCTAGGTAACCACAATTTAGAGCTGGCAAGCAAGATAAGGCTTATTTACCACCTCTGCTCAGAAGAAGTAGCAAGCTAGAGGATTTGATGGCTCCTAAAGACACAGATTTATAAAACAGACTTTAAAGCAGTTCTTCCTGAAGTGAGATGCTTCCCTGAAAAAGGGTTCTGTGCTGAAATGATTTAGGAAAATGCTGCCTATGATGTCTTTCTCTAAAAGATTTTCAGAGTAGTTTATTAAAGACTCTGAGAAGGATTAAAGCATAGAAATTTTTAGCTTTATCATAGAATTTCACAAAAATTTTGCCTACAGAATTTGTGTGTGTTTGTGTGAGTATGTGAGTTTTCATCTGACAATAAAGAAACCAGTGTAACAAGAACACCTGCTGGAGAGCCCTGCCCAGCCTTTCATCCTTCATTCCTTCCTTTCCAACTTCTATCTCATTCTTGCCTTCTCTAGTTCAACATTCCAATGTTTGCTGGTGCTTTTTCTGAAACAGGAACCTGCTCATGTCCCTCCTCCTGTGAAATCTTTTGTAGCGCCCCAGTACCCATGGGATTACATTCCACTTCCCAGCAGGGCACACCTGGAGCACAGAATTGGGTTCCCACCTGTAGTTTTGTTTCCTCTCTGTACTCTCTCATAATCAGGGCTGGTTTCATGGCCATATGGCCTGCATAATAACACAGCACCCTACATTTACAAGGACACCATGCTTTATTTAATGCTCTGTTGTCACTGTGTTGAAATTCTGAATAACTTCAAATAAGGGGTGCTGATCATCATTGCCCTGAGCCCTGCCCATAGTCCCTTTCCTTTCAAATATATGCTGACCTTTGCACACACTGCTCCCTCCACCTGCAGCTCACTTTCCACTTTTCTGGTTAACTCCAGCATGGCAAGAAATGGTAGTGCAGCCTTTATCTGCAGAACGACCAGTAGTATGGATAAGCATGAGAAAAAATCCTGATTTTGAGTCTGGGTGGAGGCCTTCCCCATATAAATAGTGGCCATGTAAACACATGAGGGAAGTGCTCTTAATAAAATATTGATTTTTCCTTTTGTTTGGTGTATACGTGTGACATAAAGTTCAGCCAAAACTTACTGACCTTGTGCTGACTGCTGAAGATTCCAAAATGAAAAAGCCACTGTCCTTTTATATTCCTGAAACTCACATTCTAGTTGAAAGGCCCAATGAGACCCACCTAAATAATCTGAGAAAAATCACAGGCTGCCTAGGTGAATGCAAATTAAAGGCTGTTTGAGCCCTGGTTAGATCTGGATGCTTGGCATAGGTGGAGATTCATTTGGTCAAGCACTTATTTTTCATAAGTATCCCAAGCACATGTGTGGGCTCTCCATGCACTGAAGGGCATTGCTGTTTAGAGAGCAGAAAACCTCACACAGCTGGCACAGTGACAACTGTTCTGCATTTGGTGGCCTCAGTGATTATCTTGTATCTATCCCCGAATTCTCCAGAAGGACCAGGCCTTGTCGAAGGGTCATGAGAACATGTGTTTTTGTTGCCTTCACTGCACACCTGCAGGAACTGGCTACAGGGCAGCCACTCTCCAGCTGGCTTATAGCTCATGCGTACCTTGCTTCCCAGCCCCTGCAGCTCCAGGAGGCCTTGAACTCTATCCTGCTGACCATGTGTGAAGAGCAGCCTGGCAGGCAGCTGCCACTGCAGTTGGTTCTGGAAGCCTGCTGGGTTCATCAGGAAGAAAGGGCTGTATACCCAGCCTTGGCCAGTGTCCACGTCAGACGGCTGGTTGGCTTGCTTCTGGGCACCATATCCAAGGTCACTGTGGATCTCCGCTTCTCATGCCAGGAGCCATTAGCCATGTGTGGTGGTTGAAATTTAAATGAGCTAAAATATACTTAATTAAAGTGAATAAAATTAAAAATTCAGTTCCTCAGTTTCACCTGCCATGTTCAAGTGCTCAGTAGCCACATGGAGCTGGTGATGGTCATTCTGAACAGAGCAGATCTAGAGCATTCCTGTCAACATGGTTCGGTTGGGCAGTGCTGGCAAAGATCTTGGGCCAAGCCAAATTCCTCACATGGCTAAGATCCAGGGGATCTTGGAAAGAGCCTTTTTACATAAAAACAATCATGTTTATAAACCATGAGTCAGTTTGCCTATCAAAATTAAACTCTAAGCCTGTTGTACAAGAAGTCTCCCCTTACCATGCCTACACAGTCCCCCCCACCCTGCGCAAGCTCCCCTCTGCTATTTTGTACCTATAGGGTGTCTCCATGTTGTGCTTGTCACATTGTGCCAGTTGTTGCCCTGTACCCTCCCCAACACCTAGGAAGGCACCTGGCACATAGTAGGTATTTGGTTTGGCCTGGGTTTTCTTGATGCAAAACCAGAGACAGGGATATTTATGAAAATTACTTATTGGAAAAGTACTCCTGGGAGTGATGGAAAGAGGAGAGGAAGGGGGACAAGCCAAGCAAGGAGGTTGTCTCAGGTGAAGCCTCACCCTGAGGCTTCAGGGTGATTGTACCTGCGTTGGGTGTCCTCAAGGCCAGGGCAGAGCCAGGACTAGGGTGAGGCAAATGAGGTGCCCAAAGTACAAATGCAAAGAAGTTAGCATCTTAGAGGAACCAGAGAAGTCTGGGTAGCCCTGAACTCATCCTGGAGACAGGCTGGAGAACTGAGCCATGATTAATGGAGGGGTCATGTGGAGGGAGAGGAGAGGACAATTGTGGACAGGGGGACACTATCAAAAGTCAATCAGAAAATGGCTCTCTCATTTTGTTTTCCTTATTGGATCCCTGCTTTCTTGGCATGTGGACATGTTGCCTCAATTTGTTGAGCCAGAGGGTTTGGTAGGAAAGGGGGTCTATTTGTTTCAAACACATTAAAGCCTGCCCTCCTTTGGTATCTCATGGTCCCCTGATGGACACTGAATTGACCTAGAGCATTTTCATCAAGAAACCATAAGGTAGATTTTGGTCACTAATTGGACATTCATTGGGGCTGAACTAGGTGAGCTACAATGAGGTATAAAGCACACAGTGAGACTGGGGGAGACAAATAAGCAAGCAAATGTGATATAATGGAGTGTAATAGAGGGAGCTGTGAGTATAGTGATGAGGGAAGGTGCTGAAAGGACATTTACATCTGCATGAGGGCAGAGGTGGAGAGAATTAGAAGTAGAGAGGACATAGCTCTGGGTCTTGGAGGCACAGAGGACCTCGGGAGGGAGGTCCCCAGCAGTAGAGGGAGAGTGTGGGCAAAAGCACAGATGTGCATAAGTACATACACAGGTATTGGGGTGGAATTACCTTCAGAGTGTGTATGGATGATGGTTACAGAGCATGTCTGGGTGCTAGGGAATGCATTGTTAGGCTCTCACTGTGTGGGACAGACACTGCCACACTGACCCAAACTGACCGCTTAGCCTGTGTGTATCTATATAAATGCCCCCTCAACCTTGGGATACCAATGTGTGATGCACTTGACCTTCAGGTGGAAAGGATAGTTGTGGAAGAAAGCTCCTCTGCACAGCAGGACAGGAGTTACCTGTGCAGGAGTAGGTTGCACCAGATGAGCTGTGAGAGTCCAACGGCATGGACCCCGGACGGTCTGCATCCCTGCAGCAGTGGGTCAGTGCCTGGGTGGGCCACTGGAGACCATGTGCTGCCATATGTGGGCCAGATGTCTATGCTGTGGTGACAGAGAATGCCCATGCAGACTCAACTCTTCCAGGAAGCCCTTGAAGAGAAGGGGCTGAGCTTAGGACTCCTCTGTGTTGTGGAGAAAGCTTCATTTGGAGGTACAATTTAACAGAGATATTTATATCAAGTGTAAACTTATAGGGATCTAGTGGTTCAAGTTGGTAAAACAATTTAAAACAAACAACATAGAAAGAAAGTTTCTTTAGTTTCTAAGTGGTGAGAAAGAAAGTAATTTGTAAAATATTGTTTTTGTTTTTGCTTTAGGTGTGTTAAAAGAATGAACTTTAGAATGATCTTTAAATCTGTTCTCTACTTTTCAACTGTGTCTGAGATTTAAAAAAACAAAATACAATCATTTTTGTTTGTTGTCCCTAAAATAAGGTACTCTTTTCTGTTAGGCTTTATCTTTCCCTTAGAACCTCCTCCAACCCTCTGTTATTTTCATTTCCATTTTCCACATGAGGATACAGACTCAGAGAGGTTAAATAATTTTGCCAAGGTCACACAGCTAGTAAGTCAGGATACTGATATCCACACTCCAGTCTGTCTGATTCAAGAAAGGTGGGCAGGTGACCCAGCTCTTTTTCTCTGCTCGTGCCCTCCACTATGCTATTGGGTTAGTTTCACAGAGAAGCACAGAGATCCAGAGATCTCTGCAGCCCAGTCCAAGCACCTCAACACATAGTCACTGCAACCTCTCTGTTAACAGGTAAGCAGCAAGGTGTACAGGGCTTTGAGCTCGGTGTGGGAAATAGGGTGATGGGTGTAACCTACTTCTTTACTGATTACTGATGAGAAGCCTCTTGCTTCTCCAGAAGAAACTGACCCACTGGCAGGTGAAAAAGCCACATTTGAGCAGATACCAAGACAAGGTGATGAGGTGCCTGATGGCAGGTGTGCTGTCAGGGCATCTGTCTCCTCTGGGAACCAGGAGCAGGCTCAGTTATGGAATAACAACATGCTTTCATGTCCTTGTGATTATCTATTGCCACGTGAGGCTCCATAACAGCCACAAATCACAGTGGCTGAAAACAATGATTGATTTAGCTCTTGATTCTGCGAGTTGGGAGTTTAGGCTGTGCTCAGCTGGGAGGTTCTTTTGGACTCTGCTGGATGCCATTGTGCACCCATGATCGGCTACTTCTGGGGGGATGGCTGGCTATTGTCTTGGAGATCCTAGCTCTTTACCAGAAGGCTAGCCCATGATTGTCAGAGGGAGAAAGAGAAGGGAAGGGAAGGGGCACAGAACTTTCAGAACTAGCCTCCCACCATTTTCACCTCATGGCATTGGCCGAAGCAAGCCACAGACCAGCCTGGATTCAAGAGGTGGGGAATAGACTCCACCTCCTGATGGGAGGATGGACAAAGTCACACTACAGCCTTAGCTTCTCTAGGCTTCAGCTTCCTCATCTGAAAGTGGATAGAGTGCCTCCCTCACCGGTGTAGGGTGGAGATGAAGTGGTGTGCACATCCTGCCCCACTGAACACCTGCATGTGGTGGTCTTTTATTAGCCATTTCCACTGGAAGCCATTTCCACTGTTAATTGTTCCTCCTATTCTCTGACTGCTGGCTGGCCAGTGTTCTTCCAGCCGAAGCTTCCCAGGACCTTCAGGAGGGTAGGTGGCCCTGCTCCAGATCGACTATCTCTGTGGCAGCGCATAGCTCATGGCCAGAAACTCCTCAAAAGTGAGGAGTTTCCTGCAAAGAAAGGGAAAGGTGAGCAACAGAGTATGAAAGAATGGATACCCACAAAGAGGTTTGAGTGGGGAGTGGTGGATGGCTGACATAGAAGCTGAAAATGGGCAGGGTCCTCTTGGGATACCAGTCTTCCTGGGCTGAGATTTCTAAACTTGAACTAAAAAAACCCTGAAACATTCAAGTCAGGGCATTAGGTGTTCATTGAGTGGTCTTGCTGTAGTAGATGGTGTATAGGATAGAATGTTGAAGGTGCCAGGTCTCACCCTTCAGGAAGTTGACAGCTGTGGTGGGGAGGTGGCAGAATGAGGTAGGTGATAAGAGAGCTGACAAGGCCCAATGTATTTGGAAGGGGCCTTCTAAACTGAGGGTAAATGCAGGGACAAAGATGTGGGCGGGATGGACAGGAAGGAGAGTCTCTGTTCTGGTTGGTACATAGGATAATAGGGTTAAAGCCTTAGCTGACAGGGGGACGGATGACAGAGACTCCTGCAGTGTGCTCATGCCAATGGGGACTCCCAACTCCTCACAGGCAGGCTGCTTTCTGCTGAAGGGCCTGTGCTGGATGGTGAGATTGGGGTAGTCCCAGGATGCACCTTCTACCAGAAACAGCCCTCTGAACCATTTTCAGTTCTTAGAAAAAAGCAGCCCTTCCTCAAGGGTGACACTGCCATGGGCTGAAAAACTATTTTAATAACCACATGACACCTGGGGGAACAGCATTCTCTAGAGTGGTGACAGATCTCTTATGAACAGGTTGTTTCCTGAGGAGACTGCTTCTACCAGGCCTACTGTTGAGTATTTGACCCTTTGGGAATGTCAGACCCAGATGCCCCCAGAAGGCCTTTGCCTGTCACAGAGAGACTTGTTTTAAGCTTCTCAACAAATCAGATATGAGCTGAGCCTGCAGTAGCCTTAGGACATCCTCCTCCTGAGTGGCCCTGGGCTGCCACCCTCTTAGCCTAGTCCCCATTGCCCTCCAAGGCCACTTTCAGGTCCTCATGATCTGTGGGGAACAGAAACAGGTTCACCTTCTTTGGCTTTTCTTTCTCATCACTCATTAAAGACACTTCTGTTGAGTACTCTCTCAGGACATGCACCACCCCTGGCTGGACCTTTGGCCTCTTGAGAGAGGTGTCCTGCTGAGTACCCTTGGGGGTACATTAGAAAGTACACCCAATTATCTCAGTCACTGATGTTGGATATGGGAGAGTTTATTAACCTCTTAGAGCCTCAATTTCCTGCAGAATAAGTTGAGACTATGTACCTCATAGCATAATGGTGGGGTCTAAATAATGCTGAGTATTAAGGTATTTCCCAGGTCAGAAATGTGATACAGACATAAAGTATTGTGATATGAGAATGGCCGCCCCCACATACTATTGATTCAATATCCACAGGTAGAAAAAAGTTTTATCTAATCTAAATTAAAGGTATCTTTGTTTTGAAAAGTTCCTATTGCATATAGCATACATTTGTATTATATAAGGTATTTTTATAATTTTGACACATGCAATGATTATGTAAGCATGCATGAATTGTGAAGCTTATAATAAAGTAGACACCCAGCTTAAGAGCTAGAACATCACCATATCACTCTACCCTCCTATAAGGCTGCTGCTTCAAACTGCCCTGCCTAGTTAGGGACTCAGGCCAGTTTAGCCTCATGTCACTGAAACCTGTTTCCTGATGGCCCTGGGAAAGGGAGTGCTAGGAGGGTGTGGGGAGAGATGTGCCCACAGAGGAAGCCTAGTCCCAAAGCTGGGAGGTCTAGTCCCATGGCACATGACTTCTCTTCTCTAACTTGAGTGACCCTAGGTGTTTCCCCAGTTCTCCAGACCAGAGTTTACCCTGTTGGCTGGAGAAGCCCTGGCGACTGCATCTGCCTGGATCAATTGTGGTAACTGCTGGGTTAGACTGGGCAGGGATGGAGGGTGCTGAGGGAGCTGACTAACTGGGCAGGCCCAGAGGCTGACTGACCTGACTGGGGTTTTGGCCTGGGAGGGACCCCGGAGTGCTCATTCTGTCCTCCAAATGCCTGCCAGAGCTCTCTATGAAGTCATATTCCTGCTTCATGTCCTTCAGCACTTCCTTTTCCTCCTTAAGAGAAACCTCCTGTAACTTTGGCTAAGTTCTGCTTGTCCCTTCAGCTGTAGCTCAGCCTTCATCTCCTCATTCAGTCAGAAATATTGTTTAAACATCTAGAAAGTATCAGGCACTATTCCAGACCCCAAATCTATGATGTGGGCCAGAGTCCTCTTTGGAGCTTATATTCTAGCATTTATACATTTGTCTGTTTTCTGGGGCAGAAAATTTCATCTCCCCTCTCTTGGCTCTGTGCCCCTATCCCACACAGACTACGGACTCCCAGAAGGGTTGCAACCTCTGTGTGGATAGGCACTAGTACCTGGAAATGGGGGAGACAAGAGGCCTGTCCCTGCTGGGTCACCCACAGAAAGAGCTCTGGTGCTGCCAGCTCTGAGTGAAGACAGTGGCTGCCGTGCCCTGTTCTGAGATGTCTTGGAGTGTGTGTGCCTCACTGGGACCCTTCTTGAGCCAGCTCCTGCAGAGGAGAAGAGTGATGGTATGAGCTGGAGGCCACCCTGGGTGTTAGGTGGCAGAGGTTGCAGGGTAGGGAGGGGAAGGGAAAGGCCGGGTGCAGTTTGAGGCACCAGAAAGCAGAGGATTTAGCAGCTAGGACTCATTGCCAGGGGTGGGGAGGCAGTACCACTGTGAGCCTAAGCTCCATGTGCAGGCTCTATTATCCCTTTGAACCACACTTGGAAAACACACATTCAAAGATATAAATGCTAAGATTTCAAGAGGGCAACTACAGAGAAAGTAAACTCAAGCACAGGGCCCTTAGAACATAAGGGATGAGCACTCCCCCCACCTCTCTCTCTCTATCTCTTTTCTACCCCCACATGGCCCCTGAACCCACATGTTAATCAACTGCTAGGGTGACTCAGGTGTGCAGCAAGGGCAGGAGCCATGGTGGCTCAGACTGTGCCATTTGATTTAGCTCTGCCCAGGATCTTGAAGAAATCTTTTCCCACAAGGTCCTCAGATCTGCATTGCCCCCAGCAGTATCCAGAGGATTAGGGTGTGGTGTGGACTCAATGGCACTAAAACTACATCTTTGTTTATCCATGGCTGTCCTCTAAGGAGAATTTCCCTGGGGAGGCCTGGGCCATGGCCCACACTGGCCTTTGGAGCAGAGAAGGGAGTGAGTGACTCAGTGACTATAGCCAAGAGTCCTGAGCCTGACCTGGAAGTCTCCTAGGAACTTACTGTGTGGGGACAGAGAGGGAAGAGCATTCCATGCAGTGGGTGTTGTGTGCAGAGACACAGGCTGACCGGGTCGGGGGCAGTGGAATGTGGATATTCAGAGGCCATGGTGGTCAGGGTGAGGTTGTGGTGGTGGATGAATCTGGAATTAATCTGAGTGGGTGGAAAGGCAGAAGGCTGACAGCTATACATTTTTGGATGGGGCTCTGCTGACCCATTTCTCAAGGTGAAGTAATCCCCTTGCTCTGGCCCTCTCTTCATTGGATCTGTGCCAGCCCAAATTCACTCTGCTGTGTTCTGGGGAATCTGGGTATTAGTATAAGGTTCAGCGACACCACCAGGGATGTCTGATTTATTGATAAAAGCCCTGGGCAGTCTTTTTGGAAGCAGAGTCTGAGGGCCAGCTGGGCTTTCAGCAAGGTAGAGGCACCAGTGAGACCTGCCTCAGCTTTCCTGGCTCCTGCAGAGCCTGGCAGAGAGTATGATTTGCATCTGGCTCTGCCTGTTACTAACTATGCTGCCATGAGTAAGTCCCTTACCATCACTGAGCCTCATTTCTCATCTGCTAAATAGTATCATAAACATTCTTTAGAGTCATATGTCAGTTAAATGAGACAATGCATATAAAGTGTTTAGCATAACATTCTCTCTTCAACAAAATCATGAGAGAGAGGGAAGATGGCGGCGTGGTAGGAAGGAGCAGATTTTCCATCTCCCACACCCAGGGAGGGAAAAATAATAGCCAATCAGAAATCAAAAATTGCAGCGGACATTGAAAAACCTGAGGGTAAGGAGACTACATGGATCAGCAAGGGGACAAGGGGGATTGCAGCTCCAGACCTGGCAGCGTGCCTGGGTCGGCCTGCGGGGTCCCGGGAGAGAACTGGGTCATCCGCTCCCTCCCTAGCCAAACAAAGACTGAACAGCACCCAGGGAGCCCAGTTTACCAGATGGCACAGAGAGAGGAGTGAGGACAAAGAGGCACCCACACAGGGTCTGTAAGCACATACGCAAAGCCCTGGGGAAGGTGCGCACCTCACCCCCTGCATCCAAAGGCACCGCCTCTACGCCTGCGCCCCCAAGCAGGAGAGAGAGCGTGGTTTGGTGAAAATCTCAGAAACCACAGCACTGAAAAATAAAAAGGCACTGGTGCTTCCAAGGACCTATGATACCCAAGCTGTGAATTGGGGGCAAGTGGGTGCCCTTTGGGATCCAGAAAGCGGGAACCCGGAAGAGGGGCGGGTGCTCCGAGGAACATTGGAGCACACTGAGGTGAACTCCCAAGCTCTCACAAAGCTGTACCCAGCCCCCACACAGGGGTCTCTTACAGGAGACATCAGACCAGCTGGGGGAGAAGGCGTGCACGCCTGCACTAAGAACAGTATATCAGAGGCTGATGGAGTCCTGAAAGGGGAACAGAGAAAACCTGTCTCCAGTAACCCCTCAGGGGGCGAAAGCCAGCTGGAAAAACCGGTTGGGACAGTCTGAAATCAATAATAGGTGTATGTGTTTGTGTGAGTGTGTGTGTGTTTTCTTTTTTTTGCTGTTTGTTGGTTTTTTGTCTGTTTACTTTTAATTATAAGTAAGCTTGTATACCTCAACTGGTAATATGTTGTGATCTAACGATTCTTTATGCTTCTCTTTTTGTCACCCTAGTGTTGACCCTTCTCTCTTGCTTTACAAAGTTATCTCTTCTTCCTTACATCTTCTGCTTGGTTCATTCCTCTTCTTTTTTATTTTTTTTTGAACCTGCAAGTAATTGCATAATAGTATAATCATTATTTCATT
>CM052542.1:96952266-96973942 GCA_028533065.1 Trachops cirrhosus | reverse complement strand
GGTTGTGGAGAAAAAGGGACACTAGTGCACTGTTGGTGGTATTGCAGACTGGTATGACCACTGTGGAAAACAGTATGGAACTTCCTCAGAAAACTAAAAATGGACCTGCCCTTTGATCCAGCAATCCCACTGTTGGGACTATATCCTAAGAATCCTGAAACACCCATCCAAAAGAACCTATGCACCCCAATGTTCATAGCAGCACAATTTACAATAGCTAAGTTCTGGAAGCAACCTTCGTACCCATCAGTAAATGAATGGATCAAAATCTATGGTACATTTGCACAATGGAATTCTATGCAGCTGAAAGAAAGAAGGAACTCATACCCTTTGCAACAGCATGGATGGAGCTGGAAAGCATTATGCTAAGCGAAATAAGCCAGGCAGTGAAAGACAAATACCATATGATCTCACCTTTAACAGGAACCTAAACAACAAAACAAAGAATGAAGTAAAATATAACAAAAGACTTAAATAGAGGACAAGTTGTCAGTGACCAGTGGGGAGAGGGGAGGGAAATTCAGGGGAGAAGGGAATGGTTTACAGGAACAAATATAGAGGACACGTGGACAAAACTTCGGGGCTTGGAAATGGAGTGGAGGAGGGGAGGGATGGGTGGGTGGGCTGGAATGGGATTAAAAGATAGAGACTGTACTGAATAATCTAGAATTTAAAAAAAATATGTGTAAAAAAATAAAATTAAATAAAATAAAAAAAAATAAAGTGTTTAGCATAGCAGCTAGACCATGGTGAAGACTCTATGTCTCCTAGTTACTGTTACAATTGATACTTTTATTATTTTCAGACCAAAAAAAGGAAAATCCTGTTTGACTCTCAGGGACCTCTGTGTGGTGCTGCCGAGTGGGCAGTGTCTGGAGGTGAAATGTGACATCACATCCACAGTGGGGGCCATCTACATTGCTGTCATATTCTTTGCCAACTTTGGGGAGCTGACCCACTTTGGCTTGGCTTACATGAAAGGTAAGTGTCTCTTGCATAGCCCACGGCTGTTCTGGTGTCTCAGGTAACCCAGGTGTCTAGGTACCTGAGCACTCTTCCTTCTAAAATAACTGCTTGGGCTGGTGCATATCACCCTGCACACTTAGACATTACTTAACATGGTGAATGCTTCAAGTGTTTATGTGTGAAGTGTCAAGTAAGTGCAGAGGACTGTAATGAAATCGTGCCTGTAAGATCTTGTGCGTTTCTGCGATTTGCTGGGGCTGGTTGGCTGATCTCAATGTACCGATAAGCAAATGTTAAAATGTTAAAACCATTTCCATCTAGGTGGGAATACAAAATGGTGCAGCTACTGTGAAAAATAGAATGGTAGGTTGTCAAAAAATTACAGATAGATTTTCCATATGACCCAGCAATTTCACTTTTGCATACATATCCAAATAATTGGAAACAGGCTTCTCAGAGATTTTTGTACACCTATGTTTGTAGCAGCATTATTCACAGTAGTTAAAATGTGGAAGCAATCCAAGTGTCCATTGATGGATGAATGGATATGCAAAATGTGGTAGGTATATACAACAGAATATTATTCAGCCTTAAAAAGGATGATAATTCTGTCACATGCTATAACATGGATGAAACTTGAGGACATTGTACTAAGTAAACTAGTTGCAAAAAGATAAATACTGTATGATCTCACTTATATAAGTGAGGTACCTAGAGTAGTCAAATTCATAGAAACAAAGTGGAATGGTAGTTGCTGGGGGCTGGGGGAGGTGGGTTGGGGATTTATTGTTTAATGGACACAGAGCTACAGTTTTACAAGATGAAGTGGCTTGGAGATGAATGGTGGTGATGGTTGTTCAACAATGGGAATGTACTTAATATCACTGAACTGTACACTTAACTATGGTTAAGATGGTAAATTTTATGTTATATGTATTTTATCACTATAAAAATTTTTAAATACTCATCTAATCATTCAGTACTAATGGGAAATCAGCACCCTAACCCTATGTTAAGAATGAATTCTGAAGATCCAAAGAAAAGTGTTTCTACGCCCTCTTTTCATCTCTGCCCTTCCATTAAGGGACTCTTTATTTCAATCAGCCTCAAATGTCCCTTTGCTATAGTTGAAGTGCTTTAACCACTGTGTGGAATAATGGGAAGGAAGCTGAGCTGGGAACATGTGGGCCTTCAGGTTAAATCCTGGCTCTCCCAGCCCATCTTGCTAGGTGTCATAATCTTAGTGTTCTTCTCTTCTTCCTCCTCCAGTGGGAGAAGCTCATAAGCTTACTGTGGGATCATCCTATGTACCACAGGGGTTTAGGAGGGTGGCCTTATCTCCCCACAGTTCTCAGCAGACCTGTGAAAAATCTCTCTCCCAAGTTAAAAGCATTACATACTTTGATGTGATCAATTGATGTTTGCTCAATCATTGTTTAGAACAATGTGAGCAGGAGAATCTTTAGGAAACACTGTATTTTTATTGATCTGTAACATGCAATCTAAATAAAACCAGTGAGCTTGCTCTGGGAGTAGTATAACCTAGAGCTTACCTGCTACCACCTCCTCCTGGTCAGGTGCTGGCCCTGGGACTCCTCCCATTTGACATTAGCTGTCTAGCTGGGGCCTCCTGGATAAATCACTCAAAAGTGGCCAGTCTGGGATTTGGCTATAAACCCACTAGGGAGGGTTTTCCAGCCAAACTGAAGCAGGGACCTACCATTCCCTGAGGAGGAGTGACCCTGAGGGAAGGGTGAGGTGGTATGGGGACTCAGATTCAGTTGCAAGGAAGAAAGCACAAAGGTAAGTTTAGAGGAGGTTTCTTGAGTTTTTTTAAATGGCATTTCCATATTTATTTACTGAGATCTGGCGCTTTTGCATTATCAAGAGCCTCTTGTGCCCCCTCTCCAATGTGGGTTGTAAATGTGGTGAAAGTTAGTTGACATACACTTTAGGAAGCCATTTATCAGGATCATTATGTTCATTCTTGTCTTTTTTTAAAAATCTGTGTACCCCTAAAATGTTCTAATTTTGCTTAGAACTTAATTTTGCTTTTATATTTTTAATTATTTTCATTAAGTTAAACCATTAATAAAACATTTTGCTAACTTGTAATTAATATATATGCCAAAATAAGACATTGGGCACTGTGTAGTGACTGTTAACTTGAACTTTTCTGGACACCTCCTTCCCTCTCCCCATCATGCATATACATGCCTTTGGAAGGGAAGGCTGGTTACCTGCTTAAGAGCTTTGCCTTACAAAACATGGCAGCACTCCTGTGGCCAGGCAACCTGCTATAAGAGCATCTCTATGCTGAGAGGACACAGCATAGAGAAGGCTGTGGGGCAGAGTAGGCCTGGGGCAGATCTGCAGGAGGCCTGGGGGAGTGACCAGGACACACAGGCAGAGTGGGGAGGGGATCTATTTGCCTCACAGAGAGCAGGGGTAGAGGCAGGGCCATCAGTGTCTGGGGCTGATTCAACCTCCTTCCCAGAGGTGCTAAGTACAAACTACAGGAGTTGAAGTCCTGAGCTTGGATTGGTAGAGTTTAAAGCTGGCAACACTCAGGTCAAAAGGCAAATGTAACTCCATTTATGCCCTGTCTTGGTCAGCTTGGATTGCTAAAACAAAATGCTGCGTACTTGGTGGCTTAAACAGCACACATTTACCTCTCATAGTTCTGGAGCCTGGGAAGTCCAAGATCAGGGTTTGATCCTGGTCAGGTTTAGGGATCTCCCTCTGGCTTAGGCAGTTACCTTCTCACTGTGTCTTCACATAGCAGAGAGAACTCTAGTTTCTTCCTCTTTTTATTACATTATCCCACAATGTTGGTGCACCCTTATCACCTTATCTAAATCTAATCACCTTCCAAAGGCCCCACCTCCAAATACCATCTCATGGAAAGTTAGGGCTTCAATATATGAATTTTGGGGAGACATAAACATTCAGTCCATAACACACCCATGGCTGGGGATGCTTGGGGACCATCCAGTTGATGAAGAGGGCCTGGCCTATGGCAGGGATGGGATAAATACTCATTCCTTTGTTTATCTTATTTCCATAAGATGGTAGCTGGAAAGCAGATAATAGTGGTATCCTCTCTAAGATGAATAATCACATTTTCTCTTTTGCTGCCACGTTTCTCCTCCTTGACCCTCTCCTCTTTGTCTCCTACTGCAGCCCCTCACAGACGCCGCAAATCCCCAGTGGTAGCAGGTGTGCAAAGAACTTGCTTCCTGCTATCTCCTGCAATGAGACAGCTCTAGTCCCACATTCTGGGCAGGGATCAGGGCTATGGATCTGAGGGGTGGTGCCTGCCTGACTTCTTTTTCCTCCAAATACTCTCTACTTTCATTTCAGACAAAGAGTTCTTTTTCCTGACCAATGAAACCAGTTTGTGCAAAATAGCCCCTAAAGGGTGGAGTAAGCAACCACAGAAGACCTCCTGGAGTGCCTTCATACTCTTCCTGAGGATCAAGTTCTTTGTCAGTCACAATGGGCTGCTCCAGTGAGTTCTAAGACTTGTTGCACTGTTCATTAATGAACAGAGATAGGCATGTCCAGACATCCAGGCTGACATTAGAGGTAATAGTTAGAGGCAAGTGCTTGGTGAACTTTAACTTGTATATGAATAACAATTATTGTGGTTGATCTTCTATCAACTGGATTCCAATCTGACATAAAAGGGGGGGTGGAATCAGTGTTTAGTAGCAAGCTCTGGTCAAAATGAGAATTTGCCCTTTTGTTTCAAATATATTCCACTTCAGGTCAAAATTCTATCTCCCCTGACCTACATGCCCTTCCCCAGAAGCCCAGTCATGAGGGTTGGAGGATAGGGTCATGGCTTTGGAGTTCAGTTACTGCCTCTTTGTTCTTTAGCTCACTAGAAAAACCACCCAACTAAATGTCAGGCTTTTTCACTTGAACCACAGCAACAAACATATCCGTGGGTGTAAGTACATGGCACAGAGTGGCCTTCAACTAGAGGCGGGAGGCATGGTGTGAATAAAGGAGACCACACTTGTCTTACTGGTATTGCCTTCTGGGTAGTATTTGTGTGTATCCTGTCTTCTCTTCTTTCCTTGTTTTCCAGACTGAGAAAACCCTCTCAGCATTCCAGTGGGTTTTATTTCTTCTTTTCTTTCTCAGGTAGAGCTGGACAAGACATCAATTTTTCCTGTAGCTTCAGAAAGACATCCTGGAGGAGAAGCTGTACTGAAATGATGAGATGATGCTACAGCTGGGAGTCCTGGCTCTGCAGGTTGAGTTTGGCAGTTACCCTGAGGAGATAGAGGAGGAAAGCTGAGGCTCTTGGTAGGGTCAGCACAGAAGCAGTTATGGGACAAAGGGAAACTGTTGAAAATGTGGAGACTAAGAAATATTGTTAGCATCTACCACTTAGATAGGGGTAACCATCTGTTCATCCATCCATCCATCCATCCATTCACCCATCCATCCATCCATCCACACATTCATCCATCTGTTCATCCATCCATGCATCCATTCATCCATTCAAGTGATCTTTGCTAGGTTCTGATGGATACAAAGATGAACAAGTCAAGTTTATGCATTACAATGTAGTTCTAGTCTAAGATCCCTCCTAAAGAGAGTAATTTACTAATTTATTTGGTTCCCATCATCATCATCATCAATTAACAGCCCACATTTATTAAGAGATCTCTATGTACCTGCCATTGAGCTAGACATTTTCTACACTATTAATTAACTTAACCATCAAAACAACATTGTAAGGTTGATACTCACATTTTCTAGAAGAGCAATTTGAGACTCATGTGCCAAGAAAATTGCAAAGTCTAAATTTGAGCCCAGGTGTATCTGACTCCAAGGCCAGTGCTATTTCTGCCAGATCTGCTGCCTCTCAAATAGAACTCTAATCTTCCTAGCCAAGCCCTTGTCCCTGCAGCACAATCATATGTAAGTTTCTTTGATTTAATTTGTCTCTGTTTGTCCTATGTTATAGCCCTCAAGACTTAGTACAGGCTACTGGTTATTTAATTTGCAAATACATCAATGTAGGGAGGGATAATGCTAATATATTTTTAACTTAATTAGGATTTAAAACATAGATGACAGGCAGGAAGGAAGGAACAACCAGGTGAGCTATGACAGAGAGCACTGCAGCTTTCTCTTGGGTTCATGAAGGTCCCCCACCCATGTTCAAGATGAAGCAGTAAGGGGGGTCTGTTTAGACCTCAGCAAAGACCTAAACAGTGTGACATGGCATCCAAATGTGGAGTCTGTCTCTGTCTGTGTCAGTAGAAGCAGAGAGGGAAGAGTAGTGGAGGTAAAGTTCTCACCGATGTCTTCCCAGGTGACTTTTCAGCCAGTGCACTGGTCTTAATCTTGGAGGGAATCCCCACTGTCATGTAATAAGAACCAAGAGCCTCTGGGGGTACTTAACTTGGAGAAGAGATGATCTAGAGAAGATATGAGAGCTGTGTGATAGAGGGGTCCCTTGCCTGAAAGAAAAAATGAGGTTTAACATATATGGCCTTGGGCCTTTGAATGCTTTCCCAGTAGGGTCTGCATGTCCATCCTGATCTCACCCATCCTCCAAGATCAAACCAGTCCCAACCCCACAGCTTTCCTGGCCTCCCCACCTGTGGGAGGAAATTCTCCCCATATTCTCTGGACCCTTGTGTACATTTTCCCCACATCCCTTGTCCAGGACAGGTGATTACTCAGTATTCTCTCAATAACAAGTGACAGGAAAGCTCACTTGGCTTGAATAAAACATGTAATTTATTGACTTGCAAAACTGAATTGTCCAGGCCTCCCTGCGCCTTGGACAAGCCTCCAGTCCTATCACTGCTTACCTTGTAGCTACCTCCTGTCTCCTTGGCCCCCAGGTCTCCTCGGTCTCCTGGTCCATGCCTGGGGCTTGCTGGGTGCACAGACCCAAATGGCATCAGCAGGACTTGGGTATCCTGCATCTCTAGGTTATGTGCTCTCCTCAATCAGGTTTCCTTTCAGTTGCTCTAGATTCTACCTTCCATACTGCAGCCCAGCACCAAAGGGAGAGGCCCTTTCCCAGTAATGCAATGGAAATCCTGTTCTGTCTCATTGGTTCTGACAGGGTCATGTGCCCACCCTAAGCTAATTACTGTGCAGTGAGATGCTGTGCTCTGATTGGTTGCACTTAAGTGATACTGCCACCCTAAGAGCTAGGGGTAGAGCTAACACTAAGCAAAATGCCTGCATTGACAGGGAGGAGGGTGGTTTCCATTTCCAGAAAGGAGGGGCACAGCTGTACATTACCAAAAATATATGTCCACCACCAGTGAGCACTCATGGTGAGGAATGCTAAATCCTTGGTGATCAAACGAGATGCATTTTGCCAAAGTTCTGAGTCTGCTGGAGGCATCTGGGTGTTGCCTTGTGTTATGCATTGAATTATATTCCCCACAGTTCATATGTTGAAGTCCTAATCCCAGTACCCCAGAATGTGACTGTCATTGGAAAAGTGTCTTTAAAGTGGTTAAATTAAAGTCAAGCTGTCTTGGTGGGCTCTAATCCAATCTCACTGGAGTCCTTGTAAGAAGAGGGGATTAGGACACACAGAGTGACACCAGGGAGGCAGGTGACCAAAGGAAAGACTATGAGAGGACACAGCAAGAAGACGGCTGCCTGCATGCCAAGGTAAGGCCTCAGAGAAACCAATCCTGTTGAGAATTTGGTCTTGGATTTTTGGCCTCTAGAATTGTGAGTTAGTTTATGTTGTTTAAGTCACTTAGTCTGTTGTATTTGTTGTGGAAACCTCAGAAAACTAATATACCTTGAGTCTATGGCCATCACCAAGTATGGCTACCTTCAAAGCATTCTTTGTTCTTAGTTCTCATGTGGTATGGGTTGGAGAGGGCAAGGCTGTGACCTCAGTCACAGCTTGTCTTTTCTGTCCCAGTAACTGGGTTTAAGGGTGAGGACAAGTTCAAAAATTAAAATGGTTATTTGAGAACACTGGCTTTCAAACATTCTATGCCATGACCCATTATAGAAAAAAAATGATAGATGTTATAACCCAACACACACATATGTATATATCACAGAACTGAGGTGAAAATTTAGGAAATAAGATGCACCCTTTCTATGTGTCTTAACATTGCTCTTTCCTATTGTATTCTAGTTAATTTAAAATTTTCTGGTTATGAACCACTAAATTGATATCATAATGCCATTTGAAAAAATACTTTTCAAACTATATTAATATCATCTTGCTTTCCTCCCAGTACATCCTCAGAAGAGACTGCTGTGTCTGGAGTCTTCTAAGTTCCTCTTTATCCCCTCACACAGCTGTATTTGTCATTATAACATTTCTCACCACCTGGCATGGGATATTCCTTTGTCAGCCTTAATGCTGTTCTATCCCTTAGAATGAAGCTTGTCTAGGGGTGAAAGATCTGACTGTTTTGTTCTGCCATTTCCCCAGCACCAAAGCAATGCCTGAAACATAGGCAGTTTGGTCAAGAGCTATTGGTGTAAAGAGTGAATGAATGAACAAAGTACAGGATCCTGGACTGGATGGCCCTGTGAATAACAGTCAGCCATCAGGAAAGTTATCATCTTGCTTGTCAGGTGATAACTGTAGCTCAGTTCCCAACACCTCCCTCCACCCTCACACACCTGTGCCCACCTCAGTCCATGGAGACTGGGATTCACTGACTCCTACTAGCACTGTGCCAGCCTGGCAGGACAGTCTCCCAGAGCAGCCCTGGTTCTGATAACCTTCTCTTTGTCCCTTTCACAAGCCTTTAGCCCTGTCACTAATCACATGGAGCTCCTTCCTATATCCTCAGCTCCAAAGCTGGAATCCTTACCATGTCTAAGTCAGCTCTCTCTTGTCCTTGTGTTGTTACATTTGGTGTGTGTGTGTGTGGGGTGCTTGGCAGGAGAAGGGCTCTGACATTTAGAGAGTGCTGTAAGCTAGGGTTGCCATAGTGAAGCAGTTGACATCCTTGCTGCACTCTCTAGTCCAATCCTGTATATGGCTTATGTGGACAGGATAGGGTGGCTTCAAGCTGTAGTATTAGTCCATCCTCAGCAGGTTCCATGGAGCAGAGTGGGCCTCAGTTTTGGAATCAGATGGAACTGGGTCCAAACCTTGCCTGATTTTGTTAGTCATGACGTGCATGACTGGGTACATTATCTCTCTGAACTTCAGCTTTTTCATCTGCAAAATGGAAATAACAGGTCCCTTGCAAAGCTGCTATAAGGGTGGAAGGTGGTTATGCATGTATGATCCCTGGCATGTAGCAACTGCTATTTGCAAGCTTCCTTCTCTGTCCCCCAGAGTTAGGAGTGCTCTATTATTAAACCACACAAAGACCTAGCTTTCAGTCTCTGGATTCAGACATGAGATGTAATACCTGAAGCCTTAACTATAGCCTTAGAGGTGGTGGAAACTGTGGGCCATGTCCACTGAAGGCAGCTGGGAATCTGAGTAAGACTCAGCCCAATCCTTCCTATGGGCTCACTCATCCCATGGTTCAGGGGCCCAGCCCTGTCTCTAGGCGCTCCATTGGTGACTCCCTGTGCTTGTCCAGTTTCTGACTGATCTCACCCATCCCCTACCTTATCCTGATCTCATCCTCCACCTCTGGCTCCTCCCCCAGGTCCTGCCCCATCTCAACCTCTCCCACTGCCTTGGGGATCAGAATTGCTCTGAGACATTCTCCGATGCTCCCACGTGGCTTCCAATGGCAGAGCTTTTCCCTTTTTCTTGTTTGTGTACAGAGGCAACAGATTACACAAATTCATTTATTTGTGCATCCACTTGATCAGTCCTAATTTATGCAGGGCCTGCTCCATGCTTGGCATCATCTAAGCCTATGTCAACCCTGCATAGCCAGGGTAATTTCCATTCACAGTTGAGAAAAATTGTGCCTCTGTGAGGTTAGGTAAGCTGGTGAGAGCAGCAAGGACTCACTTCTGGTGCCTTGCTTCCTTACCCTCCTGGCACTGTGGTGGGCACATCAGAGGATGTTAGGGGAAACTCAGAGAGGAGAGTCCCACCATATGAAACGCATAAGATGAGAAGACTGCTTGTGCAGAGAGCTGCAGATATTCCACTACTGCCCTGCCTACAGGGGCTCTGACACTGAGCGGTGCTGCCAGTCTGGTCCAGGAGGAACTTATTGTGCCCTCCTAAGGGACTTGTATTTTGTTTGATAAATGGTTCTGGTGATGGAAAAAAAGAAGAATTTGGAAACCACTGCAGTGGAAGATTGGGAGCCACTGATGAAGTCTAAGCAGGAAAGTGTCATGATTATATTTGCATTTTAAAAAGACAGACAAAGACAATTTGGTATAAAAATAAATCTCCTTAATCACATCATTGCAGCAGAGCAGCTTTCCTCTGGGTGCCATCTCCTGCAGCCTCTGATCCCATGCAGAGATTTTATGCAGTTGTAAACACGCACTGCCACATTTCATTTGCATTCTGCTTTCTCACTTGATGACACATCTTTCTGTGGCTTCCTAATGATCATTTGGAATAGCTCTGTGTTACCCCATAGCAAGGTTGGATCTCCACTCACTTACCAGTATAAGTACTATATCAGGCATCATCTAGAAGTGTCATGTAAGTTGTAACTACTGTTATTATTAATCCAGCTATTTTTGATCTTCCTTTTTTATAAATGACATAGTAATAAATATTTGTGCTGGAATTATTTTAGTTCCATGTTGACTTCTTCTCTTGGCCATATTCCAAGCAATGAGATGCTGGGTCAAAGGTCTTAAGCACTTAAGAAAAATGTTTACTAGTTTTAAGTTCACAGCAAAATTGAAGGGAAGGTACAGTGAGTTCCCAAATTCTACCTGCCCCTGTGACACAGCCTTCCCCATTTTCAGCAACTCCCACCAGAGTGGCACATTTGTTACAGTGACAAACCTACATAGCCACATCATAACCACCCAAAATCCATAGTTAACTTTAGGAGTTTTTCTTGATGCTATATATTGTATGGATTTGGAAAAATTTATAATGACATATATCTACTATTATGTATCATACAGAGTAGTTTCACTGCCCTGAAAATCCTCTGTTCTCCACTTAATCATCCCTCCTCCCACCAATCCCTGGTAACCACAGATCTTTTTACTGTTTTTACAGTTTTACCTTTGCCAGAATGTCATATATTTGGAATCCTACAGTATTGAGTCTTTGCAGATTGGCTTCTTTCACTCAGTAATATGCATTTAACTTTCTTCTATGTCTTTTCATGGCTTGATAACTAATTTCTTCTTAGCACTGAATAATATTTTATTGTCTGGATGGGCCACAGTTTATTTATCCATCACCTACTGAAGAACATCTTTTGCTTCAAGTTTTGGCAATTGTGAATAAAGCTGCTATAAACATCCACATGTAAGTTTCTGTATGGAGATGTTTTTAACTCCTTTGGGTAAATATAAAGAGCATGATTGCTGGATTGTATGGTAAGAGCATGTCTAGTTTTGTAAGAAATTGCCGATCTGTCTTCCAAACTGGTTGTACCATTTTGCATTCCCAGCACTGATGTTGCTCTACACTTGTCAATACTTGGTGTTGTCCATATTCTGGATTTTGGCCATTCTAATAGCAATCCGAATGCTTTTTTATGCACTAGATTGCTCACCAATTTCTTTTCCTTTATGTTTTTGAGCTGAGCTCAGAGCTGGCATGAACCAGTCCCAGTCTGGATGATTCTAAGTCTATGGCCACATAGGACAAGCCTGTGCCATGTCAGGAGCATGGTGATGTAGTGGACACTGCTGTTCTTTCAGATCCCCTTATTTGGTCAACTTGCCCATCCCCCTATCTGAGAAGGTCAGATGCTCTTGGCTCCCAGCTGCCTTCCTCTGGGGTAGTTGGATAGTTGCCCTCAGCTGTGGGGAAATATCTTGCCTAAGGTTGGGCTGGAAGGGGTTGCCTGAGAACAAGAGGGCTGATTCAGGAACACAAGGGCAGGATCACCTTCACCCTTTGTCAAATCCTGCCTCCCTCATTTTTTACAAAGGACCCCAAGACCACTCCTCCAAAACTGCATACCCATCTCTATTCCAGAGTCCACATCAGAGACTCCAGCATCAGGCAGGGTTGATGCCTCTCCTAGCCACTCCTGCTGGGGCTGCAGCCTCAGGTTCTCTGAGGAGCCAACTTGAAGAGTGAGGCCTGGCACAGGGTGGGGCTGTCAGATGTTTTCTTGTTCCTTGGTCAATTTCTTGATCACCTTCTTTTGGAGAGATAGTGTCATAACCAAGACCTCTCCTTACAAAGAGGGGACAATGCACTAGGAGCACACATGCATAGAAACGCTAAATGAATAAAAAGAAGCAAAGTTTCAGGACCAGGGTTTTTCTGTCCTGAAAAAAATTTCATCATGGGATGTGTGAGGGCTTGGATGACCAAATCTTGTTTCTGTCACTTACAAGTGGTGTGGCTATTGAGTGACTTCCCTCCTTGTTCATTGTGTTCATCTCGTGTCAATAATAATGCTGTCCCTGTACAATTACTGTGAGAATCAAAAGAACTAATGGTTCTGAGGACCAACTGGCATACAGAATGGGCTCAAAAATGATAGTTCTTTTCTCTCCCTTCCATTTGCATCATATGATGTGATGCAACTTCTATATGGTAGAAAAAAGATGTGCCAGGTGGGGTTTTGGAAGGAACATCATAGCCCTGAGGCCCTAACCTGGGTTTTGACTGCAGGCAGACTTCTGTTCTGCTTAGAGTCCCATAGAAGCTATTCCTATGAGCCCCTTTTTTTTCTGCATCTTATTTCTAGCGGGTAGAAACCAAAGCCTATTTCCACATTGAAGATTACATCCCAGCAAGTCTGATTGAGGAGATGACTGCTCTCAGGGTCCAGGCCCAAGTCTCAGTCCATCTCAGTCCTGTGCTCTGGAGAGAGGAGGCTGAGTTGGAGTTCTTGAAGGTGAGGCCCTAGTACCCTTGGAAGAAGTGTTGGTGTTCAAGGGCACACAGTCAGCAACCCCCTCTTAGGCCTTTCCTGATGGCTAAAAGTACTCAGACCCAAGAGGAGTTATAAGCAAGGGTTCTGAGGCTTGGAGAGGAAGGAAGCTCCATTGCCCACCAGGCAAAGAGAGACTTCTGGAAGCAGATGGCATTGGAAATGATCCCAAAAGATGGGTATGATTTAGTGGGCTGGGGTGGGTACGTATGTCAGGGCCTTTCTTCAATCTTAGAGCTCACAGTCACTTTTCTGTGAGTGGGGAGATCACATTTCTTGTAGATGACATATGGGAAAACAGGTACGAAATTGGGTGGTGAGCAAAAAGCAAAGCGATTGGAAGACACCCAGTTTTCAGACTTCGAGAAAACTGTCCTCAGCACAGCACAGATAGTGTGGTCCATGCATATGGGTGCATCTCTGGTCCACTCTCTCCTCAGCCCTTGAGCCAAAGGAGAAGCATTTTAGGTTTCATGTTGGTAGGCACATACAGAACCTGCAATGAGTAGGCTTTGCTCACTCTTAGACTTACACCTGCTTGAGCCAGGCACTGTGGGCAGTGGAAAATACAACACATGCTCCATGCTCCCCAGGGAGTCCCAAGTCTCCTGGGGAGTACAGACAGGTACCCTGAGGCATGTAATACTGTGATAACTACCCCATGAGAATGACAGCAATAGCAGTTACTCTCTCTCAGGGTGGAAGGAGTGACTACTATGCCCCTGGAGGTAGAGCTGTCAGGCATGTGGGAGGAGTCCCGCCGCCCCTATCCAACCTCAAGTCTTTCCCAGGGCAGGATACCTGGCTGGGCCTTTAGAGTCAGAAGCAGTTAAAAAAGGAAGTTTGAAGACTTATACATTTCTCTGTACAAAGTCTCTTGAGACAGATAGAAATATTCTGTTATTGTTTTTTGCCTTTAATAAAGACAGGCATTAGAAAGCCAAACTGCTGAGGGGAGGTATGGCCTTTTCTTTTTGGTGGATCACTTAGCAGAACTGTTTGTAGCAGCCAGAAACCTGCAAACATTTTTCATTTGAGAAGCCCTGTCAGGAAGGTGCTCGCTGCATTCCAGAATCTAGCGTTCATGTGTGCTCCTTGTCAAGAGGATGCAGCATCCCCTTGACAGAGGGCAAGTGGGAACTGCAAAGCCATCAGCATACATTTGGTGGAGAGTGGCCATAGAGCCATGGAGCCAGTGAAGATGTCAAGGCCTCAGGCCCACAGAGGCTCTGCAGGACTGACAATGACTACCTGCCTCTTCTCAGGCCTGGCTTTGTGGCTGGGCTCTCTGTGTCTCTCCCTCCCCTGGTTGAAGAATAAAAATGATTGTAAAGGAAGCCACCATTTCATAAGCAAAGCTCTGACAGATTTGACTTCACTTGCATGCAATTTTATCAGTTTCCAGCTAGCTTTTTGAAGTTCCCCTTTGTTAGGCTAGCTAATACTATGTGCCACCTGAGGTACAGAGGCATGACCCAGTGGGTTTGGTAGTGCAGAGCACATTGTGACCCTTTCTGTTAGAGGAATGTTTGTTAAACAAAGTCTTACCCCACGATTGTAAAAGCAATGATTTGTTTCTAATTATGCCTCTCCATAAATAGTACAGTTACACTGGTATGTATTTAGTCTTCTCTCTTGTTCTAGGCATTCACAGGTATATGTACATATATATTTAAAATTGGCTTTATATTATACATGCAGTTTTGTGTATTTTTACAATCTCATCTCACTAAAATTTAAAACTATTTTAAATCAGCACATATACCCTAAATGTTTTTCTCAATAAGATTGAATATGGGACTATTTAAAACAATACTGAGATTAGTACTTCTTTTTTATGTAAATCGTTAGCTGCACTTCTGCTTAATTCTTTAGGAATAGAATCTCATGAATGCACTTACAGGATTGAAGATTATATAAACTGTAAACATATAAACATGCTAACACACTTTATGTTGCAGTTATTTCTGTACATTTCTTGTCCCCTCTACTAGGTTGCAAATGTCTACAGGGCCCATCTCAGAGCCTAGATGCTCTATAAACAGGCACTGGATTATTTAATTAAAGCTCCTCCAGGCTCCCTTTTCCATTATCAGATGGTGCCTGTTGGCGTGCTGTTCACTGATGACTAATTCTGCTAGTTCATCATCTCACACTGGAAGGAGATTTGGCAGCAGTCCAGTTTGGGTAATGCTGAATAATATACTCTGTCTGGAAGATTCACAACTACATTAGCGTATTAATCCCAGAACAACCTGTTCAAGGTTAATGCAGTGTTTTCTAAAGTTCCTGAATCATGGAACCATTTTCCCACATAACTAGGGGTTGTGATATGCTATTGAAACATTTTCTTTCTGCTGAGATCATACTGGTTGTATCTTGTATTTTCTTCTACTTAGCATTATAACATATGCATTCCCCAGATAATTACAAATACTTTATGAATATCCTGTGTTAAAACTCCATGATAATCCCTTTTAAGGCAGTATGACTTTAGTAAATCACTGACCTCTGACAGCTGGTCTTCCCAACTTAATCTTGTAAGTCTGTACTGAACATTTCTATGAGAGGAGTTTGTATTGATTTCATATTATATTTTCTTAGGACAGAGTTCCAGGAGTGAAATTGTTATGGGAGAAACTCCCAGAAACTCAGTTCTCACAGATGCAGTAGAAAAATCACAGATCAGTGAATCTATTAGCTTGCAAGCATAGTTTATTGGTCATCCATTCTCATCATGACAAAAGCCTAACTAAAGCAGTGGGGGGTAGGGGTGGAGCTCAGTGAAATTCATAAACAAAGCAGTGTTAGGGTGGCTGAAGTAAGGGTGGCCAGAGATGGGGTGGCTAGAGAGCCAAGAGAGAGAGTCCTTCATTCTGAGAGCTTATATAGTTGGCAGGATAGGGTGAAGAAGTTACATACTGATTGATGGGTAGATGTGGTGCCAGCTTTCCTGAACAGATGTGACTACCCAAACTTAGGTATGTGTGGGGGTCTGTTAGCCCGAATCCTCTTGCTCCAGACCCCATTTGTACATCTTGTTGTAAGACAGGTACGTGACTGGAGGCAGTTAATTAAAGCTGGGGCAGGTACCCAAAGGGCTTTTTCTTTAAGCATTAGGGACTCCCTTGTAAAACAGATAGTGACCAGCTGCAGGCAATTAACTAAAGTTGTTTTATGGGCATCTTCCCTTGGGCACTGTAGACCCTCTCCTGACTTTCGGCCTTGAGGTAAAAGCACAGTTTGAAGACTTTCCCCAATAGTGGAAACAATACATAGAATTTCAAGGGTTTCCCTCCTCCTCTTCTAGCATGGTGTTTCTTATGACGTTGTTACATCTGGCAATATTATTGGACCATGCTCAGGACTGCTAAGTTTGTGGGTGAGGCATGTCTCCCTCCTCCTTCCTGTCTTGGTTTGCTATCTGTCCTACCTAACAGAATTATAGAGTCAAAGTTGAACTGTGAATCTCTTGATGAATAGCTGGCAATAACACATTTGTTCTGCCAGTTTTCAGTACAGAGAGGGTGCTATGTGGGCTGGGAACCAGGACAGCCTGGGTCCAGTCTCAACTTTGCTGCCCCATTTAGGGAGAAGAGGAAAAGAATGAAGTGGCCCTAAGCACATGGAGATGAAATGACCCTCTGAGAGGAAAGTCAGGGGTTGCAACACAGAAGGGATCAGGAGAGATGGTACTGAAGACTCCCTAGCAGAGCACAGAGACATAGATAATGTTACCTTTTTTATTTTTACTTTTTACAAATTGAAAATGCCCTTGACACCCTTATATATTGTCAACCATGTTTCCAGACTTTATAGAAACTGTACTTGTGTTGGTAAGTGTGAAGATATAGAAGCAAATAGACTCATGTTTCCATTCCTGGAACCCAGTGGGAACTTTGCAGATTACTCAATCCTTAACCCTTCTGTGCTTATATGAAATAATGCCTGGGGACATACCTAGAATGGTGCTTTATATATTTCAGTAGCTTATCCCTCTCTATGTAATTAAAAGTAAAATTAATAATTAATACTAAACAATTAAAAAATGTAAGCAAGCCTTTCAAAGGCATCTTTATTATGATGAGTTGATTTTCTTGCCTTACATTATTTTTTTAAGAAATATCACATCAAATACTTTTAAAGAATTTATCTAATTGTTTTGGAGTGACCTTGATTTGTCATACCTCAAGCACATACCTAGTCTGGCCATTGGTTATTTCCACACCAGTGGTTAATAAATATTGTTTTGCATGATGGTGACAGAGACGATGATGATGGTGATAATGATAACGACAAGGATAACAAAGTCTCTCCAGAGTTAAAAGAAGGAAGCTCAGGGTCCAGAACTTTCATGAAGATTATATGAAGACCTATAGACTCTGTATGCAGCAGAATTTATGTGTAGAGTTATTAATTCACAAAAGGAGAGATATTGGCAAGGAGCATGAGAAAAGAGCTCTTGAAAACCATAATTTGTCCCAGTGTTTGTGACCCTGCCTGGGGATAACAGAGATGGGACAAGACATTGTGTTCTCTGTTCGGTGGGTAGAGATAGGAAACCAGATTTTACCACTGAAACCATTCTGAGAGGTTCTCAAATACCTGGAGCAAAATGTTCATGCTGTGAGTCCAGGTGCGTCAACCTTCTGAAGAGAATTGGAGTCATCCAGGGGAAGATGAGGATGGTAGAGAACAAGCTAGAGACATAACTAAAAACATTTCTGTTAGGTTTGTACTCAAGTCTTTTAAGAATTTGGTTGGCCTGATGCAGTGCCAGCTTTGAATGACACTCAGACCCCTGCCAAAATTCAGCCTCCTAACCTGGGAAACTGGCAAATAGGACAGACCTTGGACTGGGGGGACCACACTGAGGCACTGCCACATGGTAAGAGATACCAATGATTCCTCATTTTCTCTGCAGGATGTTAATGGTTAATCTTGCTTTAATGGTGATGTCAACCATTTGGACAGTGGCTTTCTGTAGCTGGGCCTTAATTTTTTTCTATCTGTAAAGTGAATGGGTTGAACCAGATAATACTACAATTGACTTTGATGAAAATAGAAAAGGAATTCCTTATGGTGAGATTATCCAGAAGTCTGAATTCTAAAAACTTGTCCACAATACTATTATGCTATTGTACCATTTTCATAATAACTGTATTCTAGGTGTTGTTTTAAAAAGGTACTCCATGAAAAAAGGATTCTTGGGTTAAAAAAAACAGAAAAATGTTATCATATGAGAAGTGCAAGAGAGATTCTGGAGTAAGGAGATCTATTTAGCTCAGTGTTTCCTAAACTTATTTGGCAAGCCTATCCTGCTCTTCTTTCTTTCTTTTTTTAAAAAAGAACGTCTATTAAGGTGTTTCATAGAATCTCTTGAAGCCCTTTATTTAGATCAGTGTGCCTGTCTCTTCTAAACTGGCCTTTTTCTTGCTCCAGGCCACTCAGCAGCTCCTGGAATGTGGTGTCTTGGTCCACCAAGTTCTTCCAGAGAAGACAAGGCTTGAAGGGGAAGTGGCCTTGGGGATCTGTGCCAAGGGTCTCATAAGGTATGAAGTGAAAAACAACAGCAGGATTGCAACTTTACGATTTCAGTGGAGAGAAATTGGGAAGATTTCAACTTATGTGAGTGTAGCTCAGTTGGGAAATGACCAATGCTTCATTTTTCTTTGATCTGTTGCCTGTTTAAAGCAGCAATGAATGGGTCATGTAATCTTCTCCTGATCAGAGGAGCTCACAGCCTGCCAGCTAACCTGCATTCGGATACACTGTGGCATATTTATAGGAAGAACACCTGGGGATTTGAGAGTTATCAGGAGGCCATTTCTTCTCTATAGACTCTCATCCAGTCCCTTCCCCTTACACACACACCCACTCCCATGGATAGCTATCAGCCTAAAGAGCTACACTTTCACTCTGGGTAAAGTTCTGTTAATGTGGGGAATCCACTGATGTTGAGAGCAAGGCTGGAGGTGGGAGACGGGAGAGGAGGACGTGTTGTAGGTGCAGTGGAGTCCACAGGTTTTAAAACATTTGCCTTTTGTTTTAATTTTCCCTTCACACACAGTGTGCTGAGGCACCCCTGGCCTGTCTCCCATGGGCTACAGGTGTGCTGCAGGACACTGGTCACTGCAAACCTTTGATACCCATCAAAAGTCTTCAAAGCCTTCTTTTTAAAATCAAAAGAATCCCTAGTAAACACATAACATTTGAAATTGTATCTGAACACCATTTACACGAGTATACATACCTCCTGGATTTAGTTACAGTAAATTTGGCACCAAAGAACATTGTGTGCCCCCACTGTAGGGAGTGCTCTGGGATCCAACCTGCCTGCAGCACTGGGGGCCATCCCACTTCAGCAATGACTTCACTATAAACATGAAGTGCTTCATCTTGTGGCCCTTGAAGAAACTGAGTTCTCTTTTATTTAATTTTTTCTTATGTTTTTAAAATATTTCTTTCTGACTAGATTGCTGTTTTTATTATCATAATCTGATGTTTGAGTTTCCTAAGTAGAATGTAATTGATTAATTCATTTTCTCAATGTTTCTTTTGTATCTTTCATCTTAGCTGTTGAAGTAACATATTATTAAAATATGATTCTTGATATAATTTTATAATCAATTATTGTTTGTCTTTATGAAAAAAGCTTACATTCACAAGTAAATAATAACAGCATAATATAATTGAGCTTATTAAAGTGGCCTTTATACTATTAGGAAAATGACTTTTTCCAAAATATTTTTATAACCCTAAAAATAAACATTTATATTTGGGAATTTTTCAGAATTTTAAAGATCTATTACTTTAATTTATTTGAAAGATTATTTAAAGAATTTTTATTATTGAATTAATTCAATATTATTACATTACTCCCTCTTTTCTTTACATCATGTTTGTTACATTTAAAACAGTAATCTGTTTTAAAATAAATCTGTGAAAATGCAGATAACCTAAAAAGTAATTTTGAAAAATAGAATTTTTTAAGTTGTAAAGGTTAATGGTTTCCATAAGTAATACTTTATATTTCAGTTGGTTTAATTTTTATAGATACTTTTTTTCCAACGACCAAGGATGATTTCTTGATTGCAGCTGAGAAGTGCACCAGGTGCGCCAGACAAACTTAGGAGCTTGAATAAAAACATTGCTACTAATTAGTATTCTCATACCCTAATGACCACCCTCTTTCTCAGCATGAATGTCTTTTTTAAAGTCATCAGGTAAAATAATTTCACCAGCTTCTTGCCACACACCAGGTATCTTACACAGAAAATGACTTGGACTCTTCACACTTCTGCAAACACAAAATAGGGAACTCTGTGAACAATAGGAGAATTAGTTCAGGAAGCTGGTTTGAAATTTGCTTAATTAATAGTGGAAGCCAAAATGCTTCAAACAATCACAGATCATTCATCTTGCTAGCCTACAGGGAAGTAGCAAAGGAAATAGGGAAAATTCCCTTTCAAAGAATATGGTTTGTAGGTATATTGGCAGTCTATTTATGACACACACAACACAATTCAGAAGATCATTCAATTGAGAAAGTGTTCATTGTGCAGCGATGCTAGTAACTGTTATTGGTTATTGGCAATAGCTAAAATATCTGAAGAGAAAATATGGGCTTTGTAGGCCTCTCACTAAGAAAAGAATACAAAGTTCAAAATACTACAATATACAAGTGAATATTAATTTAGAATGAGAAAATAAAATACCACAATTTGTGAACTTAAAAAAGCTGAGCAGATACTGCAGAACTACAAAAGCCAAAAAATAATACATTAACTCCCTGAAAAACTATAATTCCTCTTTTCTTTTTAAGTTTTCATTGGCATACACTCTGATTACATTTTTTAAAAGATTTTATTTATTTATTTTTAGAGAGGGGAAGGGAGAAAGAAAGGGAGGGAAACATCAATGTGTGCTTGCCACTCAACATACCACCTAGTGGGGACCTGGCCTGCAACCCATACATGTGCCCTGACTGGGAACCGAAACGTCAGCCCCTTGCTTTGCAGTCTGGTACTCAGTCCACTGAGCCACACCGGCCAGGGAAGATTACATTTCAATTTGATGACACTTTTGTAATATCATTTTTTCCTAGAGAAAATAGAAATATAATTTAGTCTTCCTTTTAGCATGGCTGATCCAATATTGTTTTTATTTTTGATGCATAATACATGCAGCTTGGCAGAGACGTAGGTACTCTTTGTAGTGCTGTCAAAGGTTTCTATGCTAGAACGATAGAAATCTAGTAACTTCCATTTCATGTGATTGCCATCAAAAAAGAAAAATATTGTGTAGTGTATTGACAATGCAGTATATAAAATTAATAAGGTATACATACCCCTGACAGGACAGACTTTCTACTTGGTTGAGTGCTTTTAAGAACTAAATTACAGTTTATCATTTTGAAAATTGGAAAAATTTCCTGCTTTCCGATTCCCCGCCTCCTGGTCGTAACACCAGAAACTGTTTTTTAAAGGGGGTTTAGAGTCCTCTACGTTCAGCTGGCAGATGAGGAAAGAGGGTGGGAGAGGCATTCTTACCCATCACAAAAAAGAGTAGGTTGAAACTGTGAACACCTGGATACCAGAAGGAGACTATGCCACTGAATCTCACCAGTACTCTACAACAGAAGTTCACACCATAAACCCAGGGAGCCAGAACAGATCAATTTAAGAAGCTGAGGCTAAAAAGAAGAGTCTCACGAACAATGAGAAGACAAA
>CM052542.1:96922429-96951766 GCA_028533065.1 Trachops cirrhosus | reverse complement strand
CTTCCAGGTTCTGTTTATGCTGTGGATTTTGGGGGACTCGCGTCTCCCCCCACATCCCGTCCCGGGCACCGGGGATCCCACAGAACGCCCGCGCTTCTTCGTGCTCACGGCTGCAGGGACCAAGCCATTCACCCAAGCAATAACTCTCTCTGGGTTGGGGTGCCCACACAAAGACCTGCCATCTTTGGCACCACTGGCTGGGCTGGGATCTTCCCCCAAGCCCTGCTCCGAGGTCCCCCCTGGATCAGCACTGCTCAGTCTTTGTTTGGCCAGGGAGGGAGCGGATGACCCCGCTCCCCTACCCCGAGAGCCCTGCGGCAGCTCCCGGAGCTCTGGGGCTGGGGCTGCGACCTCCCTGCTCCTCACGCAGATCACTGGGCTGTTATTATCCTGCAGTAGTCTCCTTACCGTCTGGTCTTTCTGTGTCCGCTGCAATTTTGATTTCTTATTTTCATGTAAGCTGCAATGTCCTCTTTAGTATGGTTAGGTTTTTCTGTCTTTTGAAACGGGAGGTGGCCTGTGTTCCCTCCTACCTTGTCGCCATCTTCCCAGAGCTCTGCCATATTTTATTTTACTTTTTTATTATAGTTTAAGTACAGTCATCTCAAGAAACAACTTGAGACATGTATACCTGTAAAGGGATATGTGTTTCTTTTATTTTTAATTTAAATTATTTTATTGTCATTCAATTACAGTTGTCTGTATTTTCTCCCCACCCCCTCACCCCACCCCATCCAAATCCACCTCCATCCCTTGCTTCCACCCCGCCCTTGGTTTTGTCCATGTGTCCTTTATAGTAGTTCCTGAAAACCCTTCTCCCCACTGTCCCCCCACTCTGCCTATTGTTATATTGTTCTTAATTTCAAAGATTCTGGTTATATTTTGTTTGCTTTTTTTCTTTTATTGATTATGTTCCAGTTAAAGGTGAGATCATATGGTATTAGTCCCTCACTGCCTGGCTTCTTTCACTTAGCATAATCCTTTCCAGTTCCATCCATGCTGTTGCAAATGGTGGGAGCTGCTTCTTTCTCTCTGCTGCATAGAATTCCATTGTGTAAATGTACCATAGTTTTTTGATCCACTCATTTGCTGAAGGGCAGCTAGGTTGCTTCTAGCACTTGGCTATTGTAAATTGTGCTGCTATGAACACTGGGGTGCATAGGTTCTTTTGAACTGGTGTTTCATGATTCTTAGGGTATAATCCCAGCAGTGGAATTGCTGGGTCAAAAGACAGTTCCATTTTTAGTTTTCTGAGGAGATTCCTTACTGTTTTCCATAGTGGCTGCACCAGTCTGCATTCCTACTGTGGGATGTCCCATCCCACGGAACTCTCCTGGCTGCTGCAGATGAGAATAAGTCATCACAGACACAATCTTGTTCTGGCAGGAAAGGGGGTGGTGATGTCCTCTAGTGGGGAATGCCCCAAGTCCTTCTCCGAAATGGCTTTTATTAGGATAGGAATGTACAGGGGTATACAGTATGCATGCATAGCTCAGCAATCAATGTCAACAAGTATTATCTATAGATAACAATTGAAAGAACACAGAGATTTGCCTCAGGGTCTATGAGAATTGCTGATGCCAGATGGTTGTAAAGGCTTATTATATGATGCAAGGAGTTCACTCCTTATGGTTGAAGTTACTCATTTGGTTTATATCAACAGGGCCATCACAACGCAGAGCAAGCTTCAAAGGATACAATGTCTTTATCAGGCCTGATTTCCCATGGGAACCCTCCATGTTAGTGTCAGGTCATGCCTGCCATCTGCGTTCCTGGCTTTCCAGTGAGACTTACTGGCCTCTTTCAAGGCCTGCTCCCATGGGGCTACAGTCTCCAAAACCACACAGAGTGGTCCACAACACCTACAAACAGTGTACTAGGGTTCCCTTTTCTCCACAATCTTGCCAGCATTTGTTGTTTGTTGATTTGAGAAACTGAAAACTTATTTGAAAAAATGATGAAGAAAAACTTCCCCAATCTAGTGAAGGAAATAGACATGCAAGTCCAGGAAGCTCAGACAGTTCCAGAGAAGTTGGACCCAAAGAAGACCAAACCAAGGCACATCATAATTACATTACTCAAGATTAAAGATAAGGAGAGAATTTTAAAAGCAGCAAGACAAAAGGACACAATTACCTACAAAGGAGTGCCCATAAGACTATTAGCTCATTTCTCAAAAAAAAAAAAAAAAATCTTACAGGCCAGAAGGGGGCTGGAAAGACGTATTTGAAGTGTGGAAGGCAGGGACCTACACTCAAGATTACTCTATCCAGGATGCTACCATTTAGATTGGGAGAGTAGATGAAGTGCTTCCCAGATAAGGTCAAGTTAAAGGAGTTCGTCATTGCCAAGCCCTTATTATATGAAATGTTAAAGGGACTTATCTAAGAAAAAGAAGATGGTCAAAAATATGAACAGTAAAATGACAACAAATCACAACTATCAACAACTGAACCTAAAAAACAAAAACAAAAACAAATTAAGCAAACAACTAGAACAGGAACTGAATCACAGAAATGGGGATCACATGGAGTGTTTTTAACAGGGAAGGGGAGGAGGGAGAATGAGGGAAAAGGTACAGGTAATAAAAAGCATAAATGGTATGTACAAAATAAACAGGAGGAGGTTAAGAATAGTATAGGATATGGAGAAGCCAAAGACCTTATATGTATGACCCATAGACAGGAACTAAGGGGTGGGTGAATGCTGGAGGGATGGGAGTAGGGAGGGGGTGTAGGACTGAGAGGGATAAGGAGGAGAATAAAATTGGGACAACTATAATATCATAACTAATATAATATGCTCGCAATAAAAAATAAAAATAATGAACTATAGTCACATACAACTCAGATGACTCCAGAGAAATATGCTTAGGAAAAAAAAAGTCAGTGCCAACAGCTATATACTGTATGATTCCATTCATATACTATTCTTGAAAGGACAAAATTATAAAAATAGAGAATAAATGAGTGGTTATCAGGGGTTAAGGATGAAAGGAAGAAAAGTGATGTGGTTATAAAAGGCAAACAGATGGGATTCTCTTGGTGATGGGACTGTTCTGTATCTCAGTTCTAGTGATGTATGCACAGACCTACACATGTGTGTAGGAGACCATTCTGCGTGGTGTGGACCCAGCTCCCACTCAGAGATGCACAGGACCCACGCCCATGGATAGGTTCTCCTGTGGAGAATCAGGCCTGCAATGTGCCTAGGCCACTTTGAGTCTTGCTCTTGCTAAAAAACTCCCTCACGCTGAATTGAAGACATTTACTGCAAAGTAACTTCCTAAAATCCATGCTAAACCTTCCAACAATGAGTGTAACCAGTTCAACCACTTTTGCCTTTTCATTTGCAAATATCCTTCTTCTATGATGTGATTAGCAGCATTGGCTCCTTTGTTTTCTGTATAAGGTAACCACATAAAGCAAACCTGTGCATAGTAAATGAGAACCCTCAAGTAAAGAAAAAAGGCCTGTCATGGTGGAGGCCACAGCTTTTGTTCCCCTTGAGAGAAAAGTCATGCTGTCCCTTTTCCTCCACCAGACTCAGTAGTCCATGTGAATGTCTCATTTCATCCATAATGACGCGGACACTGCAGGCCGGTGTCTACATCACATGTGATAAAATTACCTGAAACAAAACATTCCTGTCTGTGCTCACACTCACGAGTACAGGTAATGGGAAATCAACTAGATCTGAGATTGCATCCACATCATTATCCTGGTTGTGATATTTTACTATAACTTTGCTAGATGTCATTATTGAGGGAAATATTGTAAGGAGTACATGGAATCTCCTGGTATTATTTCTTACAACTGCGTGTGAACCTACAAGTATTTCAATATTAAAAGTTTAATTTAAAAAAACATAATGAGATATAATTTCACATCAATTAAAAGGGGAAGAATAAGAAATCCAACACCACCTGACTGGTGTGTCTCAGTGGATTGAATGCCAGCCTGTGAACCAAAGGGTCTCTAGTTCAATTCAGGGCACATGTCTGGGTTGCAGGCCAGGTCCCCAGTACTGGGTGCACAAGAAGCAACCACACATTGATGTTTCTCTCCCTCTCTTTCTCCTTCTCTTCCCCTCTCTCTAAAAATAAATAAATAAAATCTTTAAAAAAGATTTTACAGTAAATCATTAAAAACAACAAAAAAGAAGAATTTAATACCATTACTTGTTGGCAAATATCTGGAAGAATGTGAGAGTCTCATATACTGCAGAGAATGTAAATTGGTCAACCAACCACCTTGGAACATAAATTAGCATGAACTAATAAATTTGAATATGCATGTAAAAAGAAAACTCAAGTCAGTTTCCCTATTCAAGGACTCTCAGACTACGGAGTTACACTAGACTAGGTGTATAGGTGACCATTCTGTGTGGTGTGGGCCCAGCTCCCACTTGGAAAGGCCAGTGGAAAGCGAAGTCTGGTGCACAGGACCCACGCCCAGACCTGCATTATACCTAGGCCACTTTGAGACTTGCCTTTTGCTAAAGCCCCCTCACCCTGAATTGAGGTAGCAAACATTTACTCCTTATCTTTAAAGTAACTTCCTAAAATCTATGCTAAGCCTTCCAAGGATGAGTATAACCAGTTCAACCACTTTTCCCTTTGCATTTGCAAATATCCTTCATCTGTGATGTGATTAGCGACATCCTCTCCTTTCTTTTCTATAAAAGGTAACCGCCTAAAGTGAACCTGTGCATAGTAAATGAGGACCATCCTCAACATAGTGTGCCAAGAAAAGAAATAAAAGCTTGTCAAGGCAAGGGTTGGCATGCTCTCCTCTTGAGAGATTGGCCAAGCTGTTCCTTTTCCTCCACAGGACTTGGTAGTCCATGTGAATTTGTCTCATCTCATCCATAACACCACAGACCCCACGAACTGGTGTGCGTCATAGGTCAGCGTGGATAGCACCTATGTGGACACATGACACTGTGTGTATACATGAATACACATATGTGTGTAAAATAGTTAAGGTTGCCATATCTGCTTCCTCAGCAGATATATCCTGTGGTGATACTCTCACATCACTTCCTGAATAGCTACAAGTAAGCAGAACAATAGTATTTTGCCCATCACAGGTTTTTGTGCAGATTTTTAAAATGAAGAGACTGAAACTGGGGACTTAGTGATATTGAACATATCATATAGTCCACAGTTTACAATACATGTGAATAGAAGCGGGGAAATGTATATACTGTATACAATCATACTTTCAATTTACTGCAGGCCAAGTAAAGGCAAATAAAATATATACAACATAAAAAAGAGGTTAGATAGTGCTTAACACAAATGAGTACTATATAAGTAATAACTTTTTTTGACTATTTCTGGGCAACTCTAACCCAGTATTCATAGGGACTTAATATACTATGCTGAAATATTAGTAGTTATTATAAGTGTCTTTGGATCTTTATAAATCTAGATTTAACAAACCAACATATTGAATTTTCTTATTTAATAACCAGTTAAAAGAAACTAGGCTTTGATTAATGAAATTTCTGCCTTTAAAAAAAATTTTAAAATATTAAATGTACTTGCCCCCCTACTTGAAAATAAGTTTGACTGCACTATACATTTGCCCTAGAAACTCAAACAGTGTGCCTTCTGCAGAATAACACAACACCATCTCAAGTCCTACCAAAGGGGCTGAACCTGATTCAGAGCAGGGCTCTGGATTCAGCTGCCATTTTGTGACCTTCAGAAGATAAAGAACATATTGAAATGCACAGGGAGTATGCCATTGCAAAATCCAAACATGGAAAACTGCAAATCAAGCAGTGCAGATTCTTCAACAAATAAATGATTTTTTAAAAATGAAGAAAAGAAAAAAAGTGAATGAGGTCATGGGAATGCCAGAGTTAGAACCTCCAAAAAAATCTTTCCCTCCATAAAAGCAATGATAAAACAAACAGTTTAGCAGACAATCTGAGGGTCAAAGAATAATTGTAGGTCTTTCAAGATCCCATTTTCAGAGAATTATTAGTTGACCTTACAATGATAACAGGATCAACCCATCAAGAATATACAGCTATAAATACATATGAAGCTAAAAACAAAACCTCTATATACATGAAGCAAAAACTGACAGAACTGGAGGGAGAAATAAAAAATTCAATGATGCCCTGGCTGGTGTAGCTTAGTGGATTAAGCGCGGGCCTGTGAACCAAGAGATCATGGTTCGATTCCCAGTCAGGGCACATGCCTGGGCTGCAGGCCAGTTCCCAGCAGGGAATGCACAGGAAGCAACCATACATTGATATTTCTTTCCCTCTCTCCTTCCCTTCCCCTCTGAAGATAAATAAATAAAATTTAAAAAAAATTCAATGATAACAGAGACCTCAATTAAATTATTTTCAATAATGGATATACAAAAGACCAATAAGGACTTTACCAACACTATAAGTCAATTAATCCCAAGAGACTCTATAAAACATGCTGTTTGACAACAACAGAATATACATTCTTCTCAGGGGCACATGAAACATTCTTCAGGATAAAATGTATGCTAGACCATAAAACAAGTTTTATGTCTCTGTGGCCACCATGGCTCCCATGAAAAAGCTTATAGTGAAGAGGGGGAAAAAAAAAAGAAGCAGGTTTTGAAGTTCACCCTTCACTGCAGCCTCCCTATAGAAGATGGAATAATGGATGCTGCCAATTTTGAGCAGTTCTTTTAGGAAAGAATCAAAGTGAATGGAAAAACTGGGAACCTTGGTGGAGGGGTTGTAACCATTGAAAGAGGCAAGAGTAAGATCACTATAACTTCTGAGGTGCCTTTTGCAAAAGGTATTTGAAATATCCCACAGAAATATTTGAAGAGGAATAATCTACATGACTAGTAGTGTGTAGTTGCCAACAGCAAAGAGAATTATAAATTGCATTACTTCCAGATAAATCAGGATGAAGAAGAGGAGGAAGATGAAGATTATAACTCATTTACCTGACACATTTTATACTCAGTTCTTGAATAAAACCCAGGAACTGAAAAAATAAATAAATTTAAAAAGATTGAAAATATACAAATTATATACACACAATGAAATGAAATTAGAAATCAATAACAGATGAAAATTTGGAAGATTGATAAATGTGGAAATTATAAAACATGCATAAATAACTAGTGGCTCAAGAAGAAATTGCAAAGAAAATCAGAAAATGCTTTGAGGTAATAAAAACAAAAGCATGACATATAAAACTTATGGGTTGCAACTAAAGTAGTCCTCAGAGGGAAAATTATACCTATAAATGCTTATATTAAAAAAGAAGAAAAATCTCACATTGATAACCTAACCTTTCACTTTGAGAAACTAGGCATAGCCCTCGCTGCTGTTGATCAATTGGATGGAGCATTGTCCCATAAATTGGAGGTTGTGGGTTTAATTCCTTGTCAGGGCACATACCAAGGTTGCAGATTTGGTCCCTAGACAGGACACTGGTTTGATGTTCATCTCTTGCACTGATGTTTCTCTCTGTCTCTTTCTCCTTCCCTTTCCCTCTCTCTAAAATCAATAGGCATGTCCTCAGGTGAGGAGAAACGTAGGGAGGGAGGGAGGGAGGAAGAGAGAAAGGAAAGGGGCATAAAAGAGCAAAGTAACCCAAATCAAGCAAAAGGGAAGTAAATAATAAAAACTAGAGTGGACATGAATTAAGTAAAAAATAAACAATAGAGAAAATGAACAAAAGCAAAAGTTTGTTATTTGAAAAAAATCAACAAAATTGGAAAATCTTTAGCTAGAGTGACCAAGATAAAAAGAGAGAAAACTTAAATTACTAAAATCAATAATGAAAGAGTGAACATCACTACCAATCTTACAGAAATAAAAATAATTATAAGAAAATACTATGAATAGTTCTATGCTGACAAATTAGAAAATCTAGATGAAAGAGAAAGTTCCTAGAAAGACACAAATTTACTCAAACTGACTCAAGAAGGATCTGAACATCTGACTAGGCACATAGCAAGTAAACAGATTGAGTTACTAATCAAAATCTTCCTACAAAGAAGAGTCCAGGACCACATGGCTTCACTGGTGAATTTTGAAAGAACATTTAAAGAAGAATTAGGAGAGAGAGAGAGGAAGATGGCAGCCAGGTAGGAGGGAGTAGATTCCACTCCCCCCTACACACGGGAGAAAAACCTAGCCGATCTATGGAGGAACAGAGCAAACAGCCAACAGACCCCAGCTTATATGAAAATAGGCGACTAAAATTTGTAGAAGACATTGAAAAACCAGACAGTAAGGAGAGTGCTTCAGGACAATAAGGTCCCAGGGACCACATCAGGGACCAGAGGGGCTGCAGGTCCAGACCCTGTGCCCACTGGGTCTGCCACAGAGTTCTTGGAAGAGAGCTGGGTCAACTGCTCCCTCCCCAGCCAAACAAGGTTTGAGCAGCACCAGGAGAGACCTGGTTTCTTGAAGTTGCAGAGAGGGGAATAAGGACTAAGTGCCAAACACACAGGGTCTGTGAGCACCCACTGAGCCTGTGGGTACCACCTGGGGAGAGTTGAGAGTTGGGCCCTGATGGGCCCAGACCCCAATAGTCCCCAGTCTGGCTAGAGAATTGGACTGTGTGAAAGGCCAGGCCTCTGTATGGAGTGCCAGGCTTGAGTAGGAGGAATTTCCCAAAAAGGAAAAGTGAAAAAAAAGACACTGTTAGAGGAATTCTCCTGCAGCAATATCTCTGGCTTCCTCCCCACCCAGCCGGGCAGTGTTCCTGACAAAGCCCTGTGCACTCCCGTAGCCCTGGGAAGAGAGTGTGCCCTAACCTGTGGGACCAGAGGCAGCCTGGCTGAGCACACGCCCACAACCCAGGGAGACAGTGCTCCGAGGAAGGCCTGGGTCCCACACTCAAGGCCCAGGGGAGAGACCAAGGCTAGCCCTGGGGAGAGTGCACAGGCTGACTGAGTGCTACCTGGAAGGGAAAAAAGCCCCTCAGCCTCCTGCAGCCAGCAAGACCAGAAAAACCAGTGTGGCCAGTTTGAAACCAGCAAGAGGCTTTTTTTTAAGTAATTTTTTATTTTTTAACTTTTATTATTTTTATCTCTCAATTCCTTTTTCCTCTCTTTCCTTCTTTCTTGTGCTGTTCACTCTTCCTTTCTTTCCAATTTTATCTCTTCTTACTTTCTTCTTCTGCTTCTTTTTTTAAAAAAATACCCACAAGTGAGACAAAACCCTGGAACTGTAAAAAGACAAGAGTTGGACCCAAAGAAGGGGCATCCCAATAGCCAAGATAGAGAGACAAATTTCACTTTGCTATTACAGACAACCTGTAAGTTATTGCATATTTGTATTATAATTTTTTCATTATTCTTATGCCTTTTATATTAATAGTATTTTTGTATTCCTCTTATTTCTGTTTAGTCTTCTTCGCTTTGCTTGTTATATTGTATCATCTGACAGGTTTCTCCTGTTCTCTCTTTCATAGTGTATTGCTAATTTACTGTCCTTCACTTCATGTGTGTTCCATTAGTACACCACTCAAGGTCCTATACTCCCTATTCTTGTTATCCAGATCACATAGATTCTGTCATATGATTGTTGCTCTAATACTATTGTAAATAATAGCTGTTCCATACAATTGTAAATACTACACAATACCCCTCCCAGATCTTAGCCCACTACACAGTTTCCTGAACTCAATTACTGTAGTAGTTAACTCTATTCTCTCACATGCTACACCTATTTTCTGTCCTTTACTCTCACCTAACCTCAGAATCTGACCTCCCACAACATCACTGCTTTCTAGATCCAACTCACAACCCTTCCCTCCCCAACAAGAGACTTATCTTCTTTCCACCCTTTCTAAAAAGTGGCTACTTGGGTGGAAGATCACTGTTAACACTATAGGTAGCCAAAGGATATCCTATCTCTTCTCTACTGGCTGCAACTGTAAGTATCACAGAATATACTTTTGCTATCTTAAACCATTTTGCCTTCCCCCTCAAAACAATCACAAAAAAGAGCAGGTGGAAGCTGTGAACACCAGGATACCCACTGGAAGAGGAAAACCAACAACAAAGGAAGCACCAACAGATAATAACAGAAGAAGGTGAAGGAGGGAGTGGAAACCACACTAACCTCAATCCAAGACCGATCTGGAAATACAACTAAATAGAGGAGAAATTACCCAAAACAAACAACTGAACAAGAGCAATAGAGAATCCTCAAAACATTGTACAAACAGAAGAACCAGATTCAACACAACCTGTCCACACCAGCACTACAAAATACAAGAGGTGGTGGACAGAGTGACCCTCAGTTAACCAGCTGGTAGGAAGGACCCACCAAAGAAAGACCTAACAACAGTCAAAACCCAAACAAACACAGAACTAATTTAAATGACAGCCCAAGACCAATGAGCTTGGAAGATCAAGGAGACCACACGATTGAATCTCACAGGTATTCTACCACAGAAGTTCGCACCATAAACACACGGAGCCAGAACAGATAAATTTAAGAAGCTGAGGCTAACAAGAGTCTCACAAACAATGGGAAGACAAACAATCCCCAAATGAAAGGAAAGGAGGAAGCCTCAGAAAGAATGCTAAATGAAATAGAGGCAACTCAACTATGACATACTGAGTTCAAAGCAATGGTTATCAGGAAGCTCAATGAGCTCACAGTGAATTACCAGAAATTACTGAAAAACAACAATGACCTCACTGTAAACTATATAAACATGAAAAAGGAAGTAGAAACTATCAACAAGGGCCAAGAGGAAATGAAGAATACAATTTCTAAACTGAAGAACACAGTACAAGGAATCGCAGCAGGATGATGAAGCAGAAGATTGGATCAGTGACCTGGACAACAAAGTAGAAAAAAACACCCAGAAAGAGCAAGAACAGGAAAAGAGTCTCAGAAAGAATGAAGATGGATTAAGAGAAATGCAAGACAATATGAAATGTAATAATACCCGTATAATATGGATACCAGAAAGAGAAGAAAAAGAGCAAGGGATAGAAAACCTACTTCAAAAAGTAATGATGGAAAACTCCCCTAATCTGATGAGAGAAAAAGGCAAACAAATCCAGGAAACACAGAGTCCCAATCAAGAGGAACCCAAAGAAGCCCACTTCAAGACACATAATTAAAATGGCAAAATTTTAAGACAAAGAGAGAATCTTAAAGGCAGCAAGGCAGAAACAGGAAGTAATGTACAAGGGAGCTCCAGTAAAGCTAGCAGCTGACTTCTAAATGGAAATGCTCCAAGCCAAAAGAGAATGGCAAGAAATATGCCATGTAATGAGAACCACAGGCCTGCACCAAGGCTCCTTTACCCAGCAAGGCTCTCAATCAAGATAGAAGGCCAAATAAGAAGCTTCCCAGACAAAAAAAAGTCTAAAAGAATACACCTCCACCAAACCAGCTCTGTAAGACATGCTAAAGGGACTGCTATAAGGAAAGGAAGGAAAAGAGAGAGACAGAGAGGAATACAGGTATGAAAATGGCAATGAATAAGCACCTATCAATAATAACCTTAAATGTAAATGGATTAAATGCTCCAATAAAAAGACATAGAATAGCAGAATGGATAAGAAAGCATGACCCACACATGCTGACTACAAGAGACCCACCTCAGGACAAAAGACCTACGCAGACTGAAAGTGAAGGGCTGGAAACAAATTTTCCAAGCCAATGAAGAGGGGAAAAAAGCTAGGGTAGCAATACTTATATTAGAAAAAATAGACTTCCAGAAAAGGGCCATAAAGAGAGACCCAGAAAGTCACTTCATAATACTCAAGGGGAGAATCCACCAAGAAGAAATAAACATTGTAAATATATACGTACCCAACATAGGAGCACCCAAATACATAAAGAAAATCTTAGAGGACTTCAAGAAAGATATTGACAGCAACACAATTATAGTAGGGGATTTTAACACCCCACTGTCAAAAATGGATAGATCTTTCAAACAAAATATTAACAAAGATATTGTGGCATTGAACAATGCCCCAGATGAAATGGACTTAACTGATATATATAGAGCCCTTCATCCCAAAGAAGATTAAACACACATTCTTCTCAAATGCACATGGAACATTTTCAAAGATAGACCACATGATAAGACACAAAACAAGCCTCAACAAATTCAAGAAAATTGAAATCATATCAAGCATTTCTCTGACCTCAAGGTACTGAAACTAGAAACTGAACACAAGAAAAAAAACCCAAAACACTCAAGATCATGGAGATTGAATAGCATGCTATTAAACAATGAATGGGTCAAGAACGAAATTAGGGAAGAAATCAAAAAGTTTCTGGAAACAAGTGAAAATGAACTCACAACAGCCCAAAACTTGTGGGACACAGCAAAGGCAGTCCTGAGAGGGAAGTTCATAGTGATACAGGACTACCTGAAAAAAATAGAAACATTTCAAACAAACAACCTAATTCTACATCTACAAGAACTTGAGGAACACCAACAAAGACAGCCCAGAGGAAGTAGAAGGAAGGAAATAACCAAGATCAGGGCAGAATGAAATGACAGAGAGACTAAAAGCACAATTCTAAGGATCAATGAATCCAGGAGCTGGTTCTTGAAAAGACAAACAAAATTGACAAGCCTTTAAGTAGGCTCATCAAGAACAAAAGAAAGAGGACACAAATAAACACAATCAGAAATGAAAGAGGGGAGATTACAATGGATACCACAGAAATACAAAGGATTGCAACAAATTACTATGAAAAAATGTATGCCAAGAAATTTGAAAACCTAGGTGAAATGGACAAATTTCTAGAAGAATATAATCTTTCAAAACTGAATGAAGATGAAGCAGAAAGCCTCAACAGACCGATAACAGCAGATGAAATTGAAGCAGTAGTCAAAAAACTCCCAACACACAAAAGCTCTGGACCAGATGGTTTCACAGAAGAATTCTACAAAGCATTTAAGGAAGAGCTAACCCCTGTCCTTCACAGACTATTCCAAAAAATCCAACAAGATGGAAGACTCCCAAACTCTTTTTATGAAGGAACATCATCGTAATGCCAAAACCAGATAAAGACACAACAAAGAAAAACTTCAGACCAATATTGCTGATGACCATAGATGCTAAAATCCTCAACAAAATATTGGCAAACCACATCCAGCAATACATTAAAAAGATCATCCACCATGACCAAGTGGGATTTATCCCAGGGATCCAAGGATGGTACAATATTTGCAAATCAATTATCATAATACATCACATATACAAAAGCAAAGACAAAAGTCACATGATCATATCAATAGATTCAGGGAAGCACTTGATAAGGTACAGCACCCATTTATGAAAAAACACTCAGCAAAGTGGGAATAGAGGGAGCATTTCTCAACATAACAAAGGCCGTATATGAGAGACCTACAGCCAACATCATACTCAATGGGCAAAAACTAAAAACTTTCCCGCTAAGATTGGGAATGAGACAAGGTTGTCCATTTTCACAACTTCTATTCAACATAATATTGGGAGTCCTAGCCACAGCAATCAGATAAGAAAAGGAAATATAAGGCATCCAAATTGAAAAAGAGGAAACAAAACTGTCATTGTTTGCAGATGACATAATAGTGTGCATAGAAAATCCTACAGAATCCACCAAAAATTGCTCGACCTAATAAATGAATTTGGCAAAACAGTAGGATACGAAGTCTATATTGAGAAATCAAAGGCATTTTTCTATACTAACAACGAAATATCACAAACAGTAGTCCAGAAAAAAATCTCACTTGATATAGCAAGAAGAAAAATAAAATACCTAGGAAGAAACCAAACCAAAAATGTAGTAGACCTGTATGCAGAAAACTACACAACACTGAAGAAAGAAATTAAAGACACAAAGAAATGGAAACATATATCATGTTCATGAATTGGAAGAATTAATATCATCAAAATGTCCATACTAACCAAGGCAATTTATAGATTCAATGCAATACCTATTAAAGTACAAATGACATATTTCACAGATACAGAACAAACACTTCAAAAATTTATGTTACCACAAATGACCCTGAGTAGCTGCAGCAACTTTGAGAAAGAACAAAGTAGGAGGAATCACAATGCCTGATATCAAACTATATTACAAGGCCACCATAATCAAAACAGCCTGGTACTGGCAGAAGAACAGACACATGGGCCAACAGAACACAACAAAGAGCCCAGAAATATCCCCAAATCTCTATGGCCAATTAATATTTGACAAAGGGGGCAGCAGCATATAATGAAGCAAAAATAGCCTCTTCAGCAAATGGTGTTGGAAGAGCCAGACAGCTACATGCAAAAAAAATGAAACTTGAGCACCAACTTACATCATACACAAAAATAAATTCAAGGTGCATAAGAAGACTTAAATGTAAGTCTTGACACCATAAAAGTCCTATAGGAGAACATAGGCAGGAAAATCTGAGATATTCCACACAGTAATATTTTCACTGATATGTTTCTTAAAGCAAGGGGCATAAAGGAAAGCATAAACAAATGGGATCTCATAAAAAAAAAAGCTTCTGCATGGCTAAAGAAAACAGCATTAAAATGAAAGAGAAGCAACCGTATGGGAAAACATATGTGCCAATGATACCTCAGAGAAAGGTTTGATCTCTAAAATATATAAAGAACACACACAACTTCACTCTAAGAAGACAAGAAGACAAGCAACCCAATTAAAAAGTGGGTAAAGGACTTGAACAAACACTTCACCAAGGAGGACATACAGAGGGTCGAGAGGCATATGAAAAGATGCTCAGTATTGCTAGCTACCAGAGAGATGCAAATTAAAACCACAATGGGATACCACCTCTCACCAGTTAGAATGGCCATCATAAACAAATCAACAAACAACAAGCATTGGAGAGGATGCAGAAAAAAGGGGAACCCTAGTATACTGTTGGTAGGTTGCAGATTGGTGCAACCACTATGAAAAACAGTATGGAATTTCCTCAGAAAACTAAAAATGGAACTGCCTTGTGACCCAGCAATTCCACTCCTAGGATTATATCCTAAGAACCCTGAAACACCAATTCAAAAGAACCTATGTACTCCAATGTTCATAGCAGCACAATTTACAACAGCCAAATGCTGGAAGCAACCTAAGTGCCCAGAGGTAAATGAATGGATCAAAAAAACGATGGTACAATTACACAGTGGAATTCTACACAGCAGAAAGAAAGAAGAACCTCCTATTGTTTGGAACAGCATGAATGGATGTGGAGAGCATTATGCTAAGTGAAATAAGACAGGCAGTGAAAGACAAATACCATATGATCTCACCTGTAACTAGAACCTAATCAACAAAACAAACAAGCAAGCAAAATATAACCAAGGACATTTAAATTGTGAACAAGGTAACAGTTACCAGAAAGGAGAGGAGAGGGGATAATGGTGCAAAAGGTTGAAAGGTTTACGAGAACAACTATAAAGGACACATGGACAATAACAAGGGGGTGGAAACAGGGGAGGGAGGTGGGGAAGACGGGTGGTGGCGAGTGGCAGGGGGAGGCAGAAAACTGTACTTGAACAACAATAAAAATCAAAAGTTAAAAAAAGTACTTAGAAGGTAGAAAATAAGGAAAAATTTAAAAAGAAGCAAATAGTAAATATAACAAATAGAAAATAATGATACATATGTTAGCTATTAACCAACTATATCAATGATCATTTTAAATGTAAATGGTCCAATTTTACTAATTAAAAGAAAGAAACCGACAGAGTAGATTTAAAAACACAAACACAACTATGCTGTTTACAAGAACTCTACTTTAAATATAAAGACACATATTGATTAAAAGTAAAGGAATGGAGAATGATATATACCGCACTACACAAATCAAAAGAAAGTTGGGATAGTTATCTCAATATTGGACAAAACTGACTTCAGAACCAAGAAAATTATCAGGGATAAAGAGGAATGTTACATAATCATAAGGAGGTCAATACTCTCAGAAAATAAAACAATCCTTACTGTGTACTTTTACATGCTAATAGCAGAGCATCAAAATATCCAAGGCAAAAACTAGAACTGTAAGGAGAAATAAACAAATCCACTATTATACAGTAATTGGTGACTTCAGCACACCTCTGTAAGTAGTTAACAAATCCAAAAGAGAAAATACTAGTAAGGACATAGTTAACCTGAACACAACATCAATCAATTGCACCTCATTGATATCTACAGACTACTTCATCCAACAACAGTTGAATACACATTGTTCAGGGTCACATGGAACATTTCAATATACTGCCCTCTGGGACATAAAACAAGGCTAAGAAATTGCCCAAAGTCATTCAACTTTCCTAGAAAGATGTTCCAGACTGGTACAGGACAACAGAGCCATCATAGGGTTGAAGGAGCTGAGGATATTTTCCTTGAAGAGGAGAAGATTCAGGAGAGCATGTCCCATAAGCCCCAGGGAATAGCTGATACCAGTGATGGAAGCTAAAGGGAGGACATTCAGTTCAAGTATAACCAACCAATCTTTGACAATTAGAATTTGAAATTGTAAACACAGTATCAATTGTATTAGCACCAAAAAGCTACGAAGTGCTTCACAATAAATCTGACAAAATATGTACAAGATCCTTATGAGTAAAACTACAAATTTCTGATTTTAAAAATGCCCTAAATCTAAATAAAGGAAGAAGCATTCCCTATTCATAGAAGGAAGACTTAATAGTGTTAATATGTCAGGTTTTCCCAGCTTGATCTAAAGATGTAACACAATCAAAATCCCAGTAATTTATTTTGTGACTATTGACAATTGATTTTAATGATTACATTAAAAGGCAAAAAATAGAATATACAAAACAATACTGAGGAGGAAAAATAAAGTTGGAGGATTGATACTACCAGACTTCAAAAGTTACTATAAAGTTATATTAATTATATACTAAAAGTTATATTAATTAAAAGAATGTGGTATTGGCCCCAGCTGGTGTGGCTCAGTGGATTGAGTGCCGGCCTGGGAACCAAAGGTTCACTGATTCAATTCCCAGTCGGGGCACATGCCTGGGTTTCCAGCCAGGTCCCCAGTGGAGGATGTGTGAGAGGCAACTACACATTGATACTTCTTTCCTTCTCTTTCTCCCTTCCTTTCCTACTTTCTAAAAATAAGTAAAATAAAATCTTTTTTAAAAAAATGTGGTATTGGTAAAAGAATAAACAGATTCTTGTACTGAACATAAAACCCAAAGATAGACCCATACAAATACAGTGAACTGATCTTTGACAAAGGAACAAAGGCAATAAAATGGAGAAAAAATAGTCTTTTCAACAAATGGTACTGGAGCAACTGGACATTCATATGCAAAAAGTGAATCTAGACAGACTTTACCCCATTCACAAAAATAAAGTCAAAATGGATTACAGACCTAAATGTAAAATGTAAAACTATAAAACTCCTAGAAGAAAACCTAGATGACCTTAAGTATGGCAATGACTTTTTAGGTATAACACTAAAGGCACAATTCATGAAAAAAATAATTGATGATTAGACTTCATTAGAATTAAAAACTTTTGCTCTGCCAAAAGCAATGTCAAGAGAGTGAGAAGACAAGCTACAAACTGGGAGAAAATATTTCTAAAAGACACATCTGATAAAGAAGTGTTATACAAAATATACAAAGAACACTTAAAACTCAGCAATAAGAAAACAAATAACTCAATGTAATAAAGGGCTAATGACCTTAACAGATATATCACCAAAGAAGATCTACCAGTGGCAAATAAGCACATGAAGAGATAACATCATATATCATTAAGGGAATACAAATTAAAATAATAATGAGACAGCACCATACACATATTGCATGGCCAAAATTCAGAATATTGACACCAGATATGATGAAGATGTAGAGCAACAGAAATTGTGATTCATTGCTGGTATGAATGAAAAATGGTGCAGCCACTTTGAAAGATGGCGTAGTTGCTTCTTACAAAACTGAAAGTATCCTCACAGATTATGCAACAATGTTTATAGTAGCTTTATTCATAATTGCCAAAATCTAGAAGCAACCAAGATTTTCATCAATAGGTAAATGGATAAATAAACTGTGGTACATCCAGAAACAAAATGTTATTTAGCACTAAGAAGAAATAAGCTATCAAACCACAAAAAAGGCATGGAGGACACTTAAATATATACATCTAAGTGAAAGAAGCCAATCTAAAAAGGCTACATACTGAGATCTCCTGCCAAGATGTAGGTGTAGGTAAATACACTTTGGTTCCTCCCACAACCAAAAGAAAAATAACAACAACCTAAAAACAAAAAACAACCAGAACTCCCAGAAAAATCAAACTTTATGGAAGTCTGACAACCAAGGAGTTAAAGAAAAAATATTCATTCAGACTGGTAGGAGGAACAGAGACAGGCAGCCAGAGCAGAGAGGATGCAAAGTCACAAGGCAGAAGCTGGTGGACCAGGTGGTCCCACATTTGTGTGTGGATAAACCAGGAGGAACAAGTGGGGAGAGAGACAGACCATGCAACACAGGGTTTCAGCATGGGGAAATAAAGCCTCAAAACCTCTGGCCATAAGAACCTGTGAGGGTTGTGGTGGCAGGAGAATCTCCCAGCCTCACAGAAGAATTCATTGGAGAAATCCACAGGGTCCTAGAATGCATAAAAGCCCACCAACTCGGGAATCAGCACGAAAAGGCTCCAATTTGCTTGTGGGTAGCAGGGATGTGATGCAAAGTCTCCCAAGAGCCAAGCAAGCAACATTGTTCCCTCTTGGACACCTCCCCCAACAACGCAGCAATGTGGGTTGCCTCACCTTGGCAAATACCTAAGGCTCCGCCCCTTCAAAGTAACAAGCATGCCCAAGACAATATATATATATCCCAAATGAGAAGCAGATCAGAGCTCCAAAAATAGAACTAAGTGATAAAGATACTGCCAGCCTATCAGATGCAGAGTTCAAAACACTGGTAATTAGGATGGTCACAGAAATGGTCGCAAAATGGAGGAAAAAGGGAAGGCTATGTGAAGTGAAATAAAGAAAAGTATACAGGGAACCAACAGTGAAAGGGAGGAAACCAGGACTCAAATCAAGGATTTGGAGCAGAAGGAAGAAATAAATATTCAACCAGAACAGAATGAAGAAACAAGAATGCAAAAAAAAAAAAAAAGAGAGGCTTAGGAACCTCCGGGACAGCTTTAAATGTTCCAATATATGAATCATAGGAGTGCCAGAAGAAGAGGAAGAGGAAGAAAATGAGAACTTATTTGAAAAAAATTGTGGAGAACTTCCCCAATCTGGCAAAGGAAATACTTCCAGGAAGTCCAGGAAGCTCTGAGAGTCTGAAAGAAGTTGAACCCAAGGAAGCACACACCAAGGCACATCATAATTATATTACTCAAGTTTAAAGAGAAGGAGAGAATCTTAAAAGCAGCAACAGAAAAGGAGATAGTTACCTACAAGGGAGTTCCCATAAGACTGTCAGGTGATTTCTCAAAAGAAACCTTGCAGGCAAGAAGAGGCTGGAAAGAAGCATTCCAAGTCATGAAAGTCAAGGACCTACATCCAAGATTGCTCTATCCAGCAAAACTATCATTTAGAATGGAAGGGCAGATAAAGTGCTTCCAAGATAAGGTCAAGTTAAAGGAATTCATTATCACCAAGCCCTTATTATATAAAATGTTAAAGGGACTTATCTAAGAAAAAGAAGATCAAAACTATGAACAGTAAAATGACAACAAACTCACAACTAACAACATCTGAACCTAAAAACAAACAAACAAACAAACTAAGCAAACAAATAGAACAGGAACAGAAGCACAGAAATGGAGATCACATGGAGGATTATTAGCAGGGAGGGGGGAGAAAGGCGGAAAAGGTACAGGGAAGAAGAAACATAAATGGCAGGTACAAAATAGACAGGGGGAGGTTAAGAATAGTATAGCAAATGGAGAAGTCAAAGAACTTATATGTATGACACATGGACATGAGCTAAGGGAGGGGGGAATGCTGATGGGAGATTTCAGGGTGGAGAGGAATAAAGGGAGAAAAAAAATGGGACTACTGTAATAGCATAATCAATAAAATATATTTATAAAACAAAAAAATAAGGCTATATACTGTGTGATTCCAACTTTATGACATTCTAGAAAAGACAGTAAAATGATTAGTGGTTCCTGCCCTGGCTGGTGTAGCTCAGTGGATTGAGCGCAGGCCTGTGAACCAAGGGATCACAGTTCGATTCCCAGTCAGGGCACATGCCTGGGTTGCAGGCCAGTTCCCGGCAGGGAATGCACGAGAAGCAACCATACATTAATATTTCTCTCCTTCTCTTCCCTTCTAAAGATAAATAAATAAAATCTTTAAAAAAAAGTTTAGTGGTTCATTGGGGTTGAAGGGAGAAGGATAAATAGATGGAGCACAGAGGATTTTTAGGGCAGGAAAACTACGCTGTATGATACTCTAATGGTAGATATATGCCATTATAAATTTGTCCTGACCTTCAGAATGTACACCACCAACTGACTCCTAAAATAAATTATGGACTTAGGGTGATATGGATGTGTCAATGTGGGTTCATCAGTGGTAACAGTTCATTCTCCACTCTGAGGAAAGATGCTGCTAATGGAGGAGGCTATGCCTGTATCGGGGTGGAAGTATATGGGAAATCTCTGTACAATCTCACTCAGTTTCTGCTATAAACCTAAAACTGTTCTAAAAAAGAATAAGGTTCATTACTTTTTTAGAAAAGTTTAATGAGCAAAAGACATAAAGAGACATTATGGTGAAGTAGATATACACATTGCAAATAAGCTTATGAAGAGATATTCAGTATTAATAGCCTTAAGAGGAAGGAATGAGATATCACTGCCTACCTATTATAAAAAAATTGATAGTACTGAATGCTGATGAGGATGTGGAGAAATTGGATCTCTCATACATTGCCTGTGGGAATATAAGTGTTATAGCCACTCTGGAAAAAACTAAATATACTCTTACCATATGATTGATCTTGTCTGATCCTGGAAGCTAAGCAGGGTCGGGCCTGGTTAGTACTTGGATGGGAGAGCATGTGATCCAGCAGTTACACTCTTGGGCACTTATTCCACAGAAATGAAAACTGTGTCCACACAAAAACCTGAGCCAGAAACTGTTAATAACCAAAATGTCCTTCATCTGAAAAAAATTGTGGAGAACAATTTTGTAGTGAACAGCTAAGCAAATTGCAGTATATCTGTACCACAGAATACTACTCAGCAATTAAAATAAAACTAGTAATACTTGTAACAACTTGTATGTATCTCAAGGGCATTATGCTGTGTGCTCTAAAAAAAGCTATTAAAATAAAATAAAATAGTAAAATGTGTTTGGAGTAGGCATTAACAAGCCAGGATCCTCCAGATTTTCATTTTGGTCTGATAAATTTTAGGGCCTCACATCTAAACTCAACCTTTTCTCCCTGACTACCAAAGATGACACATGTATTCTTTTCACAGGTTGAATCCCCCAAGGGAGAGGGAAAATGTGAAAGAGAGACAGATTAGTACATTGGGGGGAAATGATCACTAAATGCCAGTTAGAGAGAAAGGCTCTATGGCCTCCTGAGGCGTCCCAGAGCCAAACAGGCATGGGAAGGTCCACTTTCACAGAGAGTTTATTCCTCTTTCATCCTATAGTGACAGCTGGGAATGAAATCTCTGGCAGAGGAGACTCAAGGATGGTACGGCCTTTAGTGGGTTTCCAACCTAATACAGGTGGAGAAGTGGCTCCTGTCACAAACTCCAGAAAATGAACTCTTTGCTTAAAAATTTCCTCTACAGGTGAAGCAGTGTCATTAAGGCAAATATATCCATCCAAAGAAGATCATTAAAAATAATGCCTAGAAAAGAGACAATCCTTAACTTCTGTATCAAGCTTAACCCATCAAAGGGGCCTTACTTTAGCACAGAAAAGAAACATGTGAGAACAGCTGAGGGTTAGAGAAGTGAAGGCACTTCCTCATGTGACCTTCCAACTGGTTGTGAGGAGAGAACTACAGTCTTGAGACCTTTGCCTGGGCTTCAGTCACTAGATCCTCTCCTAGGTTCCTGATCTTAGAAGCTTCTTCCCACTGTAGCATCCATAAAGTTCAGTACAATGAACTAGGATATGAAGGTCAAGCTGAAGGTCAAGCGACTAATTTCCGTCAAAAGAGACAAATATCTCTAGTTTCCAATACTAGTAGATCAGCAGAAAGTTACATTAAGAAAAATCATAGAAGAAACTGCAACTCATTATTAAAGCACATGAAAAACTGTCCACCCCTACATGTAATCTAAAAGCTACAAATAGAAACTACCAAGAGGCCTATTTTTCACCCATCAAGTTAGTTTCAAAATTAAGCACACTCAGAGCTTAAGAGATTGCAATATAACTGTTCCTCTCAGAGACTGTTAGGGGTATGGCCAATTTGAGAAAGCTGATTTATAAAGTGATTTAGCAACATTTATCAGGAACCAAGTGATGTCCATCCTTCCCATCACGTCATTTCTTTTCCAGAAATTTATGCTGAGAATTTCATTGACAAAGGTGTACACTCAAAGAGATATATATGCCATGGCATTATTTGTAACAATGAATAAATGAAAAGCAAAATGTTGGTGGTCTTCCTGCCCAGGCCACTTTTTCCTCTAATCACTCTACACACTCTAAAGTTACCTACTATCAACCCATCACCTCCAATTGTATCTTCAACTCAGATACCTCTCTTGAGCTCTTGCTTGGTGCTCCCAGGTCATCCTAGTCATTTTCCCTTCACCTCCTCCTCCTCCAACTCCCTTTCCAAATAAATGGCACTATTATCTACACAGTTACTCAAGCCAAACCTTCAGGTCTTTCTTTTCTCCTATTCTTAACTCCACATCTTGTTAATTACCATCTCAAAAACCTCTCTCCATCCATTTCTCCCCAGCCCTACTTCCACTGGCCTAATCTAAGCTACCAGCATTTCCCACCTGAATGACTACTATATTCTCCCAAATTATTTTCTCACACTTAGTCTGACCACTGACCCAATCCATCCTCTATCCTGTAGAGACCTCTTCCTAAAACACAAATCTGACCATGTTATTCCCTCCGTATTAAAACCTTCAGTGGCTTTCTATTCTCCATAGAATCATTCCAGGTTCCCAACTACTGAAGAAGGCTTACAACTTATGGGACGTCTAGTCCACCCCTCCAGATGATTCCAGGAGAAAGCATAGCTTTTCTCCATGCATCAGATGCACCACTCCCTCTCACCTGCTATCTTTCCCACAAGCTGTGTGGGGACACTCCTGCCTGGAGCACCTTCGTCCCCATAGGCTGAATGATTCAGTAAGCCAGTGATTGAGTACATTAGAAGCTGCCTGTACTCTATTGACCAACATCATGCAGAAATGACACTGATACACGAAATAATAAAGTTCTTTAATGACACTCATTAAAAATGTCCATTGCATTTCCTATCAAGCCACTTTTTTTTTACAACTTTGTAATCTAAAAAGTAAGTTCTAACAGGTTAGTCTCAAAATATACCACTTGACTGGTATGAGCTCACCACAAGCAAGTCCTTTCCTGTTTTTTTTTTTTTTACTATCTATTCTATTTTCAATGACATTGGGCTATTACAACCAGTGTAGCTCAAGGAAATATAGGGAAAAGGAAATCTATAGCCAAAACAAGGTGGGGGGATGTCAATTAGCAATACAGCCATCAGTAACAGAGAATAAAATGAAGAGCAAGACTAGGGAAGGGGACTCAACCAGTCTTAGGGAAGAGAAGCCTAGGAGGAAAGCAGCTAAAAACACTGAACTGGGGACAAATAACACTCAGAAGGAAATAGAAATAGCAAAGCATAGTGGTTGAAAGGGCAGATTCTGAGATCAATGTTGGATTGACTCCTGTCTACCTTAGATAAGTTATTTTTTTTCTTTGTTCATCTATAAACATGAGTTATTGTGTCTGACACACAGCAGCTTCTCAATAAATGCTAGCTATTCACATGATTAATATTGAGTATATAGTGAGGGAAGGGAGGGACAAACCTGCAAAACTAGGTATGAGAGCAGAAATAGATTCACCAATGGAGTTTCTGGTGGCATTGGCCTAGACTGTATACCCCAGTCCTTGCTACTCAGTGTGGTCCTTCAGACTCACCATATTCGTATCACCTGGAAACTTGTTAGGAATGTATACCCAGGCTCTTCCCAGGCCTTCTGAATCTGCATTTTAACAAGATCATTGGGTGGTTCTTTAGCACATTACAAGTGACAGATGGCACTCCCTAGGTCCCATCAGGTTGTTTGGAAGAAGAAGTTAAAGGCAGGCAATGGCTGCAGCCAGTTAGAATTTGGAGGCAGAATTGCTGTGTTAGGTAGCCAAGGAGACCCCTAAATAAAGCTGGTCAATGATCCAGGAAACTCGAGTAACTATACTCTTAGATCAGAGGGAAGGAATTTAATAGAGGACTTATCACAAGATAAGCCAAGGCTGTAAACCAGCACCAGCTGCCCAATGTCTGAGCTTGTGTAACCTGAACGCAGACACTGTGAATGGAAAGTACATAAAAAAGGGGATGATTATGGGGTGGGGGGAGGGCTAGCAACCCCCAGGGCCAGAAACTCAGGAGATTGAGAGGATAGAAATGGTCAACAGGGCTGTTTTTATTTGAGTTCCCATACGGGCTGTGTGCCTGGCCCACACTTCCGTGGCCCTCCAAAAGCACTCCCCTGGTTCAAAAGGCCCCTCTGAGCAGGCAATCTTCTTCCTCCAGAAGCTCCACTCCAATGAGCAGGACAGATGGAGAGGCAGCATTGGCAAGGGGCTACCTCCAAGAGTCTCTCCAAAAAGGTTTACATTGAGTTCCAGATATTCCTTTAGGTTCAAAATACACTTTTTAGAGAGTAGTGTTACATTCATTTTATAGAAGGGTAAAGTAAACATTTCTCTAAAAATCAAAGAATTAATGCATAATAACTTAGCCAAAATGAATTCCATTGAGCACCAATGTGCCAAGCCTGACAACTTAAATGCTGGGAATTCAAAAAAGAGGACCTTACCTCTATTCCAAAGGGTCTTGTGGACCAGCAAATAAGCACCATTCTGTAGGCATCTGAAAAAGTCCTATGACCTTCCTTCAAGCCTGCAAACAGCCCTCATCCTTCTCTGTTCTGTATTTAAATGGATAGTCATCTTTTCATGTTGGTCTTTTTAAAGAGTCCAGCATTGACTTGCACTCGTGAATCCACCCCTGTGTTTCCTATTTTGGTGAGGGATGTATTTGTCCATAGTGAGAAGTGGGTATTCTTAATTCTTTTATTTGTCCTCCCTCCTCCCATTCTTACTAAGTATATTCCCATCTCCATCAGATTCTGCCTGTTTAAAACTGTCTTGGATCTTATGATGTGTTGAAGAAGGCTCCTAATGGCCAGTGAGAGCCAATCATTAAATCTTCAGAAATTTTTCAAGCTGGTTGTTAAACATAGCCATTGCAAAAATTAAATTACAAAACCTTCCAATTTAATAAATTATATTAATAATATACCCAAAACTCACCATTTCCTAATTATTTTATTACATTTTTACTGTTGTCTGTGCTCTTGAGCTTATGTAAATCAATTGCAAGTATATGGTGGAAATACTATATAATAGTTTACTAGAGCATATTTCTTCCAAATTTGAGCTTGGAATTGGCCACAGTGGTAGTATTTACACCACAGAAATTGGCAAAAGCTACAAACCAGGGCTTGGTTTGTTTTGTTGATTGTTTAGACTTATGAAAGTGTTAATAATGCAGATTAAACCTAAAATGTCTGTGGCTGCTACATTTTTAATAGTACAAAAACTGAGGAAATATTCTTTCAGAATTAAGATCTATTATACAGTTCAGCAAAGAAGTCATTCATGTCATTGACAGATTCACCATCATTGCTTAACTTCCTCTTGTCAATGTAAATAAAAGTATCAGCCAACATTCATGTTGGAACTACACTCATTGGTCAATTGCAGACATAGACTGACAAAGGATATAAGAGTTTAGCAAAAATCAATGAATGCATTCTGTGTAAGTCAACTGGCTATGTGAAATTTTCAATAAAAAGTAAATCTTATTATATAGTATGCAATACACATCCTTCAGAGCAATAAAGTTTAATGAATTTATACATGTGTATGTTTGAGGTTTTTCACAGTGTTGGCAGTACCTGCTTAGAGGCTATTTAATCCTCACTGTTGTTTCCTTAGGTTAGTAAATCCGTCATCATTCCAACCTTCACACTCTCCAATCCCATACCCATATTACTACCAAAATAATTTTTCTAATATTTAGATGCAATCATGACATGCCCCTCATTAAAATTACCAATGTCTCTCCAGGAGAAATGCAAACCATAGAAGGCCTTCCTTGTTTTGTCCTATTCACTGTTGTAGCCTCCCTTATCAGATACCAAACTGCCCATTGTTCCCAGAACATGCTTTACTTATTCATGCCACAGGACCTTTGAGTGTGCTTTTCTCAGCCTGGAATGCCTTTCCCCTTCTCCTCCCCTCCCACCCTCTGCTGGTTTCCACTTAGTATTCAACATGCTCAAACATGCTCTTCCAGGAGCCTGTGCCACTTTAACTCTTGCTGATATCCTGAGTTGTGCAGGTAGAGCTCTCCAGCTCCCCCACTCACCTGAAAGGTGCTTTGAGCAGAGGGAGTTGTCCCTAGCACCTAGCACCTGACTTGGCACCAAGAGATATTTAGTCAGTACTTTTTGAAATGATAAACTGATTGGTTTTAGCTATAGCCTATAGCAAATAATAGGATTTAGCAGGAGATATATACGTTTCATCTCTGAATTCAATTATTCCTGAAAAAAAAAAAAGTTGGCCCTGGTCATCGTGGCTCAGTTGGTTGAAGCACTGTCCTATAGATCGAAAGGCTGTTGATTTGATTCCGGCCAGGGCACATACCCAGGTTGCGGGTTCAATCCCCAGCTAGGGTGCATATGAGAAGGCAAACCAATTGATGTTTCTCTCTCACATCTTTCTCTCTCTTTCTCCCTCCCTCCCCTCACTCTCTGAAAGCAATAAAAATTGTCCTTGGGTGAAGATAAAGAAAAGTTGTTTAAACTGTTCACAAACTCAAATAAGCTTTTTCTTTTATCTAAGCATGTTACAGAACAGAGTGGGGGTGAGGGGCTGAATGATATAAAAGAACCCCCATTTTCTCCAGGGGTTCCTCCCCACCTGCTGGGTTCGTATTGCCCGCCGCCTGAGGAAAGCTGTCTCTTAATACCAGAGATCAGTGAAAAGGAAAATAATTTATTATTTATTTGAAATAACACAAACTAAAGTTCCCCACAAATACACACAGTCCTCCCGGCACCCTCCACGTGGCAAAAGGGAGCACTTCCAAAGCCTCGTGGTTCTGACTCTCACCCAAGCTGCATGGTCCTAACCAGACACGTGGTCCCAGAAAGAGAGATGCCCAATGGCTGCCATGCCTCCGTTTAAATCCCAGCGCCAATCTTCCACTGCAGGCCCATTTCTGGCTCCTCTCACAATTGGCCACAGCTGCCAGCATTCTGGACAGGTGTGGCCCTGTGGTGTGGAGCCAATTATCTCCAAGCTCTTCTGGACCCTATTACAAATCCCTATTTGGGGCTCCCCTCTTCTCTGCACCCTGTTACAAGTATATGTATAAAACTAGGTGAATCATTGACATTTTTTCCATTGCTTTCTAAAATCAGCAAGACATGGCCTGAAACTCTTTACCTTAAACCACTGACTTTCTTTAAGCAATAACCACAACACTCATTCCTGAAAGTAGTGAGAGCTATCATTTATTGGGCTACTCTTAAGCTCTAAGTATGTATTAATTGCCTTATATATGTTCCCCCATGTATCCTCAATAATGCTACAATGCAGGCACTAGTTCCTCCATTTTATAAGTGAGGAAACTGAGTTTCAGGAAACTTAAAAACATTTGTTTAAATTTGAGCACATGCTGAATAACAATGTTGTGGTTCAAACAAATGTTGTTGTCTTTGTTGAGCCCATTCTTTACTGCTTAAAAACAAATGCACTGTCTGAATCAGACCCTACAAGTACCTGGCACAAATAATACTCCAAATCACACCACCAAAGAGCAGCTAGCATAAGGCCTAGCCCAGCTGTGTGATCCTTGTACTCAGACCCAGTGGATGGGCTTGCCCTTCCCTTGACCAGATTGGTGGGAGAAAAGTGAATGATGTCAGGGAGTACCTGTGTCCTGTGTCAAAGGCTGCAGCCAAAAGTCTCCGCAACCTGGTCTAGGCCTTCATCATGGATCATTTTCCAAGAGGGAGCAGGGATCTCTTGCTCCTCTCTGTTCAGTTGCCTCTGTGGCCTGTGCTGCTGCTGCCTTTGTTTACTATTTGTTACTAAGCACTTAGCTGCCCATGGACTGAGTCAACAAGGGCCCTTTTCTTCAGTGCCCCTAGTCTTCTTCCCAGGGTCCTCTTCAGGCTCTGGCTGGTTAGCAGGCAGGGCCACATCAGCAGTCCGAGTACAAAGCGAGTGACTGTGAGACAGCCCTCAAAAGCTCAGCTGGATTAGGTGCTGCAGATGACAGTGGGATTTCAGCTTAGCAGGGCTTTTACACTGACGTCACTTTATCTACTCTAAGGAACATGGGGCCAGCCAAGAGTGAGGCCTTAGTTTCATTAATTTAGCAGTCCTCCATGCCCTTTGACATGGTCAGACTTCAGACCTGCACCAAACTGAACAGAGAACCACGCAAAGTCATCATGAGGAATGATGGAAGTGCCCATGTGAAGGCAAGAGCAGTGTGATTGTAACCATTACACAAATACATACAAAAATAATAATCATAGTAAAAAAGAGGACAGGAGGAAACTTTTTGACATGATGGATATGTTTATGGCATACATCCTTGTGATGGTGTTACAGGTATATACTTATTTCCAAACTCATCAAGTTGTATACATTAAATATGTACTATTGTTTGTATATCAATAATACCTCAATAAAATGAATTTTCTTTTTTTAAGGAGGGATGTGGTTGGAGAAAGAATACGAAAATCTTACACTGTCTGCTACTTAGGTTCAGAAAGAAGTCAGCAGAGGGGCAATAACTAGAATCAGATCATAGCTCTACAGAGGTAAGGCTGAAAAAATATATTTCTGGAAGCCTTTAAGTCAATAGCAGTTTCTTTTTCTCTTTTTTTTAATTTTTTATTTTAGTTTATTCAGTACAGTTTCTATCCTTTATTCCCATTCCAGCCCACCCACCCATTCCTCCCCTCCTCCCTCCCCTTTCCAATACCCCCAGTTTTGTCCATGTGTCCTCTATATTTGTTCCTATAAACCTTTCCCTTCTCCCC
>CM052542.1:96897428-96921929 GCA_028533065.1 Trachops cirrhosus | reverse complement strand
CTGGAATGGGAGTAAAAGATTGAAACTGTACTGAATAATCTAAAATAAAATAAAATTAAAAAAGACTTTTAAAAATAGTATATGATTCCTTAAGCACACTTATTAGGATGTAGAAAGCATTATCCCCATTTTACAAATTAGGAAACTGAGACTCAGAAGAGTGAAATAATTTGCCCAAAGACACATAGTTACAACAGATGGTAGAGTGAAGATCTGAACCCAAAACAGACTTCAAAAGCTATGACCCACTCAGGAGGAAGAAAATTAAAGGTCTTAGGTACCACAGTGATTTTCAATAATAATATAAACACCTATGAACCCAAAAGTGTTCAAAACCTGTGTTCCTTCCATCTGAAGAACCAACACAAGGGAAAGCCTTGGAGAGGTAGTTCTTTCTTTGAGGTGGGAGAGAGGGCAAAGGGATAAGTGAGAGGACATAGTAAATTTCAGGCCAATAGGGAGAATTTCAAAAATCTCATGTAGATGACCTCAATCTTTTCAGGAAAGTGGCATCGAGTCATCTGTATGATGAATTTCAGACTTTAAAATGGAAGCAATTTGGAGTGAACAACAGGAAAAGTGAGATGGTGATCAGTTTGAGAGCAATAATGAAGATAGTGAGCTGCAGGTGGGCCCAAGGGGCTGAGGCTTTGCAGATCAGTGAATCAGGAAGGCCAGTGGGAGATCCAGTGAAGGAAAGGGTGACTGGGACACAGCAGGGACAAATGCCAAAGCCTGGCTCAATGCCTGATATTGCATTTCCTGTTGGTGAGGAGGGCAGAGATTTTTAAAGACCAGATACCCAGGTTTCATACCTGGAGCAATGACATCTGTTTATGGAGAAGAATGAACAGAAAGGAGGTTTTGTATACAAAGGAAGGAGAATCCTGCGAAATATCAAGAAAGGGGCTGTTTCAGGGCCAGCCAGTATGCTGAGCAGGGCAGGACTAGGCTGAACTGCATCTGTTTATGTGACTGGAAAGGATCCTGGGGGACTCTGGGGAACAGAGCCAACAGGATCTCAGTTGGCTCTGTGGTCAGTTAGATAGAGCCAACTGAGACTGGAAAACCAGCCAGAAATGTTGGGGCAGAGACTGGGACTTGCTGTTTTCCTTACCAGCCTCAGGGCTACAATTTTAACTTCTATAAAGCTTACTTGTCAGGCATGTGGTCCAACCCTGGAAGTCATGAGGAGGAGGCTGAGAAAAGGTCCTCACAATGATCAGGATCTCCCAGCTCATGGTCAAATGATGTAGTTGCAAACATTTATCCCCTGCCCATGCCAACTCCAGTGGCTCTCCTTTCAGGGCCAATGAGCTCAATGGTATGCTCTAGCCCAAATGGAAAAGAAGACCAGTCTAGAGTTCCAAGACAAAGCAGTCATGAGTTGGGGCCAGAATCTACTGAAGCCAGCTGTGAAGACAGAGGAGGAGCAAATAAGGGCCCTAGGGATACAGAACAGACAGAGATGGACACAGGGCAAGGCCACCAAGGTGAAGCTTGAAGACCTGAGCCATTGTGTCCTTTCTAATCATGGCAACATACTTTATTTGCTGATGAGGTGCTATAAAGAGACAGATGAACTCTTGAGTGTACAACTGAAAAGGGCAATGCAAAATTCAGGAAAGTGGCCCATTCTTTGATGGTTTCTCTGCCCTGATGAGAGATTTGCCAGGGCAGACCCTTTGTGATTGCTCCATTCACATTACAGGGAGCAGTAGACCCTTGCATTTGCTCAGTAATTAAGGGACCAACACACTATCTTTCCACTGTTTTTTCACCCAGGTATTTTCCTTGATTAATGAGACAGCTTTAATCCATAAATGGCCCATGATGGCTTTGAGACATACTCGTGCCAACCTGAAAGTGCTGCTCTTGGTCATTACATGAGAAGGTGGTACTTTCCCACGTCACCTAACTACATACCCCACCCCAGACACTCCCCACCAGACCTTTAAGAGCCTGTGCATCTGGGGAAGAGAAACTCTGCTCCTGGTCTTTCCTCTGCTCCTCTGTGGCCGCCATTCTGCCTGAGTTTTCCTTTCACAGACTTAGGCTGGCCTTGAACATAACGACAATGAAGTTTATCTCCATCACTCAGTCACTCATTTACTCACCTACCCCCACCACTGAATGGCTGCAGGAACTTAGATGAGTTACTTTATCTCTCTGTTAAAACAGAATGATGTAAGAATTAAATCAGCAAAGGCATGGATGTAAATTAATCATCATCATTTGCTAAAACATTTACTGAAATCAACTCTGGCAGGATACTTTACAGAGTGCAAAGAAGAATGGTACGTTCTTCTTTGGTGCTGGAGAGGTCTTCTTGTTTGGTGCTGGAGTGGTCTGCAGCACTGCCCCTCTGTATTTACCTCTACAGTTGATTACCTGTAAAAAAATTTTTAATTAAAGCATTTCTTCGAGAAATCTAGGAATCCTTTCTTATTCTCGAGTCGTGAGCTCTATGTCAATATGGTTTCTTTTTCCCTTAGATAAAAGTGTTTATCCAAACGTGGGGAGGAAGACATAATGAAAGGAGTGGTGCTCATTGTCTAGGGTGTTTTTTCCCTTTCAAGTTGTTGAAAAGAAAGTCTTTCTAAGAACAATCACATGGCAGTCCCAGTTTTAACGATGCAGACCCAGCATGCTGCGTCTGACTAGAGATGGTGACATCTGCTGGCCATCTCTAGAACTACACCCAACCTTCGCAGTCAGGAAATTGCCCCAGTTTTTTGTCAGGGTGACCTTGAGGGCTACTTGGTGAGCAACCCAAATTAAGGTGACTGTTTCTTAGAAATTAAAGAGAAAAACAACACATTTTTTAGAAGACAGCATGGAGTAGTGATTAAAGCCATACCTGAGTTTCAACTCCAGACTCTGCCATTGAGAAGCTGGGTATTCTTGGCCAAGTTACTTAGCCCCTCTGACCAGATTTCCTCCTGTGAACAGGAATCCTGATATTACTTCTCATACAGCCAAATGAAGATGATGTAAAATTCTGGATGTACTAGCTTGGTATGTGGCCAGTCACTGGCACATCACATACACAAGAGATAGTGTCATAAAATACAATTTCCCCTCTGAAATGAATAGTTCCTTCTACACAGTGTCAAAATGGAATTCTTGTTCAAACAGCAGGAAAAAGTATAAGGTACCAAAATATATACATCTTTTTCCTTTAAAATATTTTACTTATGAAATGTAATAGGAGTAATGATAATTCATGAGTAATAGCAAAAAATTGGTTTTGGTGTTATTTTATATTATTTATATTTGATATAATAATTTTATATAATAAAATATAATATTTTATTGATGCAATATCTTGATTGATCATAATGTTTTTGTAGCTCACTTTGCAAATTCATTTGTCAGGTCATCAAAATTTATAGTTAACTTCTAAAAAATCAATTTTTAATTGAAAGTGACATCAGTTGCTCTTCGCAAGATCACGAATAATTTTTGATAATGATAAATTTTGATAAGGATCTTTCTGCTGATATGACTGTTACTAGAGCTAAGACTATTTTAAAGGTTGTGATAACATAAGGATGAATTTCTCATAAATTATTTCAGAATATAAATTCTAGTACATCTACAAGTGATAATTCTTAAGGAACAATTTTTTTGACTTTATTTTTATCATTTACACTATTACACATATTCCCATTTTCCCTCTCTTTACCCATCACCATGCTCCCCTTTCCCTCAGGCCAACACCACACTGATGTCTGTGTCTATGGGCTATGGGTATATGTTCTTTGACTAATCCCTTCACCTTATTTTACCCAGTCCCTCCTCCCTCTTCACCTCTGACCACTGTCAGTCTGTTCCATATGTCCATGTCTCATTTCTATTTTGTTCACCAGTTTATTTTGTTCATTAGATTCCACATGTAAGTGTGTTCATATAGTATTGTCTTTCTCTGACTGGCTTATTTCATTTAGCAAAATAATCTCCAGGTCTATTCCTGCTGTTGCAAAAGGTAAGAGTTCCTTCTTTTTTAAGGCCATGTAGTATTCCACTTTGTAAATGTACCACAGCTTTTTTTACCCACTTGGGCTGTTTCCAGATATTGGCTATTGCAAATAGCACTGCTATGAATGTAGGGGCACATAAATTCTTTCAAACTGATGTTTCATGATTCTTGGGATCCTCCAAGAAGTGGAATCACTAGGTCAAAAGACAGTTTCATTTTTAATTTTTTGAGGAAACTCTGTACTATTTTCCACAGTGACTGCACCAGTCTGTATTCCCACCAACAGTACGTGGTTCCCTTTTCTCCACATCCTCATCAACACTTGCTGTTTGTTGATGGTAGCCATTCTGGCAGGTGTGAGGTCACATCTCATTGTGGTTTTAATTTGCATGTCTCTGATGATTAGTGGTGTTGAGCATTTTTTCATATGTCTGGTGGCCATATGTACACCCTCTTTGGAGAAGTGTCTATTCAGGTTCTTAGTCCATTTTTTAATGGAATTATATGTCTTCCTGGTGTTGAGTTGTGTAAGTTCTCTATATTTTGGAAATTAACCCCTTATCAGATATATCACTGGTGAATAATGTTCTCCCACAAAGTGGGTTCCCTTTTTATTTTGTTGATGCTTTATTTCACTGTACAGAGGCTTTTTAATTTGATGTAATCTCATTTATTTATTTTTTCCTTTGTTTCCCTTGCCTTAGGAGATATATCAGAAAAAGATATTGCTATGCAAGATGTCTGAGGTTTTACTGTCTATGTTTTCTTCCATGATTTTTATGGTTTCATGATGTAATACTTAAGTCTTTTATCCATTTTGAGTTTATTCTTATGTATGGTGTAAGTTGGTGGTCTAGTTTCATTTTTTGCATGTACCTGTCCAATTTTCCCAACACCACTTATTGAAGAGGCTGTTTTTACTCTGTTGTATGCTCTTGCCTTCTTTGTCAAATATAAATTGACATATAAGTATAAGTTTATTTCTGGGCTCTCTGTTCTATTCCATTGATCTATATGCCAGTTCTTATGCCAGTACCAAGATGTTTCGATTAATATTGTTTGATATCGTGATCTCTCCAACTTTGTTCTTCTTTCTCAAGAGCTAAGGCTGTTTGGGGTCATTTTTGGTTCCATATAAATTTTTGGAATATTTGTTCTAGATCTGTGAAATATGCCATTGGTATTTTAGTAGGAATGCATTGAATCTATAGATTGCTTTGGGTACTATGGACATTTTAATGGTGTTACTTCTTCCAATCCATGAACACAGTATATACTTCCATTTATTTGTATTTCCCTCAATTTCATTCTTCAGTGTTCTATAATTTTCCAAGTACAGATCTTTTACCTTCTTGATTAAATTTGTTCCTAGGTACCTTAGGTTTTTTTTTTTGATGCAATAGTAAATGGGATTGTTTTCTTAGTTCCTCTTTCTGATGTTTCATTATCAGTGTATAAAAGAAACATTTTTGTAAAAAGATTTAACTCTATATAATTCAGTTTTATTTAAGTCCATAATTTTAAATGTGAACTTATGCAATGGCATTTTTAATATTTGCTCTGACATTTTCTGTAACTTGTACAAGTTGAACAAGAAACTGAAAATGACTTCATGATTTGTGTGTAATTCAAGACACCTACACATTATAAGAAAAAATCATTTTTGAAATTGTGTTCCTTGTTAATAATTGTTTCACTTAAAGCTTCATATGAAAATAGGATCCTTTTGTTGAGTTCGACTATCTTTCATCTTAATTTCTATTTCTAAGCCTGTGAATATTTGCTTTGTCATGTTGCCTCATGTTTTCAAAACCAGATATTTTACATGCTTTGAAGAACTTTGATAATGTCTTGATATGTTTTATTGCAATGTCTATTTGCACCTTTATTTTGTAATAAGAGTACACATTTGTAGCAAAGAAAATTACTGCCTGAGTGTGGGCAGTTTTTGTCCTTGAGTTTTGGCCAGAAAGTCCATATTTGTGCAGATCCCACAGGGATGGGGTCTGGAGGCTGATGAGGAGGTGCCTCACATGGGGGCCCCAGAGCTGCCCTCATGCAGAAGTCATCTCTCTCCTGCATCACAACCACTCTTCCAACACTGCTGCTTGTACTACTATCACCACTGTTCAAGTTAGTCTTTCAAACCTGGGTACTCTATAACAGCAAGCACTATTAATAATTATAGCAGCAAGCAAGAACTGGTGTAAATTGGACCCATCCTGTATAACCTGGGACATCTGGTTAAACTACCTGTCAAGCACAAAAGGTTAACAGTTCCTTGACTACTCATTTTGAGTGATTGTTACTTCTGCTTCAGACCAACCATTCACAGTAGTGAACTTAACTAGGAGCTCCTTCATGTCAGAAATTTAAACTACAAGATCTCATCTAGTTTCTCTCTGTCTATATCCCTCTTGCATGCCTTCATGTACAATGACAACCATTCTTGATCCTAAAGAACAGAAAGTCCTTGCTCCCTATGTGAATTGGGTACCAATCTACTTGTCCTCTTCCAGCCTCACTGTCCTTCCTGCCTAGCTTGGACCCTGAAGTTCTTACCCTGATACTCTCAGGAACACCTTCATCTTCCTTGCCCTTCATCTCTGCTTTCAATATGCCCAGGGACACCCCAGGTCCCAGATACACACCTCCAAGTGTCTCTTTCTCTACTTGGGTTGACAGGAATTCTAGAGAAATGTCCACAATTATGCAATTTTGATGGTATGGCTTTCAATACCACTGAGGACCACTCAGAAATCCTTGAACTCACCATTTACTCAGCACTCTTAAACATCTTCCCTAGGGTCTATAGGCTGTAGAACTGTTTGGAGTGGGGAGAAATCTAGTGCTTTGGCTAATCCCCTCAAGGGGATTTTGTTTCTGTGTAGTTGGGTTTTTTGTTTATCTTTTATGATTAAGATTGATGTCCTTGAGAAAAGCTCTTCATATCTGGTTTTCTCTTTGGCTTGCTTCTCTAACCCCTGTCCAGTCTCTTCCCCAGGGCTGCAGATCTCTGAAACAATGGATAAATTCTACATCCTATGTCCTGATGCCCCAACCTGCTGTGAGTACAGAGTGAACCAAGTACGTGCATTCAATGTCAATTTGTGTGGTCCCATCTCTAAGTATGTGGTATGTGCCCTCACAAGAAGATCCCAATGGGATGAACCCTATGTCTGTCACACTCTTGTTTGGTAGACCTTGCTCGATTGTTTGGTGATAGAAAGAACCTCATGCCATGCTCTGCCTTTCAGAAGACAATATTTGTGACATCCTATTGTTCCATCTGATTCCAAGGGAAGTTCTGCTCTCTGCTCTGCATAAGCTGACACTTAACCAAGTACACTCTGGCTTTCCAAAGAAATAAAAAACTATAAGGGGGATGGAGATGAGCAGGCCTAGGTCTGGATTTGAAACCTTATCCAGTTTTTATGACTTAGCAGCCTCAGAAATGAATTCTCCCCTATTTAGCTTGGATTGCTTATCCCTCAAGTGTCACTTGGAATATGGATTATCTCAGGTTCAGGGAAGGAATGTTCACTGTCTTCCCAGTGTAGTTGTCTTTCATTTAAGAGGGCCACAACTTGAATGACTTGAAGGGTTTTAGCACTTTCCTCTGTTCTCTTCTTAGCCCCACAACAAGGCCTGAGCTGGAAAGGCTAATGCAGCTAAGTCGACCCTCATCTGATAATTAATCCTGCTGGGTTTTGGCAAGAAGGGCAATGAAACTTACCTTCAGAAGCAAAGCTGTCTTTGTCTGGGAATCTGCTTCAGGAACAGGATAAAGGAGCTGTTGAAAATTCAGACACCAGAGTGTATATTAACCTCTGCTTTCTAGAAGCAGGAACATCTCGAGATGATCAAAGGGGCTCAGATCACCTCTGAAGTCAGGGACATAAGACAAATCCTACCTTGGCAAGGAAGTGGCAAGGGAATAATACCTCTCTTAGCAGCACTTTTGCTGTCTGAGGGGCTAAAAATCTTGCCACCTGCAGACAATGACTTTTCACTCTGTGGTGACGCCAAAATCTCCTTCTTTTATCCAATAACACCATAAAGAGCCTTTTTAAATTTAGCTGAGAATGGGTAGCGGTTTTGGCAGAGGGAGTTCATTGGAGTTTCCCTGCCAAAAGTTTCATTTGTGGAATGCCAGCTAATCTAGCATAGCATGAGCTCTAGTTTTACATCTGAAGGTGGGTGGGGCGCTAAAGCTCTGGAGGTAGAGGGGGAGATGGAGGTAGAGAGAAAATAGATGTGGAGGTAAAGATGAAGATGGGGAAGAGGTGGAGGTGGAGATAGAATTGGAGATGGAGGTGGAGAAAGAGATACAGATGAAAGTGGAGATAAAAATGGATTCTTCCTAAAACTGCCAAGGGACAAAGACCAATAGTGGGGTGCTGTCTTCTCTCCACCACAAGGCCTGGACAAATATTCTGCAGGCCATAAATTGCAAATGGCAAAATTCCACTGGGCTGGAAGAAATTCTAGGATAAGAAATTGTAAACAGGCCAGAGGGTCCATGCTGAGAGATCTGATGGAAAGCCTCCTTCTTAATGTATATTTACTTAAGACAAAAACCAGGACTTTATTTATCAGTTACAGGACTTCAGTAACTTATTTGCCCCTCATATTCAATTCCTGGAAGATAAATATTGAATCTTCAATATCTGAGTGTGGATTGAGAGGAGACAATTTATCAAAGGTATTCCTAAGCTGTGAGAGGTGGATGCAGAACATTGGAAAAAAGAGCCAATAATGTAAGTAGAAATTAAGAGAGAACTTGTACACAAAAGCTAGTGTGGGGCCGGTTGTCCTGTTCTGTTTGCTGTGAGATTTTTAAAGAACACAAAATATGCTGAAGTTCTTAAGACACTTACTCCCAATCTTGGCTACACATCAAAATCATGTGAGGGGTTGTGAAAAACCTACAGAATCCTGGGCTTCTCTCCAAACCTCTGAAGAAGGATCTCCGGAAGTGGAGTCCATTGTGAATAGTTTTAAAAGTTCCCAAGGTAATTTGAATGAGGACAACTTGAGAGCTATGCTCTAGAACAGTGGTCTCAGACTTGAGTGGTTGCTAGAAAAACAGGAAGACTTCTTTTGATTGCACTTACTATGCTGAGATTCACAGGTGTTGCAGTTTTTACAACAATAAAAGTTTTTAACTTTATTGAAGTTAAGAAACACCACCAGCAAAAAGACTACAACTTGCTTTATTGCAGTGATCTGGAACTGAGTCCACAACATCTCTGAGGTATGCCTGTACTTGGCGACCTCCTTAAAACACAGAGGGCTGGGCCCCATCTCCCAAGGCTTCTAATTTAGCATGTCTGGAGTAAGTCTGAAAATTTGTATCTCCAACAAGTTCCTGGGTAATGCTGATGTTGCTGATCTGGGGACCACAATTTGAGAACCAATACGTTAGAGGAATAAATGTTGACTGTTCTGTCCACGAAAACATGCATGTCTACTCAATCTGCAGACTTGACTAGCTGGTTTATCTGTCTCTTGTGTGCACCTGGAAGGCATGTGCATATGGGGGTGAAGGGAAAAAGAAAGCTCAAGCAAAGAGTGGGGTGCTACTTGTTCAAGCCAGAGAACCACTCACTTCTATCTCCACTTGTTTTGTTCAAGTTTTTACTGAGCAACTCTGGTCATTTTTAGCCCTGTCCTAATCCTGACTAAATAAGCTGCAGATCTTTGCAGTTAAAAAGATAATTTGCAGTATGAGCAATCATTTTTTCTCTGTTTGTGCAACCAGAAACTGAGCTTCCCCCTCTGGAGACAGCAGGCTCTACCCTGAAAAAGCTCCAAAGAGCATCCCAGAGTCAGAGGGTGACTGACTGAGGAGCTAAACCTGTTTTTCCTGTGGAGGGAGAATTAGACTTGATCCAAGGGCATGGTTTGCGAAACCGGATGGGTTGGCTTGAAAGCAAGGCTAAAGGAGAAGGAGGGTGGGGGAGTGGGAAAGAAAGGATGTATCTTTGGAGATGTCCTGCTGCAGGCCTTAGTAAGTCCCCTCTCCTCCCCACCCTTGGAGTGAGGTCAGGAAATTAGGACATGAGATAAAGTTTCAACTTTTATTTTCTGCACCCTTGAAGAGCTAGGTATAAGACCCACCTGACACCTTTGCTAAAGGCTCAGCTCCATCAATGTGGGCGGGGGGTTGTCTGGGGAGACTGACAAGGGAAGAAGTGCTCTGGACAGGGTGCAACCTCTTCCTGACCATCTCTCAGGGATCCAGCAGAAAGGGGAGAAGGAGATGCTATAAGCTCCTTAAGCCAGTTTCTGCTGGAGCCCTGAGGGATGATCAAGAAGAGGTTGCACCACTCTAATCCATTTGTTTCTAAGTACTGCAGGATTTCAGACCTCCTCTTATATTTGATATTATTGATCACTCTTGTCTTCTTGTTTCCCTCTTGCCTTCTACCTCCCTGGCAGCTCCTTTTCAGGCTTATCATCTCTATGGCCATTCAATGCTGAAGTTCCTCAAGATTTGCCCCTGGCCTTCTTCTCTTCTTGTTCACTACCCTCTCTCCCTCAGGCCTAAGCTTTCTCTCCCTTACCTACGGCTTCAAGTCATGACTATCTGTCGATTCATCTCTTTCCACCTGAGCTCAGCTCTGCATACCCAACTACTTGACATCTCTTTTGGGTAGATGAAAAGCCTTCAAACTACCTGCTTTCATGATTTTTTCACTCAAACCCTGTCCTTTTTCCTTTTCAGTGAACCAACACCAACATCCATCCTTCACCCACAAGCAGAAAACCTATGGCTTTTTCTTGATGATTCCCTCTCCTTCACTGTCCACCTAATGCATCACCACCTTCTGTGCACTGAAGCTCCTAAATTGTCCTCAGAGCCTTCCTCTTACTGTTTTCATGACCATCACCCTAGACTAAGCCTCTACCTCTGCCATTTAGGATATTTAAGATGCCATTCTGACATGCCACCTCTTTTGCAGAAGCATGTAAAGGACTTCCCATTGCACTTAGGATAAAGCCAAACTGTTCAACATGGGTAGATGGCTGCACCAGATTTGGTTCTTTTCCATTCTTTCCAAATTCATTTAATAGTCCCTTCTTCTTTGTTCTTCCAGCAGCACTGGACTTTCCTCAGTTTTTCCAACTCACTCAATTCCTTTTTTTCCCACAGGTCCCTTGTACACCAAGTTACCTCTGTTTGAAATATATTCTACCTAGTTAAACTTATTCTCAGCTCAAGAGGCATTCCTTAATTACCAATTTCCTGGCTTTATTAATTATATCAATTGGTTTTATAATACTATGTGTATCCATATCAAGTTCCAGCAATATTATAGTCATTGTTCAGCCCTGGCTGGTGTGGCTCAGTGGACTGAGCACTGGCCTGTGAAGCAAATGGTTGCTGGTTTGATTCCCTGTCAGGGCACATACCTGGTTTGTGGTTCAGGTCCCCAGTAGAGGGCACTCAAGGGGCAACCACACAATGATGTTTCTCTCCCTCTCTTTCTCCCTCCCTTCCCCTCTCTCTAAAAATATATTCATTGATAATTTTGCATTTGTTACTGCTATTGTTGCGGAAAAATCACTCACACGCAGCTGGAATGGCGGAGCACAAACTTTATTACGCGAGGGATCAGAGGGGTTAAGGAAAACTCCCAAATTCTGAGCAACCAACTGTGGATCTAATTAGACTTTTATAGGCGAGGAGCAAGTTATAGAGCAGAAAGCTATAAATTTAGTTACAGAGACATGGACTAATTAGACTGTTTTCAAGGACTTAGTTTCAGAAAGCAAAAAACTTTAAGACATCTAGTTATTTTCTTATCTAAGACTTTGCTCTGACCGAAGTATTACAAAATTTATGTCAAACTTGACACTTCTTTGACCTTTAGCCTGCTTCACTATTATTTGCATACCACAATGGTTAAGTCTGTAAGCTCCATTGTATTGCTAGTGCTAGCACCATGCCTGGCACAGAATCAAGCTAGAGATAATTATCAAATAAAGAAATAAAAGAAATAAAGAAGGCTGAGAGGAAGCAAGGGAATGGAGAGAGAATAAATAAATGAATGCTTACATCTATGTTCCACTTCAGAATCGCTGGAAACTGGCCAGCCCAACATGACACAGGAAGATTCAAGGGTGGCCCACTGGCCACATGCAACCCAGGATGGCTGTGAATGTGGCCCAACACAAAATTATAAATTTACTTAAAACAGTATGAGATTTTTTTTTGTGATTACATGTTGCAATATATTTAATGTGTGGCCCAAAACAACTCTTCTTCACTCTGTGGCCCAGAGATGCCAAAAGGTTAGAATTCACCCTGGAATTCACTCATTTATTCAACAAATATTTTTGTTGGTCATTCATTCATTATTAAAGTAACATACTTTTTTCTGATTATGAAAATAATTGTTCCATTTGGAAACCATGACAAAAAATATCCAACATGTAAGAAAAAGTACCAATTCGCCTTCTATTCCACAGTCCAATGATGAACTGTTAATATAATTTGGCATAGTTCTTTTCGGGTTTTTTCTATGTATAGATAGCATGTAAATAGGATCATTTTATCTATATAAATTTGCTTCATTCTCTTAATATATTAGGAACATTTTCTAGCGTTAAGAATTCTTTGAACACATCTCATTTACATTGCTAAAATGCATTCTATTGCATTGATGTATGTAACTTAGATACCTTTTCAATCGTTGTTGGGTATTTAAGGACTAGCCAATTTGTAATTTCTATAACTAACATATATACGCTTTTTGAGGGCCCAGAGATAAATACATAATGCGCACAACTCTAGTAGGAGATGGACTTTGGGAAAACCGGAAGCAGCTTTATCAGGTGCCTGAAGAGAACTCATTTGCTTGTGGGTTGCTTGGTCCAGGGCAGGTTTTCTCAGAATGTAACCTGTGGGTCAATATAATGAGCTCTTCTTTAAGTGTGCACGTGCTCCTAGGGTGGGTTTAGCTTCATCGCACCTGCCCTCCCAAGCTTGGGGAGAACAGCACCGGAGGCTTTGGCTCAGACTATCAGACCGCCCTCGGGCATTTAAGGAGCCGGAGGCCAAATGCCGCGAAGCGCCCACAGCAGGGACACGCCCCCTCTCCCTGTCACGCCCACGGAGGCTTAACCGCTGCTACTCCTTCAGGTGACCTCCGGAAGTCTTCCCGGTCCCCTGAGTAGCCCCGCCCCCAGACTACGGGCCCCGCCCCTCAATCCGGGCCCCGGGCTCGGGAGGCGCAGAGGCGGTGCCCTGCGCGATGACGTGTTCGGGCGTGCGCGGTGACGGCCCCCGTCTCTGTTACTCAGCGGAGCCGCCAAGGCCGGAGGACCGCGGTCCGAGAAGCAGAGGAGTGAGTCGCGCTGGGTAACGGCCTCGGCAACATAGCGAACGCCACCGGCCCCCTCCGGCAAGCTTTTCTGTTCCCCTTCGCTGTGCTGCCGTGTAAGTGCAGAGGACGCGAAAGGACCAGTCGGCTGTCGGCCCCACCGTGTTTATGTTATTGTGCCGCCGCCGCCTTCTCCGCCGTGACCCCCTCCTGGGAGTGGGGGCGGGAGCGCGCGGGGTGGGGGCGCGGCGGCCGGGGACTGAGAGGGAACAATAGCGCCCCGGGAGGCGGGGGATGGGCCTTGGGGCTTGAGGACCCCCGCACGACCCGGCCATTCGCCCCTAGTCTGCCACCACCTCTCCGCCTGTCCGTCGCCGCGCGGGTATCACGTTCACGTCAGGGGGGTGGGGCGGGGGTGGGGGGGGGGGATGAAGCGGTGGAGTGGGGGGAGGGAAGGTAGATGGCAAGTTCTGAAACACTTTGGCAAAGATGGGAACTGAAGAGCCTGGGTGGCCCGCCGCGCTCTGGCTACCACCCTCCCGCGGTGGGCACCCGCGGGGATCGCTGGGGTCACCCTGTCCCTACGCCTGCCCACTATCCATGGGGACCGTGTTTTGTTTCTTCGCGGTTTCTTTGTGGTAACGTCCTGGGTAAGTGCGATGCGGAAAAAGGAAGGGGTGGCCTTCAGCTCTGGGCTGCGAGGGAGAGCCTGCGCCCTTGGCTTGGGCGGGAGGTGTTCATCATCAAGCTCAGGCAGCTTCAGTGGTCAGCGCGCATTTCTCTTGAGGGTCACTTGCTGGAGACCTTTTGACTTTTTCATCCTTCCCTTCCTCCCACCCACCCATCGCTTTGCGTCGTTCTTGTGTTTACAATCCTTAGGTGGTAGGTCCAAGTCCATTTTAAAGTATTTTGATTAACATGTTTCATTTTAATTTCTGAAAGTTCTTTATCAGGTCTTTACTGTGAACTTAATAACATGCTGAGTGCCTAATAACGGATAATGTCCAGTTAATTATTTTTACGTCTGAAATTCAGTGATCTTTCCAGTAGAATTCTGGTCTGTCAGTCCCTTGTGTTTTAACAAATACCTTTTTGGCCGTTAGAACATCCGTTTCATTCATTCTTTCATTCATTTATTCAGCAACTGTTCAGTACTGTATCGTGATGGAGATTCTTAACCATGGTTGCTGGTGCCAATTCAAATGCCAACAAGAATCCACAATTTGGGGTGCACTAAAGAAGGAAACTTAATATATTGAGTGCAAACAGCTCATTAGTGTTACAGTGGGTTGTGAAAACAGCAATGCTGTAGAACATCTCTGAGGCCCGGCCCCTTTCTTGATGATCTGCTGGGCTCCCCATTCAGGGTGTCACCTCATCTAGAGAGACAAGGTCTTCAGACTTGACCTTGAGCGAGGGGGGAAGCTGGCTTATATGGACAGAAGTTTCCTCCTCTGGTCCCTGATTGGTCCTTCCTCATGCAAATGAGGGCTCAGAACCTTGGCACTTTGATAGGCCCAAAAGGAACTGTCCAGATTGGTCAGAGTAGAGCCACTCTGATGAGAGAGCTGTGCAGGATGGGGAAAGTCTCAGTACTGTTTGTTGGAATAGGATCCCAGGCTTAGATGGCAGAAGTACACGGCAGGCAGGCAGTAGTGCAGAGGGAGGGTTCTCTGCAAAGTGCAGTTTGTATGAGAGGCCCCTGTGCAGAAATGACTGCTAGGCTTCTGCTTTTTTAAATTTGAGCCCAGTTAGCCACCAGGAGACCTTCTTAGTAAGTTTTTTTTTCAGGGTTCACAAGAGTTTGAGGGTAAAACAAATCCTTTAATGGAAAATTTAAATTAATGGAAATTTAATTTAAAGTACTACAGATGTACCTAGTTTTAAATTGAATTCATTGGCGTGATATTGGTTAATAAAATTATATAGGTTTCAGGTGTACAATTCTATAATACATCACCTGTGTATTTCCTCCTACCCACCCCCCAAGTCGTCTCCTTCCATCACTGTTTATCTAAACCCCCTTTACCCTCTTCTACCTCCCCACACCCCAGTTGCTCTTCAGTAATCACCATACTGTTGTCTGTGTCTATGAAGGTTTTTTTCCTTAATTCTTCACCTTTAATTCTAGCCCCGCAAACCCCCTCCCCTCTGACAGATTTCAGTCTGTACTCTGTATCTATGAGTTTATTTCTGTTTTGCTCGTTAATTTTGTTCATTAGATTCCATGTATAATTGAAATCATATAGTACTTGTCTTTCTCTGACTGGCTTATCTCACTTAGCATATTGCTTTCCAGGTCCATCCATGCTGTCACAAGAGGTAAGAGTTCCTTCTTTTTTACGGCTGAGTAATATCCCATTGTAATTCAAGAGAATATACAAGATGCACCCCTGTGTTCGTTGCATCATTACTTATAATATCCATGGTTTGGAAGCATCCCAAGTGACAATCAGGAGATGAGTGGGTAAAAAGACTGTGATACATTAACACAATAGATGTACTTTTAAATTAGGTGTTATACAGAGTAGGGCAAAAGTAGGTTTTTTATAGTTTTGAGTAGGCAAAACATTAGTTTATTCTTGTATTATTTATTAATTAAATTGTATTATTTTCCATATGAGCAACTGTAAACCTGCTTTTTGCCCACCCTGTATAAGTGATTTGTGTTAAAGAAGATATAGTTTTATTCTGGGTCATTTTACTATCTTTTAGTAATAGATCTGGAACTTCTAGTGTAATGTTATATAAAAAGGAGAGTTAGATTTAGTCTAAATATACAACAGCTTTTATTTATTTCCAAATTTAATTTTTCAGTCTTACAGCCTTGTAGCTTTATAGTCTGCTGTAATGTTCACCTCAGATTTTCCTGCTGTGGGTTAAACCTAGGATGTCAGATGCTGTAAGTGAATATGTTTAGTTCTGTGCCTGACAAAAGAAAACAGTCAAAATGGGACTTCTTTAAGGACATGCCTGTCTTGCATATGTGTCTCCAGCCCCTAGCCTGAAACATTAGTAAGTGTTCAATAAAAGCCAGATTGGTGAAAAGCTCTTTACAGTTGACAGTATTTAAAATCAAATTTTTTTAAAAAAGAAAATTTAATGTTCTATGTAAAGTTTTGGAAACCTTATGCAAATTGTCACTTCCAAATGACTAATCAGTTCATATATATTATCTGTCATGGCAGTAGTGGCTTTTGAATTACTTCAGTATCAATTATGTTTTTATTACTTTTAAACCATTCACTACCCTAAAATAAAATCTTGTCTAAAATGTGTCTACATATTATCTCCCTTTCCCTCCCTCACTCCCTCCCTTCTCTCCCCACCCCTTCTCTCTCTCTCTCTCTCTCTCTCTCTCTCTCACACACACACACACACACACACACACACACACACACACACACACACAGTGATATTTCAATGGGGATCTAAAATGGTTGCATTTATCATTTTGTGAATATTATGTGAAAAGTTTCTGATGATTCCTTTAAGTGGAAAAGTTAGAACAAAGAAAACAAGCTGAATAAAAGTTTTATTAGAAATGTTTAATTTCCAATAACATGTTAGAAATGGTTAATTTAAAATTCTTCCACCCTGGCTGGTGTGGCTCAGTGGATTGAGTGCTGGCCTGCGAACCGGAAGGTTGCTGGTTGGATTCCCAGTCAGGGCACATGCCAGGGTTGTGGGCCAAGTCCCCAGTAGGGGGCACACGGGAGGCAACCACACATTGATGTTTCTCTCCCTCTCTTTCTCCCTCCCTTCCCCTCTCTCTAAAAGTAAATTTAAAAAATCTTTTAAAAAAAGAAATGGTTAATTTTATTTTTTCTTTTTTTAAAGATTTTATTCATTCTACCAAATTTTATTCATTTTTATTTATTCTACCACAATTAATAAGGTCAGAATCTTAACTATGTGCTCAATGCCTAATATTATGGAAATGACCTTGTAAAGAGACTAAATGCTCAATGAAACAGCTTGAAGAATAAGTTACTAGTCAAATTGTCCTAGTTGTAATTCTTGTTAGTGTCCTTTGTCATTATATTAGTTGAGTTTTGATATATTTCAGTCATCTAGATGCGATGCTTTATTGCACCTGTAGAAGTGTAATGTCTGACATTAAGATGCCAACTCTCTAGAGGTCTCTGGTGGGGTCAGTGGTATGGATAGTAGCCTTTCTGATTCATGTAGTGCAGGGAAGTCTTTATAGCCATGTAGCTTTAGATATGAATCATTTGCCTATTTCAGTGACCTGTGATGATTATTGTCTTAGTCATTAGCTTCTTACATGAAAATTTAGAAGCGTTGTCTTCTTACTCTAATGCAGATTAACTTGAACTTTGATTTCAGAAATGAGTTCTAAATCAGTAGGCTTTACTACCTAAATGGTTATAGAAATATTGAAATAAGAGTTACTGTATCATTTAGGGCAGTAGGTGGAATCAGCAGATAGGAATCATACCTATCATCTGGACTTTGTCATCAACAACCTCTAGAGCCTTTGACAAGTTGTTTAACCTTTTTGGGTTTAGAGCTCTGAGACTGTTGGAACTTTTTTGTTTGTTTGTTTAATGGGAGGATTGTTCCCCAGATAGCTTGTTCTTCAGAAAACATACTAGGACAAAAAGATCCTTATTAGGTGATAATCCCAGAATCCCATGTCAAGAATAGCAATGAGACTTAGGCTTTTTGTAATTTTCAGAAGCAGAATAAATTGTTGAGTCCAATATTTTCTGTAATATTCATACTTATAAAACAAATAAAAAGCTTCACTGTAAGCTGGGCGTTCTTCCATGGATAGATTTTATGCATTCCACAGCTCTATGTTTACTAACAAGACTCTGCTGTCAGAGACTTAGTAGAAGATGTGAAAATGAAAAAATTATTAGCCTTAAGAAGCTTTTGATCAGGGATGAGACTTAAGGCATAGTGAAATAGTGAATTTATGTTCTTTTAAAAGATTTATGAGAGGTCTTCCCCCAAACAAATATCTACCACAAATCTCTGGGTAGGCTAAAGTTCATTGAAATTTAGTATTTAAAATTATATGTGTGATAAGGCCTTTTAGAACTAACTTATTAGCTGCCATTCTTTTTCAAGGTGGTGGGTAATATAACACTACAGCAAATATAGCACAAATATATGGTGTATCCTGTTACTCTTTGGTTAAAATCTGCCAATTCTTTAGAAAGTTAAGGAGCCCAAACTTAAAAGTGGTTGCTAGCATGGGCTTTAGGGTTAGCCCTGAGTTCCAATCCATGCTCCAAAACCAACTAACTAGATGGCATAAGTTAGTTTAGGTTACATGACATCTTTTGACCGGTTTTGTTATCTGTCAAATGAGAATAATAATAGCACATAATCAGTCTCACAGGGCTGTGAGGTTTAAATAAGGTTCTCCATGTCCAGTGCCTGTAGCAGTAGATGTAAGGATTCAGGAAATTTTAGCTATTGTTATCACTTATTATTTTTAACTTAGAAAAAATACAAAATGCCAAGTAAATTTAAAACCAATTTGCTGTACAGTATACATTCACATTCTCCAGAATATGCCCATTGTTTCTCTCTGCATCTCTGAGGAGTTTTATTTAAAATTATGTTATCTCATCTAATCTGAATTGCCTGAAATGATTTAACATTTGGACCAGTGATCCTCTCTGCCTTAAAAATTGGAACTGTTCCAAACCATGTATTAAAAGTAAATATTTTTGCCTCATTCTCTGATACAAAGTTTTGTGGGTTTTTTGGGGTTTTTTTGGGGGGGTGGTTGCCACTTTACCTTTCCCTATTGTAGAGAATTGTTTAAGCTTTCTTCAGTTTATTTTGCTAGATATCTAAAGGAATGGGAAACCAGGAGCTGGGAATAGCTTTATCATGTGCCCATATTTAAGGAAAACAGAATGCTCTCTGATCTTTTAAATTTAATCTTACTGGGATCTTTGACTCTATATGAAGATTGCAAATTTGTCAGAGACCTGGTAACAATACCAGTTCATTAAGCATTTTCTAGAGGTATAGAAAAATGAAGGAGGTAACATGTAGAAATACTATCTTTTTTATATTTTTCTAAGTTTTTTGTGCAGTGTTTCTATTATAGCAATACATCAAATTTCTTGCTCCTTCTTGAGACAACTATGAAATGATGCTGGGTTTGCACAGGAAGTATTCATTGAGACTAAATATTAATAGGTATTAAGTGAAGTGAGAGCAGGTCAATCTCTATTTTTAGTGAACATAACTTTAAGAGATAAGGACAGACATTAAGTACATTTATGTTCCAACAAAATGAACCAAATATTGTTAGGCATTTTATTAGGAATTTCTTTAGTCATCAGGCCTGATAGCTGGACATTGGGGCATTTGGGAACATCCAAACTATGCATCTCTGATTACTGAGATGCCCAAGCCCAGCATATTTCTGGAGGCCCTAGAAAAGAAAAAAACAGCTCTTCCTTTTAAATTATACTTACTAGAGAAACCACAAAAAATGTCTTCTCTCCTGATTTCTGTTTAAAATTGAAAGTGTGGTACAGATTAGTCTAAATCATAAGAAAAGGCGAACCTTATATCCACCTCAGATCTATTTTGGAACAGAGTAAGGTATCAAAATAAGTGTATGAAAAGCACATAGTTGAAAAGATGCTCCTCAAGTATTAACTGGAATCCTCAAACTCTTTATTGAAGCTCTCTGAACACTTAAGAATAGATCTGTGCTGGTAGCACTTTCTTATGCCTTCTTCTGATATTGAGAAGAGTGGGCTTCACTGCGTCCTGTTGATGAGAGACCCAAGCCCCAACATGTTTCTAGTGACACTAAAAAAGAAAAACAGCCCAGCACACCCTCTTTGCTTGGCACACGAAAATCAAAAAACCCATGTTTCTATTGTCTAAAAGCTGTTAATGAGAGTGGAAACTCACCATTCCCTGACTTTCTCCTGAGAGGGTAACTCAAACTGCATTTGGGTCAACCAGAAGTGAGATAAAGGAGAGCCAGCATTGTATAGATTTTTCCTGTAACTTAAGAAAGGGTCACTTTATAGTTGAAACAAACTAAAACCAAAGACTTTGTTTGTTACTGTTGAGAGTGAAAGAGTTTTAGTGATTTGATTGTATTTCCATTTTATTTATCTTTTGACTAAGTGGTGTATTCACTTTGGTACAAAATTCCGAAGATTTAAAAGGACAGTAAAAAGTTTCCACTCTCTGAAGCCACCCAGTTCCTCTACGTGAAAATGGTTTTATGTTTCTGTGACACCTTCCAAAGATAGTTTATGTATGTGCAAGTAAATAGATATATAATTCCGTGTTTAAAATCCTTGGTCCAGATGTATTTCAGAATTAAGTTTTGTTTTTTGGGAGGAGAGGGTAGTGATTATAGAAAGGTAATATAAGTGCACCTACTGTATTATACAAAATCTCTAAGCTAGAAGTGGCGTAGCATCCCATAATCAAACACATTAATATTTCTGTATTTCTGTGTTATATTATAAATAGTGCAATAAGTAGACTAAATAAAGATCATAAAGAGTCTTAATGGAAGTTTTTTCTCAGGTTTTGACACCAAATGGGTTTGTACTAAAACTTACTTTTTAAAAACTTATTTTTCAGAGGTGTATGGAGTTCAGATTGCCAGTCAGGGATTGTGTGTCTTACATAGTGCATAATATATGCCCTCTGCACCTCCTCTCCCCTTCCCTTTTTAATTTCAGTTGTTTCATACCATGCACCTTACCTTTACTTTTTGTTTTTAAGTTAACCATATAGCTTAGAGATGATGATATATTAGCCGTATCAGTTCATAAATAGCATGGTTTTTTTTAGCACCTTCATGGCATACCATTTGTCTTAGTCAGCTTGGGCTACTATAACAAAATACCATAGACTGAGTGGTTTAAACAACAGACATTTATTTCTCATAGTTCTTGAGGTCCAAGATCAGATCTAAAAGTCCAAGATCAAGATGCCTAGAGATTTGGTTCCTGGTGAGGCCTTTTCCTGGCTTGCAGATGTCACCTTCTTACCGTGTCCTCAATGGAGAGAGTGCTCTTCTGTCTCTTCCTCGTTTTATGACACTAATCTCATGAGCCCCATCTTTATGGCTTCTTGTAAACTGAATTATCTCCCAAAGTCCCACTTCCACCTACCAGGAATTAGGGCTTCAACATATGAATTTGGGGAAGACACAAAAATTCAGTCCATAATATTATACAGGTGTAACATTTATTTAGCCCTTTTTGATGTAAATGTAGATTGTTTTCAGTTTTTGCTATCAAGAGCCGTGATGCAGTGGATTATCCTGTACATATATCATTTCATAGTTGTATAGAAATGTATACATTTTCAGAAATGGATTTGCTAGGACATGATTTATGTGCACATATAATTTTGTTAGATAATTGTCAAAGTGCTATATGTAGAGGCTGTTACAACTTATATTTACCAGCCCTGTATAAGGATGCTTGCTTCTTTCCTCATCACCATTATGAGTGAGATTAAACATCTTTTGTCTTTTAAGGGCTCTTTATATTTTTAATGTGAATTCTCCTTATCTTTGTCTGGTTTTCTATCTCTTTGTTACTTTTTCTTAGGCTTGTAGGACTTATTTTTATATTAGGGAAAATAACTGCTAGTTTTTGGAAATATTTTTCCCAATTTATTGTTTGCTTTTGAATTTTTTATCATGGTTTGTCATGATGTTTTTTTTTTCAGTAGTTAAACTTACCAATCTTTACTGACTTCTGAGTTACATGCCATGGTTTGAAAATCTTTCCCGACTTCAAGATTATATAAAAATTCTCAAATGGCCCTGGCTGGTGTGACTCAGTGGAGTGCTAGCCTGTGAACCAAAGAGTTGTGGGTTCATTTCCCAGTCAGGGCACATGCCTGGGTTGCTGGTTGGCCCACCAGTTAGGGGCATTCAAGAGGCACCTTATTGGTGTTTCTCTCTCACATTGATGTTTCTTTCCCTCTCTTTTTCCCTCCTTAACCCCTCTCTAAAAATAAATAAATAAAATCTAAAAATGAAACGAACTCTCAAATGTTATTTCTCTAGTATTTTTATGGTTTGTTCTTCTCTCTTTTTGTATTTTATTTTCTTTTTGTCCTTACCCAAAGACATTTCTTTTATTGTTTTTTAGAGAGAGGAACGGGGTGAGAGAAACATCAGTGTGAGAGAGAAGCATCTATCGGCTACCTCCCCGAGCAGGGACTGTACACACCCAGATGGGAATCAAACTGTAACCCTTCAGCTATGGGACAACTCTCCAACTAAGCCACACCAGCCAGGGCTCTCTTTTAGTATCTTTAATTCTTTTACTTATTTGGGATTTATTACAGGGTAAGATATAATGTATGAATCCAATCTTATTTTTTCCTCTAGGGGATCAGCTAGTTGATCCCAACATTATTTATTGAATAATCCATGTTTGTCTTACAAATTGGAAATGCCACCTTTATGTTTTACTAAATTTTTATGTGTATTTGGGACCATTTCTGGTCCACTGATCCATCTGCCCATTTGGGAACCAACCAGTCCTGTTTTAATTATTATATTTTATACTGTGTTTCTGTTAGGACTAATTCTCTTTTATTTCTCTTCTTTTCAGACTCTTCTAACTTGCTTGTTTTATATAAACTTTTAGAATCAATTTTTCCAGTCTGGTTGCCATTCTGTTAGGATCACTTAATTTTTTATTTTGAAGTAAAATTTACATACAGAAAGATTCACAAACCTTAAATTTATAGCCCAATGAAAGTTGGCCTATGTATACACTTGTGTAATACCCGTATCAAGATCTAGAACATTATCATCACCCGGGAAGTTTTCTCATGTCCTTTTAAGTTAATATCCTCCTGCCCCACCTCCACCATGATTAACTTCTATCACATTGATACAGTTTGCCATTAGTATTTTCTTTGTAGGAGAATAGCTTTATGGTGTGTGCCTTTCTAGACAAGAATATGGAAAATTTTACCTTTTCACTTGTTCAAGTCTCTTTTGGGGTGTCTAATAGCATTTTTAATATTTTTGTGATTAAATTTTAATATATTTAAGTTTTTAAATCATTTTTCTTGCTGTTGTATATCTACCTGGTTATATATAAGAAATCTGTTTAGTTTGCATATTAGTTAATATTTATATATTAAATAAGCCCACTTTTTTTTAGCCTACCACAAACCTACTTTTTAAATTCTGTTATTTGTAGTAGCTGTATAATTGAAATTTTTCATTTTTCAGGTATAAATCATGCTATCCTTTTTTTACTTCAATTTTTTCCTCAAAATATTTTTTAATTTATTTAACGAGTTTTCTTAATTACTGTTTACATACAGTATTTTTTATTTTTTTAATTATACTTTATTGATTATGCTATTACAGTTGTCCTGATTTTCCCCTGTTTGCTGCTGCTTCACCCAGCACCACCTACTCCTTCAGGCATTCCCCCCACCATAGTTCATGTCCATGGGTCATACATATAAGTTCTTTGGCTGCTCCATTTCCTGTACTTTACTTTACATCCCCATGGCTAGCCTGTAACCACCTATTTGTACTTAATCCCTTCACCTCTTCACCCATTTCCCCACACCCCCCTGCCATCTGGCAACCATCAAAATGCTCTCTGTATCCGTGATTCTGTCTCTGTTCTTGTTTGCTTAGTTTGTTTTTTAGATTCAATTGTTTTTTTGTTTTTTTAAAATATATTTTATTGATTATGCTATTACAGTTGTCCTATTATCCCCCCTTCATTCCCCTCCATCCTGAACACCTTCTCCCACCCACATTCCCCCCTTTACTTCAGTCCATGTGTCATAAGTTCTTTGCTTCTACATTTCTTGCCCATACTATTCTTGCCCTCCCTCTGTCTATTTTCTATCTATCTTCATTGCTACTTATTCTTCGTATCTTTCCCCCACTCTCCTCCTCCCACTCCCCTGTTGCTAACCCTCTCCATGTGTTCTCCATTTCTGTGGTTACGTTCCTGTTCTAGTTGTTTGCTTAGTTTCTTCTTGTTTTTGTTTCAGGTGTGGTTGTTCATAATTGTGAGTTTGCTGTCATTTTACTACACATGTTTTTTATCTTTTTCTTAGATAAGTCCCTTTAACATTTCATACAATAAGGGCTTGGTGATGATGAACTCCTTTAACTTGACCTTATCTGAGAAGTACTTTATCTGCCCTTCCATTCTA
>CM052542.1:96869303-96896928 GCA_028533065.1 Trachops cirrhosus | reverse complement strand
GTGTCCTGGAGGTTCCTAAGCCTCTCCTCATTTTTTTGAATTCTTATTTCTTCATTCTTTTCTGGTTGTATAGTTTTTTCTTCCTTCTGCTCCACTCCACTGATGTGAGACCCATCTTTCATTCCATCACCATTGGTTCCCTGTGCATCTTTCTTCATTAAACTTATCGTAGCCTGCATTTTTTCAGCTAATTTGTGACCAAAATCAACCAATTCGGTGAGTATCTTGATAACCAGTGCTTTGAATTGTGCATCTGATAGGTTGGCTATCTCTTGGTCACTTAAAAGGATGGGTTCTGGGGCTTTCAATTCTTCTTCTGTTTGAGCCATCTTTTTGCTGTTTTTTGTTTTGTTTTTTGGTCTTGTCGAGCTCCTGTAGTGAGGGGCGGGGCCTCAGGTGTTCACCAGGGCGGGGCACCCCAGTGGTGGGGTTGTGATGCTGTCTGTGGGGGCGGTGTCCTAGAAGGAACAATGGGGCTTGCTCTGCTCTCTGTAGGACCCAGACCCTTCTGCCACTTTCCGCAAGCCGACGGGGCCCCTCTGGCACCAATTCCAGTGTGGGTGGGCCTGTGCACCCTGTGGGGCCTTCCTTTTCAGTCAGTGACCGAAAGCTGTATCTCCCGGTGCTGGGACCCTGAGTTGCGTGCAGTGCCTTGCTTCACCATGTCCGCCTTGCTGGGTCTGCTGGTCCCCACCCCCTGGCCGGGGCCCACCAGCTACTGCTGCTTGTGCGCCCAGGGTCTGCCTGCTGCGGGCTTGCATGCTGCCCAGGGTGCTCAGCTCTCCTCTCCACGTCCCTCGCCTGGCTGCCCGACTCCACCCCTCCTACTGGTCTGGATGAAAGTATCTATTTTTAAATCCTTGGTTGTCTGACTTCCATACACTTCAATTTTCTGTCAGTTCTGGTTGTTATTTTGTTTCTATATTGTTGTTGTCCCTATCTTGGTTGTGCGAAGAGTCACAGTGCATCTACCTATGCCTCCATCTTGGCTGGAAGTCCTAGATTCAGTTGTTGATAGATTTGTATTTTTTGCCATTTTATTGTTCCTAGTTTTTATCATTTTGTTAAATAAGTTCCCTTGACATTTCATATATTAGTGGTTTGGTGATGATGAGCTTGTTCAGTTTTTTCTTGTCTGGGAAGCTCTTTATCTGTCATTCTATTCTAAATGATAGCTTTGCTGAGTAGAACAATCTTGACTCTAGGTCCCTGCTTTTCATAACTCATTATTTCTTGCCAGTCCCTTTTAGCCTGAAAAGTTTCTTTTGAGAAAACAGCTGACAGTCTTATGGGAACTCCCCTGTATTAGTTTCAAAGTGTACAGCATAGTGCTTAGACAGTCATATACTTTACAAAGAGTTCCCCCTGATATTTCCAGTATCCACCTGGCACCATATAGGCATTACAATATTATTGACCTTATTTCCTATGCTGTACTTTACATCCTCATACTACTTTGTAACTATCAATCTGTAGTTCTTAATCCCTTCGCCTTTTTCATCTAGTTCCCCCAAGCCCCGCAACCTGTGGCAACCATTAGTCTGTTCTCTGTATTTGTAAGTCTGTTTCTGTTTTGTTTCTTCATTTATATTCTTTAGATTCCACATACAAGTGAATATGGTGTTTGTCTTTCTCTGATTTCACTTAGCATAATACCCTCTAGGTCCATCCATGCTGTTGCAAATGGTAAAATTTCATTCTTTTTTATGGCCAAGTAATAGTCACACATATATCTATATATAGATTGTATATACAGTATTTTTCAGACTATTAAGACGCACTTTCCCCTGAATTTGGGAGGAAAATGGGGGGGGTGTCTTATAGTCCGAATATAGCTTTACATTTATATTGGTGAAATATTATGTTATTTATGTTATTAAATATTTCACCACATTTTTTGCTTCAAAATTTTTTTTCCTAATTTCCTCTTGCAAAACCTAGGTGTGTCTTATGGTCTGAAAAATATGGGTATATCACAGCTTTTTTTATCCACTTATCTGTTAATGGGCACTTGGGTTGCTTTCATAGCTAGGCTATTGTAAATAACACTGTAGTAAACATGGGGAGCATATATTCTTTTGAATTAGTGTTTTGGGTTTCTTCAGATATATACCCAGAAGTAGAATCACTGGGTCATAAGGCAGTTACATTTTTAATTTTGGGGGGAACTGCCATACTGCTTTCCATAGTGGCTGTACCAGTTTGCAATCTCACCAACACTGCATGAGGGTTCCCTTTTCTCCACATCCTTGCCAACACTTGTTTGTTGATTTACTGATGGTAGACATTCTGACAGGTGTGTGGTGCTATCTCATTGTGGTTTTAATTTGCATCTATCTGGTGATTAGTGATGTTGAGCATCTTTTCATATGTTCTTTGGCCATCTGTATGTCCTCTTAGACGAATTGTCTATTCAGGTTCTTTGCCCATTTATTTTTAAACTGTTTGGTTTTTTGGTGTTGAGTTGTATGAATTTTTTTAAATTAATTTTTCATGTTAACCTCTTATCAGACTATTCAGTGGGTTGTCTTTTCATTTGTTGATGATCTCCTTTGCTGTGCAAAAACTTTTTCATTTGATATAGTACCATTTGTATATTTTTTCTTTTGTTTCCCCTGCCTGAGTTACTGTACTTCAACCTTTACATCCTTCTTCCAACTTTTATACCCCTAGCTTTTTCTCTTATTGCGTTGGCAGCAGTGATTTTTAAAACATTGTAGTTTTTCCATGCAACATGTGAAACAAGAACCAAAATACCTGTGTACCTGCTGAGTGTTTAAAAGCACAGGTGGGAAACAACAAGGCCCGGAGGCCAAATCCGGCCCTCCACCTTTTTCTTTTTTTAATCTGGCCTGGCACCTTGTTTCTACCCGTGGCAGCTCTGAGCTCTTGCTTAACTGTTAAGGAGTAGTTACATTTATACAGTCCTAAAATTACATTCAGCCCTTTGAAGGCAACTGCAAGGCTGATGTGGTCCCCAGTGAAAATGGGTTTGACACCACTGGTCTAAAGAATCTGAATAAGTGAAATTGGGGAGGGATTATGGGAGTAATTAGAATGGTGTGAAATTTTCTCTCTTAGTATTAATGTGAACTTGAATTGTGACCAGAATGTTAAATAGATAAGTTAGTGATCTGTTGACAGCAAATGCAGAATTTTTTGTAGTTAACTTGCCTTTTATTTAGCAATATGTATGTGTAGATTGTTTTCTATGTGCATAGCACCCAGAGGCAATTTCCAGAAATATAACTTAGTTTGCTTCCTAGAAGTACGTAATTAAGATAGAGGGGCAAGCTATATAGAAGTGATTCCGACAGGAAAGACTTATGCTTAGAAAAATGATACTGGCAAAAATCTACAAGTCAAGAAAGCTTGGGGAGTGGGAAAGGGAGTAGAGGGGGTGAGTTTGGTTTTAGTGTTGGGTTTGAGGTAACTCATCCTTGTAAAATTATGTGGTAGCTGATTGAAGATCCTTTGTCGAAATTCAGTAGGAATCTCATTGCTTAATGGAGATTTCATAGTTTATTTGTATTCTCTCTCTTCCCACTTACCGTGCCCCCCAAAATCTGAGACAGTTTACTACTCAAGGACTCACATTGTCAAATATGCTAGAAATAAAAATTAGAACCAAGGGAAAACAAGAATCCAGAATATCTCATTAATATAATAGCAAATACTTATTCAGTGTATATCATATACCAGGCAGTATTCTAGTGCTTTACATATGTTAAAATTATTTAAATATCACACAACAACATTATGAGGTAGACACTGCTAAACTTATTCCTGTTTTTATAGATAAGGAAGCAGGTACAGAGAGATTTTGTGGGAAATTATAGGTGATTTGGATGAATTTTATTAAAGAGAAAGAAACCAAACAAATCAGTTTAAAAACAATGTATGTAAAAAAAATTTTTAAGTGAGTAAGAAAGCATATCCAGACACATTGCATGTAGACAGCTTTTTAAAGATTAGCTGTGAATGGAACAGAGAAGTGGGTTGGTAGATAAAAGAAAATGTGGGGTCCAGTCAGTGAAAGGAGAATATGTGGGAAAAGAGATAGAGGGTACAAGTAGAGCGATTGACCTTTGTGAGGAGATGTCTTCCATGAGTTGGAAGGAACGCAGAAAAGTTGTGTACCCTTGTGAGGAAGCTCGATGGTTTTAAGATGAAGCCTTATCCTCCTGGCTTTTATTTTAAAGTTTGAAATCTTATATTTTAAGGTGGTATCAGTCAGCCTAGTTTTTTTTGTTGTTGTTTTTTTTGCTTTCCCCCCAGCATTATTTAACTGATTAGATAGAAGCACAGATACTGCAGGTGGTTGGATTCCTCTGGTGTGGGGTTTTGCCAGGTGTATCAGTCAGAGTTCTCTAGAGAAATGGCGTCAGCAGGAGATATGTATGTATAAAGAAATTTCCACGAATTTGCTTACATAATTATGGGACTGAAAAGTCGGCAGTCTGTAGGGCAGGCTTGCAGGAAACTTGAGCAAGAGCTAATGCTGCAGTCTTGAAGCAGAATTTCCGCTTTCTTAGGGAAACCTCAGTTTTGCTCTTAAGAGCTTTCAACTGCTTGGGTGAGGCTCACCCATATTGTTGAGGATAATCTCCTTTACTTAAAGTTAACTGATTGTGGATGCTACCACATCTACAAAATACCTTCACAGTAACAGTAACACTTATACACTAGTAATTGATTGAATAACAAGACTATAGCCCAAGTTAATGCATAAAACTAAGTCAATATAGAAGGGAAAGGGACAAGGGAAATGAGGGCTCTTTAAAGAGAATAGTTAGAGGAGTGGAGATGAATCGTGAAGTTTAACATGAACAAGAAAGTAGGTGAAATAAGGATGAATAGTAAGGAAGTGGTAGCATCACTGTTTTGGAAATTTTGATTAAAATTGTTGTAGGGGATGGGGTGGGGTGATGTGAAGTAAGGATTGGACCTGGTGGTCAGAGTGGGATGCTTAAAATAGAGATTTGACAGGTTTAATAGTTTCTGGTGGTGATAATACCCAGGATGGTGTTGGGAGTGGGCTGCTGAGGTAGAAATGAAGAGGCCAATGAATAAAGAGGCTGAGGTATTAAAGGGGTCAATCAGTGTGCATGAATGGTGAAGTCAGCAAAGGGTGAAGGAAGTAAGGGTACATACTTCCAGCCTCTGGAAGTATGAGGATATTCCTCATATACCCAGTGGAGGATATACCCAGCAGTGTGACAATATGAACTTGGGTAACAACAGACGGATGACCAGGAAGAGCTGGACTTTTCCTGGGATGTGAGGTATAATGGGATTAGTCCTAATAATTGGAGAAAGTGGGTATCAGTTCTACTAGAGGTCTCTATGGCATTGTTTTTCAAATAGCCAGTCATGACTTATTAGTAGGTAGTAGAATGAATTTAGGAGCTCACAGTTAGTGTTGTATTTTTATTTTATTTTATTTTTAACTTTTTTTATATTTTTTAAATGTAATCTTTATTATATTTTTCCCATTACCATTTAGTCCCTTATACCCTTTCACCCCAGCAATCACTTCACTGTTGTCCATGTCCATGAGTCCTTTCTCCTTTCTGCTCAGTCCCTCACCACCTAGCTTCCCCTCCCCTCCGCCCCCCACTAGCTGTCATCTGTTCTGTCTATGAGTCTGTCTCTTTTTTGCTGGTTAGTTCAGCTTGTTTGTTAGATTCCACATATGAGTGAGATCATATGGTATTTGTCTTTCTCTGGCTGGCTTAGTTCACTTAGCATAATGTTCTCTAGGTCCATCCATACTGTTGCAGAGGGTAAAATTTTCTTCATTTTTATGGCCAAGTACAATCCCATAGTTGTTTTATCCTCTCATTTATTGATGGATAGTTGGGCTGCTTCCATATCTTGGTGATTGTAAAGAATGCTGCAGTGAACATAGGGGTGCTTATGTTCTTTAGAATTAGTGTTTTGGTTCCTTCAGATATATTCCCAGGTGAGGGATTACTGGGTCAAAAGGTAGATCCATTTTTAATTTTTGGAGGTATCTCCATACTATTTTTCCAGTCTGCAGTCCCACCAGCAGTACAAAAGGATTCCCCTTTCTCCACATCCTCAAAGGCACTTGTAGTTTGTTGATTTATTGATGATAGCCATTCTGACAGGTGTGAGATGGTATCTCATTGTGTTTTTTGTTTGCATTTCTCTGATGATTAGTGATGTTGAACATCTTCTCGTATATCTATTTGGCCATCTGTATGTCCTCTTTGGAATAGTGTCTATTCAGGTCCTTTGCCTGTTTTTTAATTGGGTTGTTTGTTTTTTTTGGTATTGAGTTTTTAAAGTACTTTATAAATTTTGGATATTAACCCTTTATCAGATATACCAGTGAGTATGTTCTCCCATTCTGTGGGTTGTCTTTTTATTTTGTTGACAATTTCCTTTGCTGTGCAAAAACATCTTAGTTTGATGAAGTCCTATTTGTTTATTTTTTCTTTTGTTTCCCTTTCCTGGGGAGATATATTTGATAAAAAATTTCTACGAGCAATGTCCAAAGTTTTGCTGCCTACGTTTCCTTCTAGATGTTTATGGTTTCAAGTCTAACATGTAAATCTTTGATCCATTTTGAATTTATTCTTGTGTGTAATGTAAGAAGATGGTCTAGTTATTTTTCTGCATCTCTGTCCCTTTTTCCCAACACCATTTATTGAATAGACTATCTTTAGCCCATTCTTTGTATGTGCTTGCTTCCTCTGTAGAATATTAATTGACTGTAAAGGCGTGGATTTGTTTATGGGCTCTCAGTTCTGTTCCATTGATCTGTGTGTCTGTTTTTATGCCAGTACCAGCTGCTTTGATTACTCCGGCCTTCTAGTACAGTTTAATATTACGTAGCGTGATTCCTCCAACTTTGTTCTTCTTTTTCAGGATCACTGTTGCTATGTGGGGCCTTTTGTGGTTCCATATAAATTTTTGAAATATTTGTTCTAGTTTTGTGAAATATGTCATTGGAATCTTGATATCAGGGTGTATCACAAGTAATAAGGGGCTAAGAATTTTTTAACAGCTATATTGAAATTTAATTTACATACTAATACAATGTACCTATTTTAAGTACACAATTCAGAGTTTTTTTATTATCCATTGTGTAAAGATGCACCCATCACCGCATCCTAGTTTTAGAACATTTTATTACTTCATATAGAAACTGACCTATAAGTGGAACCTAGTTAATGAAACAAACAAACAAGCAAAATATAACCAGAGACATTGAAATTAAGAACAAACTGACAGTAACCAGAGGGCAGGGGGAAGGGAAATAACAAGGGAAAGAAGGGAAAGGGTTGTCAATTAACATATATAAAGGACTCATGGACAAAGTCAAAGAGGGGTAGAATCGAGGGTGGGAGAAGTGGTAGTGAGAAAATGGAGACAACTGTATTCAAACATTAATTAAAAAATGATTAAATAGAAAAAAAGAAGAAACTCCATACCATTAGCAGCCACTCCCATTAATGCACACACACACATACCCACCCACACCCATCGGTCCTGGCCTCCCAGTGATCTACTTTCTGTTGCTATAGATTTGCCTATTCTGAGCATCATATAAAAGCAGTCATAAAGTATATAGTGTTTTGTGGCTGATTTAATTCACTTAGCATTATGTTTTTAAGGTTCATTCATCTTGTAGCATGTATTAGTATTTAATTCCTTCAGTAGTTGGTGGGCATTTGGCTATAATAAGTAATACTGTCATGGACATTCATTCATAAATTTTTGTGACATATGTTTTCAGTTTATTGGGTATATAACCAGGATTGGGATTGCTGGTCATGTGGGTAATTCCATGTTTAACATTTGAGGAACTGCCAGACTTTGTCAGAGTGGTTACAACATTCCTACCAGCAAGGTACAAAGTTTCCAGTTTCTCCACATCTCAATGTTTTGTCTGTATCTTGATGTAGCCATTTTAATGAGTATGAAACGTTATCTTGATGTGCTTTGGTTCACATTTCTCTGATGTTAATGATGTTGCTAATCTTTTTCATTTGCTTTGTATATCTTGGGTAGAAATGTTTATTCAGATCCTGTGCCTATTTAAAAAATTGGTTTATTTATCTTTTTATTAGGCTGTAAGTGCTCTTTTATATGGTCATTTTTAAAAAATATATTTTATTGATATGCTATTACAGTTGTCCCATTTTCCCCATTTATTCCACTCTGCCCTGCACACCCCCTCCCACCCGTATTCCCCCTCCCTTTTAGTTCATGTCCATGGGTCATATATATAAGTTTTTTGGCTTCTACATTTCCTATACTATTCTTAACCTCTCTCTGTCTATTTTCTACCTACCATTTATGCTACACATTCTCTGTATGTTTTCTCCCTCCCCCCCCACTGATAACCCTCTATGTGATCTCCATTTCTGTGATTGTGTTCCTGATCTGGTTTGCTTAGTTCGTTTTTGTTTTTGTTTTTGTTTTTGTTTTAGGTTCAGTCGTTAATAAGTGAGTTTGTTGTTATTTTACTGTTCATATTTTTTATCTTTTTCTTAGATAAATCCCTTTAACATTTCATATAATAAGGGCTTGGTGATGATGAACTCTTTTAACTTCACCTTACCTGGGAAGCACTTTATCTGCCCTTCCATTCTGAATGATAAAATTGCTGAGTAGAGTAATCTTGGATGTAGGTCCCTGCCTTTCGTGACTTGGAATACTTCTTTTCAGTCTCTTCTTACCTGCAAGGTTTCTTTTGAGAAATCAGCTGATAGTCTTATGGGCAGTTCTTTGTAGGTAACTGTCTCCTTTTCTCTTGCTGCTTTAAAGATTCTCTCCTTAATTTTAGTCTTGGGTAATGAAATTATGATGTGCCTTGGTGTGTTCCTCCTTGGGTCCAACTTCTTTGGGACTCTCAGAGCTTCCTGGACTTCCTGGAAGTCTATTTCCTTTGCCAGATTGGGGAAGTTTTCCTTCATTATTTTTTCAAATAAGTTTTCAATTTCTTGCTCTTCCTGTTCTCCTTCTGGCACCCCCCCCTATGATTCAGATGTTGGAATGTTTCAAGTTGTTTTGGAGGTTCCTAAGCCTCTCCTCATTTTTTTGAATTCTTGTTTCTTCATTCTGTTCTGGTTGAATGTTTATTTTTTCCTTCTGGTCCAAACCATCGATTTGAGTCCTGGTTTCCTTCCCTTCACTGTTGGTTCCCTGTACATTTTCCTTTATTTCACTTAGCATAGCCCTCATTTTTTCCTCTTAATTGCAACCAGTTCACCAGTATTCAACCAGTTCTGTGAGCATCCTGATCACCAGTGCTTTGAACTGTGCATCTGATAGGTTGGCTCTCTCTTCATGGCTTAATTGTATTATTTCTGGAGCTTTGATCTGTTCTTTCATTTGGGCCATTTTTTTTTGTCTCGGCCTGCCTTATGTAGTAAGGTGCAGAGCCTTAGGTGTTCACCAGGGCAGGGTAACCCACGTCACTGTGTTGTGGCGTTGTATGTGAGGGGGTGTGGGGGTCTAAGAGGGAACAGTGCTGCTTACTCTGCTTTTTGACAATTATCAGTCACTTCCCCTGCTACCCACAATCAAATTGGGCCCTTCTGGTGCTGATTCCCAAGTGGGTAGGTTTGTGTATGTTCTAGGACCCTGTGGGTCTCTCCAGTGAACTCTCCTGTGAGACTGGGAGTTTCTCCCCCTGCCACCTCAACCCCCACAGGTGTTTTCAGTCAGAGGCTTTGAGGCCTTATTTCCCAGCGCTGGAGCCCTGGGTTGTATGGTCTATCTCACTCCCCAGATGTTCCTCCCGCTTTATCTGCACAAGAATGTGGGACCACCCAGTCCACAATCTGCCTCCTTGCTGGGTCCTCCAGTCACTGCCTTGCTGTGAGTACTCTCCACCCAGCTGCCCATCTCCACCCCTCCTACTGGTCTGGATGAATATTTCTTCTTTAACTCCTTGGTAGTCAGACTTCCATACAATTCGATTTTCTGTCAGTTCTGGTTATTTTTTGTTTCTGATTTGTTGTTGTCCTTCTTTTGGTTGTGTGAGAAGGCACAGCATGTCTACCTATGCCACCATCTTGGCCGGAAGTCCTTCTTTATATAGTCTTAATGCAATTTGCATGTACTTGCTCCTGTTTTGGGGTTGTCTTTTCAGTTTCTTTGAAAAGATACCATCTTTTCTTGATTGTATCATTTGCAATACAAAAGATTTTAACTTTAATGAAATTGTTTGTTTTTTCTTTGTTGCTTTTGGTGTTTTCTCTTAGAAAGCACTAACTCAAGGATATGAAGGTGACTCCTGTGTTTTCTTCTGAAAGTTTCATAGTTTTAGGTCTTATATTTAGATTTGCAGTTCATTTCGTGTTCATTTTTTTGTGTGTTTATGGTGTGAGGAAGGGATCTGACTTTATTTTTCATTTGGTAATGGAGTTGTCTAGCACTGAATACTGTACTTTATTATCAAATTGTCTTGTCATTCTTGTTTTTATTTCAAAAACTCAATTCTGTTCTGTTAATCTATATAATCTATCCTTATGTCAGTCATCCTATCTTAATTACCTTAGCTAAGAATTGTTTTTTGAAATTTGTGTTTCAATTAAGTTGTGTACTTATGTGTAAGATTACACACAAAGGTGTGTGTGTAATGGATTGTGATGTAAAGTCCTTGAAAAATTCTGATTTGAGGTACAGTGGCTCCTTGCAATAGTTCACTCACTTGTGGTGATTTAATCAGGTATGTTCCCTCTTGGGGAATGTACTGATAGGCAAGTTAGAGGGGCCTGTTGGTGTATTGAATTCCCTTTAGGTTGGATTTTTCTTAGGTTAGTAGGTAAAGTGTTGTTTTTGGATGTGTGTACTTAAAAGGAGTAAAGAGGGTTTAGAACAGTTGTGCCAATTCCTAAAGAATCAATCAGAGATTAATTTAAAGATTAGGAAATGAAGTATGATTTGAAATTTCGAAATTAACAGGGTTTTATACTGGGACAATCTTCAATGACTCTCAATTTAAAATCTTTTTTAAAAATACATTAAGCATGCTGTATTAAGTGTTTTCATTATCTTGATCCTTGTTATCCTGTAGGCTTTTGTATCACTTAATTTTTTATTATGTTTTCTTGATCTCATATACATGGATTTTTTTTATGAAGACATTTTATGTGAAAAATGATAGAGCTGATATAAGGTTTAAAAGTATTATCTCCTTCGAAAAAGGATTTTTATTTTACTTTTGGTAGGAGCCTAGCTAGTGACACTTGGAATCTTAGATCATCTTCACCTAGTCAGAAACAAAGATGTTTCAAAGCTGGGCTCCAGGATCTGCAAAGGCTGGTCTATTTTATGTTTCCTTTAACTCCCAACATAAAACAAGGGGTATTATCAGCTGCCGCCGTCCCCCACACCCCATTTCCCTACCATCATACTTTGTTAGGCCCTTACTTCCAATATTTAAAACCCTATCTGTCCACCAACCATCTCAAGTCTTGTAGATCTGTCAAAAGTTTAATGAGCTTCTCAACCACCTTTATGGAATTGGCAAATGCCCCCTGTGAGAAAGGGACCTCAGATAACTGCCTCAGCTCCAGGGACTTTCTTAACTCTCTGAGATCTTAGCTTCCATTCTTTTTTATTGCCTTCTTAACACTCTTATGCCCTCAAAGAGGTGTCTAGTTTGTTTGTTTCTTTTTTCAATTTTTCTCACTGCTCTCAGTAAGAATTAGTCCTAATTACCTATCTTATTGGATTCCCTATTTGAAATTTTCATGTGGTATTAGTTTTTTTCTTGGGGTGAAATTTGGGGTACCAGTATCTTTATATAGCATTGTATGTTCATTTTATATGCACTGTAGCAATTATTAGAGAAGGGAAAATAGGATTAGGAATAGAAATGGATGGGGGGAGGCAAAGTAAATGGTATTTTTGCACACTTTGGGAGAGATAAAGTAACCTTTTTATGTCTACCAGCAACATAAAACACAGGAAGGAAAGACATAAGGGAAAGGGCAGTCACACATAATAGGAGCTGACATATTTCTTGGCATGATATTTTCATAGTTATAAGGCTGTAGAATCCTAGATATTGTGGAGGAGGCACCAAGAAGTATCCACTCATTTATGTTGGGTTTTTACATTTGTTCCACAGAGAAACCCCAGGATAGCCTTCAAAGTCATTACATGGAGGGGTTGACTTTGGGGCTGGACTTGTGGTTGTGCCTCATAAGCAGTATATATCTACAACACAGCAACTAGTATGGTAAATAATTGCAGAGAGAACTTAATTTTATGAAACTCAGTATTAATATAAGATATATGATAAGTTACTGATGTTGATTTAGTGTGCTATGTTCATATGTATTTATGTAAATTAATTTATGGTCCTCATTAATTCATTTATGTAAACTTGATTACCCTAACTTACTCCTATATTTCTGAAATTTCAAAACTACAAAATCTATCACTCTTCAACCTCTACAATGGAAGAGCAGAAATGACATGCCTTTTGTAGTCCTTGTGAAAAAAGTGAGAGATTGGAGGTGTCTGTCTCAGGTGATTGCATCAGTAGGGTTTGGGTTGATATTTTAAACTTTTGGAAGATAGGAATCTTTGTTAAACTGATTCCCTCTCTTTCATGCCCCCCCCAACTTCCTAGTGGTCATGCAGTATATGTGTCACAGGAGACTGGTTTAAAATCCATGTTTCTTTGTTATACCTTTCCATGGATTCTGCTATTACTGTTTTCTGGTGGTTTACAACTTATCATTTGGCCACTATTTTTTCTAATGATTTTATTCATTCACACCATCCCCAATTTTTATTAAGAATGTTCAAACATACAAACAAATTGAAAGAATAGTACAATGAACCCCTGAATACTACCAGTTGGATACTATTGTTAACATTTTGGGAGTTTTTTGTATATATCTCTCTTGGTGTGTGTGTGTGTGTGTGTGTGTGTGTGTGTGTGTGTGTGTATGGCTGCACTTGACCCCTGAATGTTACAGCAAGTATCTCCTAAAATTAAACATGTTCAACAAATGCCATACTTGGAGGATAAAACAATATTTAGTCTGTATTCAAGTTTCTCTAATTGTCCGTTTGTAGCTGGTTTTCTCCAGGGTTCAAAGTTTATGAATTACATTTGATTGTTGTTGTTTTAGTCACTTTTAACACACTTCACTTGTGCCCACCTTTACTTTTCCCCCCATGACAATGGCTTCTTGAAGATATCAGGCCACTTGTCTTAGAGAATGTCCCTACATTGTAGATTTGTCTTGTTTCCTTGTAGTGTTTATCTGGTATCTTAGCCACTGTTACCTTAAAAAGGTTGGATCTAAATTAGAACTATCCAGCTCTAAAGGCTGGATTACATTTAGTTTTTCTTTTGGCTTAGATGCCCCTGTGTACATTATATTGATTCATAATACAAAGCAATAACATCAGATTGTCTACTTAAAGTGTGGTCATTTTGGTTGAGATGGTATTACCAGTTCTGTCCATTTTATCTAAAATGGGTTTTCCCCCTTTGTAATAAGCAATTGCAAATATTCTGTTTTCCAGCAGCCTTTTGCCTGATGCTTCTAGCATCTGTTAGCCTTGTCTAAATCAGTTATTTCATTTGTGCTCACAAAGCATGCCTTTTTAACCCTATCATCCCCTCTGGACCTATAAGTCAACTGTCCTCTGTTACAAAGATTTCTCCCATATCAACTGGGATTAACCTACAGTTGTCTCTTAAAAGATAAGGTCAATGCTTATTTTCCTTTCCTTTGGTAGAGCAACTCTTTAATTCTTTCAACTCTGAAATCTGAACATGATTTCAACTCTGAAAATTGGTTACTGGTCCTCTCCAATGCTGATAAAACTTAATATTTTCCTCTCTCCTTTGGTATTACAGAGATTTTTGTTTTTTCATTATTTTTATAATCATATTAGTCACTATTCCTTTTTTTAGTAGACTTTATCTTTTTAGAAATTTTAGGCTCACAGCAAAAATAGGAATTTATTACAGATAGTTCTCATGCCCTGCACCCAGTTTCTCCTGTTATGAACATCTTACATTGGTACTAAAGTTTGTATTTATCCAGCTTTCTTTAGTTTTTAACTCATGTCCTTTTTCTATTCCAGGTATCATCATCCAGAGTACCACATTACATTTTGTTGTTATGAGTCCTTAGGTTCTTCTTGGCTTTGAGTTTCTCAGACAGCCCTTGAATGCTTTTGATGACCTTGATAGTTTTGAAGAGTACTGGTCAGGCAGGTATTGTGTAGTATTTTCTTTATTGGAATTTATCTGATGTCTTTCTCATTTTTAGATTATGGTTTAAGGCGTTGGGGAGGAAAGCCACTAGGTAGAGTGCTGTTTTTATCACATCATATCAAAGATACCTATTATTAACATAATTTGACTATTGGTGTTGACCTTGATTACCTGGCTAAGGTAGTGTTTGTCATATTTCACCACTATAAAGTTACTCCCTTCTTCCCCATCCCTCACCCTGCACTTAAAGATTAATTAAGGAGTTATGCTGTCCCTCTCTGAGAGTGGAGAACATAAATTATTTGGAACCCTTCCCCATGAGAGATTTGTCTCTTCTCCACTTATTAATTTATTCAATTATTATCAGTATAGAGTCATAGATATTTATTTTATCCTTTGGTTTATAATCCAGTACTTCTTTATTTTATTGCTCAGATTGATCCAGCTTTGGCCTTTTGAGAGGACTTTCCTTTGTCTTCTATGACTTTTTGACATATCTCTGTCAAAGTGAGTGTTTTGTGTGTGTTTGTGTATGTGTGCCAGTTTTTGAGGACTTTACTTACAACACTGTAAGATGCTCCCAGTTCATCTTTTATGTTTTCTGCCACCATCCTAGAATCAACCATTTGTCCAAGGACCCCTATTTCATTTTTTTTTTTTTTTTTTTTTGGAAAATGGTGTTAGAATCCAGATCTGGGTGCTAGTTGTGCTTGTTACTAGGATGTAGTTTCTTTAGGCACTCTCAGCAGAGCAAAGATTGAGTGTGTATATATTAGCACACATATGTAAATATATGTCTATACACATGTCTATAAGTATTTCTAGGTATAACCATCTATGTCTGTATTAAGCTAAATGTGAGTTCTTAACCATATTCAACTCCAGTCTATTACCATGTCAATCTTTCTGGCATCCTTCCTTCAACAGTGAAAAAACTGCCTCTTACCATATGCCATCCATTTACTTAATTGTTGTATTCCAATATGTACAGTATACATGTAAAGCAATATCAGAATTAACTCATACCCAAATGGAAGCAACTATCAACAAGGTGGGTTTTTTTTTTTGTTGATTTTTTTGGAATTCCTACATAAAATAATAACATTCATGAACAAAACGAGTTTTATTTCTTTCACAATCTGTATACCATTTACTTTCTTTTGTTTTACTGCAATAGTTAGAACTTCCAGTGTGATATTGAATAGGACTGGTGAGAGAGTTGTTCTTGTTCAAATTCTTGCCTTGTTCCTGAGCATAGAAGGAAAGTAGCAACTTTCTTGCCATTAGGTATAATGTTAACTGTAGGGTGTGGGGTTGTTTTTTATTTGTTTGTTTGTTTTATAGATGTTCCATATGAAATAGAGGAAATTCCCTTCTATTCCTTGTTTTATGAGAGTTTTTATAATGAATGCTCTTAGATTTTGTCAATTGCTTTTTTCTTCATCCATTGATGCAATCATGATTTTTCTCTTTAGCCTGTTGATTTGGTGGGTTACATTAATAGACTTTAGAACCAGCCTTGCATACCTGAAATATCTTCCTTCGTTGTGTTGTAGAATTCTTTTTACACATTGTTGGATTTGATTGCTAATGTTTTGTTGAAGATTTTTGCATCTGTGTTTATGAGATACTGTTCTGAAGATTTCTTGTAATGTCTTTATTTGATTTTGTATTAGGATAATGCTGCCTTCATAGAAGAAGATAGGGTGTGTTTGCTCTGCTTCTGTTTTCTGGAAGAGATGATAGAGGTATGATATCATTTTTCTCCCCCTTAAATATTTGGTAGAATTTACCAGTGAAACCATTTGGGCCTGGTGCTTTCAGTTTGGAAAGATTAATAACTATTGATTCAATTTTTTAGATAGATATAGGCTTATTCAGATCATCTATTTCTCTTTGTATGAATTTTGGTAGATTGCATCTTTCACAGAACTGGTCGGTTCCATCTCAGTATATCAGATTTGTGAGCATAGAATTTTTATAATAGTATTTCTTTATTCTTTTAATTTACTTGCAATCAGTATGATGGCCCCTCTTTCATTTTTATGATATAATTTATCTTCTCTCTTTTTTTTTTGCTCAGTCTAGATAGAGGTTTATCAATGTATTTTTATTTTTTTAAAAAACAGGTTTTGTTTTCATTGAGTATTTTTCTCTATTTTCCTGTTTTCACTTTCATTGATTTCTGCTCTAATTCTTTTTTTTTCTGCCTGATAAACTTAGGTGTCAATTATTATGTTCTTTTTGGTTCTCACGTTGTCCTAGGTTTGACCAGTGGGAATTTATCGGAATGACTGCTCTGTCATTTTGATCTGATCTGGTTGGTCATTGAGTGCTTCCTTGATTTCTGGCAGAATAAGATGGCAGGCAGCATTTCAACTTGTACTTAACCTCCTTCAGCCTCAAACACTCCATTTCTTTAGGAAATTGGTTTCAGTCTTAATTTTACATAATTGTTCATTCCTTTCATTCAGACTTTGAATAGATTTGCCACATAGGATCAGGCTTTTTGATTTTGTTTGGTAGTCTACAAAGCAACTGAGGCTTCTTGTCCATGCTGCTGTTGAATGTGTACCTCCTTATTTCAAAAACAAAACATTTTCCTTTTCAGCTTACATAGGAATGAAGATACTTTAAATTACATATAGCCAAACTCTTCTATGAAGTCCCTGAAAGTGATTTGTATTTTAGCAGTGTGGATTCCTGCTAAGAAAACTGAGTATGCAGTATTCTCAGTTATCTGATTTGGCTTTTCTGCATCTCTACAATTATTTTAAAGTGTTTGAACTTTAATTTCAGCATTTTTTCCTTTTCTTTCACAAATATTTACTATGTGCCAGCACTTTACAAATACTAACATATTTAACCCTTCTAACAACTTTGTAGGTATATTATTTATTATTCTACCCTCTGCTTCATTTTATAGATCGGGAAACTGAGGCAGATAAACACTTCCAGGGTGGTTGGACCAGAATCTGAATCCACACAGTCTGCTCCAGAGTCTGAGTTTTAACCACTGCTTTGTGCTCCCTCTCCTCTACTAGTTAGGTGAAAGAGTTGTTGTGATCCTGCATCATGTTCTCCCCCCCACCCTTCATGTTAATTATGGTATACTGGGTGCCACTTGTCCCATCCTAATGCCTTGATGTAGCATTGTAGACCAGTTATTTAATAATAGAGTTCTTGAGATCCTTCGTTGGAAGGATTCAGAACTTGTATGTCATTGCTCTGAGTTATTGGCCCTTTGCTGCAGTTCTTTTGGCCAAGAGCCAATTTTATGAACTGTGATAATCTCCAAAAAGATTGAGGTCTCCTTTTTTAAAAAAGTTTATTAAGTTCACTTAGAGTATGAATTTTAAAATACTATGTTCTGTGATAAGATCAAAGGAGAGTAAGTAAAAACACTAAGTTACAGAGAACTAAATATTTTTAGTAAGTGTGTTTGTGTACACAGTACCTGCTAGCACTGTGTAAAACAGATCATTATTTTATGATAATATATTTTACTGGGAATCCTAGATTCTTACATCACAATTCTAAATTCTAGTTTTTTTGATACAGCAGCATGAGGTACACTATATGCTATTTCCTGATGTAGTTTTCTCCTTATTCTCTGCCTCCTTGTTGTTACTAAGGCCTGCTGGTTCCCTAGGGTCAGGATACTCTTCTTTTGAAAAGATATTATTCAGTGCTAATGAAAGGAAGAGAGTAGTGGATAGCATTTATCCATTTATTTTCAAACAATTAAATGCAGCACTGGCCAGTGTGGCTCAGGTGGTTGGAGCATTGTCACTTAACTGAAAGGTTGTAGATTCAGTTCCCAGTCAGGGCATATACCTGTGTAGCAGGTTCAGTCCCTGGTCCAGATGTGCATGAATAGCAACTAGTTGATGCTTGTTTCACATCAATGTTTCTCTCTCTCCCATCCTCTCTCTCTAAAAAACAATGAAAAAATATCCTTGGGTAAGGATTGATTAAATAAATAAACAAATAAATATTAAATGCAAAAACATACACGTGTACATAGAATATTGGGGGGAAAGTAAAATAATGATAAAAATATCAAAACTACCCATAGTCTTGCTAATAATATTTTGGTATATTTCCCATATATTTTGTGCATGTGTGAGAGATTATATATACACAGGTGCTCATACATACATTTATATGTATATAGGGGATTTAAAAGTAGTATTAGCATACCTGAATTGGGGACTAGAACAGTGATAACACCTTTGATTTTATTAAGGATAAAGCCTAAAAAATAGATGATGCTTAAAAGAAATCTGTTGCTTAACAATGGATTTTTATAAAATAAGAGAAGATCTGCAACATGGGTCTTTATATCTTACTTTAGCTAAAGTTTATGACCATCTCCTAACTTCTTCTAACAGTGGAAAATATAGGAAAGGGCTTCAAGGGTTCCATGAAGTCAAAACTTTTTATAGTAATACTGAGATGTTATTTGCCTTTTTCATGCTTCTTCCCAAGTTTCCAGAGGCCACATGACCTGACCTGCGATGTTGCAGCAGAGTGCAGAAACACATAAAATAGTACAACCTGTCTGAAGTTAAGCCAGACAGGAAAGGGATTTTTGAAAATATAAAACAGTGACACTCCTCTCACTGGAGTATAAAAAGATTATTTTCCATTAAAATGCTAGTATTATTAACATGTAATAATAGGTTCGTTATTGTTATTTTTAAGTAAGTTTAAAAATTTTCAAATACTCAGTTTAATGTATAATATAGTACATAGTGATATTATCCACATAAATAAAAGTTCTTTGGAATCTTCAATAACTTTGGAGAGCCTAAGGGCTCCCAAGACAAAAAGTTTAAGAGCTACTTCATTATATAATATCAAAAAATTATTTGTTAATATCACTATCTTATCAGAAATCTTGGGAAGCTGCCAAGGCTCAAAGGGACAGGCACAAATTTTCTAAAATTTTAATTTTCATTTGATAGTTTGAATTTTATCATTGGAAATATATGCTATCATTTATTTTCCTTGAAGTAACACGTTCACTTTTCAAGAAAATGTCTGTTACTAGAATGTCTTCTAGTCCAATTAATAGTTTGTCAGTTCTTTCAAGTAAAAATAATGTTACATTAAAAAGCACACACTGTGGAAAACAGTATGGAAATTCCTCAGAAAACTAAAAATGGAATTGCCTTTTGACCCAATAATTCCACTGCTGGGATTATATCCTAAGAATCCCAAAATTCACCAATTCAAAAGAATTTATGTACCCCTATGTTCATAGCAGCACAATTTACAAGAGCCAAGTGCCAGGAACAGCCTAAGTGCCCATCAGTAAAAGTGTGGATCAAAAAACTGTGGTACATTTATACAATGGAATTCTATGCAGCAGAAGGAAAGAAGGAGCTCCTACCCTTTGCAACAGCATGGATGGAACTGGAGAGCATTATGCTAAGTGAAATAAGCCAGATTGCAAAAGGCAAATACCATATGATCTTACCTATATGTGGGACCTAATCAACAAATGAGTGAGCAAATTAGAACCAGAGACATGGAAATAAAGACCAAACAGACAGAAACTAGAGGGGAGGGAGGAAGTGGGTAATGGGGGAAAGAAGGGGAAGGGACAAGTCAAGGAACATGTATACAGGATCCATGGACATGGACAACAGGGGAAGAAGATTGAATGTGGGAGGTGGGGGGGGTAGGTAGGATAAGGGAGAGTAATGGGAACATGGGGACAACTGTAATTGAACAAAGTAAAACAAAATAAAGTAGCTCACAACTCAAATAGTTGTACAGATGCTTTTTCTTCAGACAACCATTATTTTTCACTGTACAGCAGAAGTGCTTATGTGTACTTCCCATGTCATCATACAGATAATTTGGATATTCCTCTTTTATACTACATCAAAATTCAACAGCTTAGCGGCAATGTAAAGTATGGAGTCATATAAATAAAATTTTCATACTTTATTATATTTAAATCCATTGGTCTATTTTGCATTTAAATGAACTTTTGCCCACACATTGATCATTTGAAAAATAGTGGTTCAGTGAGGTCTGCAGATCTTCTAAATGTTATATTTCATTAAATCACCATTGCCATTTTATTATAAGGACTCACAGGGCCATCACCAAAACTCATCTGTGTCAAGTATTAGAGTGTCAAAATTTATGAAATTAATAATTTTTGGGAAAAAATTATCTCCAGACAGACTGAGCAGTATTAAAAGAGAGAAGCCACAAATTATCTATATCTGAAGTGAAAGAGAGACATCACAGGGTATGCTGCAGTCTAGGGGAGTATCATAAACAAGTACATACTAATAATTAAACAACTTAGATGAAATGGACAGATTCTTTTTAAAGGTATGTATTATACTGACATAATAAGAAAGCCATGATTTGTTAGGGAAATTGAGTTTGTAATAGAAAACTTCACACAGGCTCTGTGGCCTCACAAATGAACACTAATTTGATGGGACCACTACTCTAAAGCAGTGATTCTCAAAACCTTTTATTCTTGGAATGTCTTCACAATCTTAAAACTTATTGAGGACCTCAAATATATTTTCTTTTTGTGGGCTATAGTTATCAAAATTTACCTTCTTAGAAATAAAAATTAAGAACTTTAAAAATATCAGCTTATTTACAAAATAATAAACCAATTACAAGTTAACAAAAAATAACTATTTTCCAAAAGAAAAAAATAATGTGATATCACAGGTCTCTTAGCCTCTGGAAAACTGTACATTTGTGAGAGAATGAGGCAAATGATACACATTTTTGAGTTGATGTTTTGTCTTTTAGCATTTTAAAGCTGTAATGTCCTTGTGTCTGACATGCACAGTTTCAGAGAAGTCTGTGGTAATTTTTAGCCTTGTTTCTGAATGAGTTCTGGGAATTGTTCATCTTACAGCTCCTTTGCAGCTGTCCTTTGCTTTTTATTAGACTTGTGGAGTTTTGCCTTATGCATATGTAAATTAGTATTCTGCCAAAGATCTAAAAGAACCCCTGTGGTGATTTCTGGAGTACTTTCTTCTCTCAGTAGCTCTCTTCTCTCTACTATGCTATCAAGATTCCAGTCACCTTCATCTTCCTCATCTAGCTCCTTATCAATTCAGTGAAGCTGTTATGCTCTGTGTGGTGTGGCTCCTTCTGCATTGTGATCTGGAAAGGGCCCCCAGTCAGAGTGACAGGGCAGTTATAGGGCTTCCCTAATTTCTTCCCTTTTTTAGGGGTTGAGATCCAATCTCTGTTGTCCAGTGTCTGATAACATTATCATATTTTATGTACTTTCTCATTATTGAAAAAAGGTAAATCTGATCCCAGTACTCTACCATTCTAAAAGCAGAAGTCCAGTTTATTAATTTTGATTTTTAGGGTTGCTTTAAGAACTATTGTTTTTAGAAGCACTGAACTCTATTTTAAAATATGGGTAATATGGACATTGAAATTTAGGAAAGATTTGCTAAATTTCTGTGGATCTGGGTTAAAACATGTTAATAGCATATAAGCTACACGTAAACTACATGTAGTTTACTTTTTATATGTTAACTACCTGTAAAAAGTAAAGGAAGAAAGGTTATGTGACTTCCAGGACTCTCATACTTGAAGTAATTGGTTTCATTTTTCATTTGTCCAACTGGCAAATATTAGTTGGTAATTTCTATATGACAGGCACTAGACTTAGGCTTTCAGGATACAGAATGAATAAAACAAGCATTCCCCTGCCTTTTTGGAGTTTATAGTCTAATCACAAAAGTGAACAATTGGAACTCTGATAAATGCAGTGGAGAAGAACATATTGTTATGAAAGTATATAAGGACACCCAACTTAGATTGGAGAGCCAGGCAAAGCTCTCTTTAGAAGTTGGCAGCTAAGCTGAAACTTGAGATTTGAAGGATGAGCAGGAGGTTAGTAACAAGGAGAGGAAGTAGGGTGAGTAGAACATGTGCAGAGCAGTCTAGGCTCAGAGAAGCATATGCAGAAGCTATGAGGAGAGGATCCTGCGTATTCCAAGGACCCGAGAGAAGGCTTAATACGGTTGGAGAGCAGAGTACCATTTGCTGAGACAAAGAACACTAGAAGAGGACCAGGTTTGATTTTTGGAGATGTTGAATTGGAGGTGAATTTGGAGGCACATCCAAATGGAAATATCCGTAGGAGAGGTCAGAGTTGAAAGTACACATTTGGATCTATTTTGTTGAAGTGGTAATTTTTGTGGGTAAAATTAGCCAGAGCAGAGGACTATAGAAAGAGAAGTTCATTTTATAAATGTTCAGGTAGGAAATATGATGAATCATTAAAGAAGCCAAAGAACTGATTTCAGCAAACCAGGATAGTGAATTATTAAAGCTACAGGATATTAGTTTCCTATGGCTGCTTTAACAAATTACCACAAATTTAGTGGCTTGAACCAACAGAAATGTATATTCTCCCATAATTCTAGAGGTCAGAATCTGAAATAAGTAGAACTATGGGGTTGAAATCAAGGTGTTAGCAGAGTCACGTTCCTTCCAGCGCCTCATCCAGCCTTGAGTGGCTGCCAGTGTTCCTTGATTTATGGCCACACAACTCCAGTCACTGTGTGGTTACAGTGCCTTCTCTTTTTCTGTGTCTAATCTCTCTCTGCCATATAAGGGCATTTGTGATCGGTGTAGGGTCCACCAGGATAATTCTGGATAATCTTATCTGAGGATCCTTAATTTAATCACATCTTCCAAAGCTTTACTTTGAACTGTTTTTATCTACACAACACTTCTAACACCAAATGTGTGGGCAGTTTTCCTCTTACTACCTAATTCCCCAACTCTGGACACTAACTGGGTGTCCCACGATATTATCCCCCTTTCAGATGCCAGTTGCAATTCTGAGTCACTGGTACTTTTGACCACATAGCCATGAAGTTCAGGTTGTGGGGTTGGGGGGGTGGGTTTCCCCCATTCCCTGCCCTCAGGTTTGAGAATTTGCTAGAAACAGCTCACAGAACTCAGAAAGCACCTTACATAGTGTTACTAGTTTATTGTAAAGGATGCCACTCGGGAACAGCCTTATGGAAGAGATGCATAGGACTAGGCATGGGGAGGTAGGATGTGTAGAGCTTCCATGCCCTCTGTAGGCACATTACCCTCCCAACACCTTGATGTGCTTACCAGCTGGGAAGCTTTCTGAACCCCATCATGTTGGGGTTTTTATGGAGGTGCCATTATATATATATAGACATATTTGATTAAATCACTGGACCTTGGCAATTAGCTCAATCTCTAGGTCTGGTAGGGCTGAATGTTCTAACCCTCCCTCTAATCTGTTCTTGGTCTTTTTAGCATCCAGCACCTCTCCTGAAGCTACCTGTGAGCCACCAGTCATCTCATTAGCATATAAAAGACAATTTTTTACTTCTCCAGAGAGTCCAAGGGTTTTAGGAGTTATGCTTAGGAACCAGGGACTAAACCAAATATCTATTTCTTATTATGTCACATTCAATGGATAATATTCATAAGTTCCAAAGATTATGGCCTGGTGTCTTTGGAGGACATTTTTCAACTTCACACAAGGGAAGGGAAAGTTTCAGGTATTTAATTGATCAATTATGTCAGGTACGTCTGAAAGATCTATTTCAGTTGTTTGAAAAATGCTTCATTGGTAGTCTGTGAGAGACCTGTTTGTTGGAGGCAGAAGCAAAATTGGAGGGTGTTGAAAGTGTCTTATTTGATGGCTTCTCTTCTGTGAGAAGGAAATGATAGGGATTAGAAGTTTGAGGAGAATGGAGAAAATTTGAAATGTAGAGAGTAGAAAGTAAAGGGCATCACTGTGTTCTCATTGAGGTTGATCATGAAATGATAATTGTATGTATCTGTCCTATTGTGTTAGTTTTTTCCGTTTGCACTTGGGCATAAGTATGGAGAAAGTAAAAAGCTGGGTTGATCAGGTCTTGGGACTTTGCAAGACAGAAATTTAAGGAGATTAAGGTATTAAGAATATTTTCAACAGGAAGAAATATGGAATTTTAAGTTGCCTAGGAAAATAAATGAATATATAAAAGGAAGATAGGTGGGGGAAGCTAGAAAGTTAAAGTACTAGAAGACAAACTGAGGCCAAAGAGTGTTCATAGGTAGGGTAGTTTGTAAGCAAGCTGTCAGAAGAAGAGATTGTGTTTACAGTGGGATACCTGAAATATGTTTTCTACAAGTGGATCAGCTTCAAGTGATGACTAGATACAGGTAGTGGCCACGAGAGTAGATGACTAAGGTTAGGTAGAGAGGTAGATTATTGTAGACAGGGATGTTAGTTACAGACTGAAAAACCATAGTTTTGGAGAGTTTGGTCTCAAGGATATTGATATCACCCAGGACTTAGGGTAAAGGGGAAGACTTGAACTAAGTGTGGCAGTCCTCAGCTAATTAGGTGGGTTACTGCAAGGCTGGTGGATCACAGCAACAAAGAGGGGAACTGGGTGTTATGGCTGAATAAAATGAGTTTTAAAGGAGCAAGTTTTTGTGTAAGTGACTTACATGGGTTTGGGAAATACAGTAGCTTTGGGGAATAAGCAACATACCTATACTACCATTTGTGAGAGCAGCATGCAAAGTGGTATCCTGAGAAAAGACAAGGTTTAATTCAAAACAAAAAAGCAAAGCAAATGCTTAGAAAAAAGTTTGAGGACATAGGGGAATTTGGAGCTGTAGTTCTAGTGGCTCCATAGAAAAGTTTAGGAGTGTTGAGGAGGAGTAAAGGCCTTGGTCAAGGTCAAAGGTGTAGAATGTCATGAGGTTGATAGTGGGCATTTGATTAGGCATTAATTTTTATATTATTTTAATTGATTTTAGAGACAGAGGAAAGGAGAGTGAGAAAGACCGATTTGTTGTTCTACTGAGTTATGCATTGATTGGTTAATTCTTGTAATAATTCGTTGATTCCTAACCAGGATTTGAACCCATGACCTTGGCATATTGGGACAATGCACTAACCAACTGAGTACCTGACCAGGGCTATTTTATTTTTCTATGAAATGAGGAATAAGAACCATGATTAATATCGTCTCATTCTTTTCTTTGAAATGGTGGCCAGTAGGACCAGTCCCCAAAACAGTTGACTAACTTGACTGAAGTGAAAGCATCAGTTGATTGCAGTCTTAACTTGCCTCACAGGACAAGTAATGAAGCTTTCATAGGTTTTCGTTACTACTATTTCTTTTTTGTTTTTTAAATTTATTTTTTAATCATTATTCAAGTACAGTTTCTATCTCGTTACTACTGTTTTCAAGAGAAGGCAGTATGGAGCCAGAGATGAAAGAGGCAGAGAGAAAGAAGGTGATGCCATACATAAAAATATATGGAAATACATGCTATAAAATTGTTAATTACAAACTTGGAATATTCAATGTGTGGATTTGTAGTATTTCAGTCCTAGGTGGTTTACCCATTGAACATAGCACATTTCTGGTGTTTCCCTAGTCTCTCCCATGTAGCCAGGATACATTTAAAGTATCCAAATTAAATGGTAAAATATAGTAACATCAGAGTAAATAAAGGTCACTTGACATCTATTCTAAATATGGGTTCCTCAGTGCAACAGATAATTTAGAGGCAACTATAGTTGTCACCTTTGGAAATTATTATAAGTAAAATTTGGCCCAGACAAAGCTTAGGAAGTTTACAGGAACAGATTTGCTTCTCTATGTGCATTTTAAAACTGCACAGATTTTGTGAGCTACTTTTGAACTTATATAATCTGGTACTATTTATAACTCTGTTGTCTTTATTCCTAAAGAGGTACACCCTATTTAAAATTGTTGCCAGATTGACCATTTGCTGTTGTTTCCCACTAGTTACTGGTTTTTCTTCATATACTTAACCAAAGCAATTCTTCTGTTCTTTCCTGCTTTGAAGAGTTTTCACATCAGTCCACTGAGTGGAAACTGAATATCTTGTTGGTGGCCATACATTTCTAAACTGTCAGGCTTGGTAGCTAGGATCTCATTGTTGATATATTCTCTAGCCTCACAAGGCTGCAAGATTAATCTTCATGGTTAATTTAAGTTTAAAATATATTTATTAAATTTTCTGCTATAAACAAGGCATTGTGCTAAATACTTTGAGAAACTTCAGGGGAAAAAATTAATGAAAGTCTTTCTGCTCTTGAAATGCCTACAGTCCATGAGAAGAGAGCATGTATGTAAATTTACCAAAATCTTGTAATTTAATTACTGAGGCAGGTAAAGTTAAAATGCTATAGAAGTTCAGGAATGCTTGGGAAGATTGTGACATGATCCTGCATCTCTCTTATTCTTTCTCTCAGCCCACTGAAATCCAGATAGAATTAGAAAGAACTCTAGGTGATATTTTATAAAAGAAAATCATCTAAAGCAAAATGATGCAAAAAGGTTAAAAATTAAAAATGAATTCATGAATATTTTTGTAAGGTTATAAAATTGTAAAGGAAACCAAGATTAATAATAATGATATCAAGTGTGGTAGAATTCAAGGCATAAAACAGTAAACAGAACAGAAAGGTTTCTTGTTATTTTTTTTTCAACAGATCATAGTGGGAGACTTTACCATACGTATCTCTGAGAGTAAAATATACAGAGAAAAACAAGACTAGCCATATTAGAGATTTAGGTAAACCAGTGAGAAGCTCACTCTCTCTTAACTACTGTATGCTGTCTCAATGTGGCTTGTGAATCACCCAGTCCATAAGCCTCAGGTTCTTTATTTTCCTCAAGAAAGCTGACCCTAAATATTTTGTGAAATAAAATGACCAAGTTTTGGAGAGTTACTGGAAGCCATGTGAGTCAAATGAATTAGGACTAGCTCTTTGAGTTCAAGATCATAATTTTTTTTCTTAAACAACGTAGCAGTTTATTTATTGTTTTTCTTGTGTGAATATTTATTTATTTAATGTATTTTATTGATTATGCTATTACAGTTGTCCCATTACCCCCCCTTCATTCCCCTCCACCTTGAACACCCTCTCCCACCCACATTCCCCTCTTTAGTTCATGTCCATGTGTCATAAGTGCTTTAGCTTCTACATTTCCCATACTATTCTTGCCCTCCCCCTGTCTATTTTCTACCTACCATCTATGCTATTTATTCTCCGTACCTTTTCCCTCTCTCTCCTTCTCCCACTCCCCTGTTAACCCTCCATGTGATCTCCATTTCTGTGATTCTGTTCCTGTTCTAGTCATTTGCTTAGTTCTTGTTTTTGTTTTAAGTGTGGTTGTTAATAATTGTGAATTTGCTGTCATTTTACTATACATGCTTTTTATCTTCTTTTTCTTAGATAAGTCCCTTTAACACATCATAAAATAAGGGCTTGGTGATGATGAACTCCTTTAACTTGACCTTATCTGAGAAGCACTTTGTCTGCCCTTCCATTCTAAATGAAAGCTTTGCTGG
>CM052542.1:96840391-96869203 GCA_028533065.1 Trachops cirrhosus | reverse complement strand
CTCCTTCATTTTTACCTTGGCTAATGTAATTATGATGTACCTTGGTGTGTTCCTCCTTGGATCCAACTTCTTTGGGACTCTCTGAGCTTCCTGGACTTCCTAGAAGTCTGTTTCCTTTGCCAGATGGGGGAAGTTCTCCTTTATTATTTGTTCAAATAACTTTTCCACTTGTTGCTCTTCTTCTTCTCCTTCTGGTACCCCTATAATTCCGATGCTGGAACATTTAAAGATGTCCTGGAGGTTCCTAAGCCTCTCCTCATTTTTTTGAATTCTTAATTCTTCATTCTTTTCTGGTTGTATGTTTTTTTCTTCCTTCTGGTCCACTCCATTGATATGAGACCCATCTTTCATTCCATCACTATTGGTTCCCTGTGCATTTTTCTTCATTTCACTTATTGTAGCCTTCATTTTTTCATCTAGTTTGCTACCAAAATCAACCAATTCTGTGAGCTTCCTGATCACCAGTGCGTTTAACTGTGCACCTGATAGGTTGGCTATCTCTCGGTCCCTTAAAAGGATGGGTTCTGGAGCTTTCAGTTGTTCTTCTGTTTGAGCCATCTCTTTGTTTGTTTGTTTGTTTTTTGTCTGGTCACACCTGTTACATGTGAGGGGCGGAGCCTTAGGTGTTCACCAGGGCGGGGCACCCCAGTTGCTGGGTTGTGATGCTGTATGTGGGGGTGGGGTCAGAGAAGGTACAGTGGTGCTTACTTCGCTCTATGTTGGACCTCAGTCTCTTCCGCCGCTTCCCCCGAGCAAACCGGGCCCCTTTGGTGCCAATTTCCATGTGGGTGGGCCTGTGCACCCCGTGGGACTTTGCTTTTCAATCAGCACCTTAAGGCTCTACTTCCCAGCGCTGGGATCCTGGGCTGCACGCAGCGCTTTGCTTCACACTCACTGCCTGGCTGGGTCTGCAGGTGTCCACCCCTTGGCCAGGGTCTTCCAGCCCCTGCTTGCGTGCCCAGGGTCCCCCTGCTGCGGTGTTGTGTGCCCCAGTTGCCTTATGCGTCTGGTCCCAATGTTCTCTACTCTTCACTCTGTGACCCAGCTGCTTGCGCGCCCAGAGTCCGCTCGCTGCGGTCTTGCATGCTCTGGTTGCCTTACACATCTGATCCCAATGCTCTCTGTCTCTGCTCCGCATCTTGCAGCGGCTGCCCCACTCCGTCCCTCCTACCGGTCTGTATGAACATGTTTATTTTTAGCTTCTTGGGTGTCCGACTTCTCTACTGTTCAGTTTTCTGTCAGTTCTGGTTGTTATTCTGTTTCTAAATTGTTGTTGTCTCTATCTTGGTTGTACAAGGAGGCACAGTGTGTCTGTCTGCCTATGCCTCCATCTTGGCCTGAAGTCAAGATCATAGTTTTTTAACATGCACACAAGCCTTTACACTCCAACTCACGCAGATGCACGCACCCCTCCCTACCAAGCCTAACCCTGAAGACAATATAAAAGTAAACTTAAAAATGATGGCAATATAGACTTCTGCCTCCATAAAGATGGAATAGATGTACTTTTTCCCTATTTCTTCTGCTAAATACAGCAGAAATTCTCAACATAATATGTAAAACAAATTTAAGACTCTGAAAAGTGGGAGAAGAAGGTTAAATTGGCTTAGGACACAGTGGCAGAAATCTTGGGCTTTCTTATTGCCTCATATATATGAGAATGGGTGTGGAGAAGCTGGCAACCCAGAAATGTAGGGTACAAACAAAAACCCCAAGAAAAGTCTACTCTAACCAAGGACCAGGAAAGGAATAGCTTAATGAGACAGAACTTTTGAACAATAACCATTCCACTCCAGCCAAATATACATTAAAAATCACCCTGATTAGCAAAAGTCAGGTGGGGATCTAGACTTCGCCCTCCTCAGATATAACAAGGTAACCCCTCCCCCCATGGTATCAGTGGAGGTGATGTGGGGAACAGTAACAATACACTCTTCCTAGCCTGCAGTATTAGTGAGGACCCTGAACTCAAGTTTTGCCTTCCCTTCCCCCTCACCTGTGGTCAGTAAAAACCTAATGTGAGGGATCTGCACTTCTTCCCCTGCCAGGCAGTAATGAAGTTTGTGTCCTCCTTCCCCACCAGAGCACAGCCAGAGGAAGCCTAGTATAATAGAATATTAAAATAAGATCCGATCATATATGTAGAAAATCATAACATAATACCTCAAGTGTCCAGGTTTCAATTAAATATGTCTTACACCAAGAACCAGAAGTCTCTCAACTCAAATTAGAAAAGACAATCTATACCAACATTAACATAGCACAGGTGTTAGAATAAACTGACAAGGAATTTTTATTATTCTCATTCAAGAGAAGGTGGTGGGGGGAGAGAGAGAGAGAAAGAAAAAGAAAAAGAATAAGAAAGAAACATCACTGCAAGAGAGAAACACTGATTGGCTGCCTCTTGCATGTGCCTAACCAGGGATTGACCCTTCAGCCTGGACAAGTGCCCTGACCCGGAATCAAGCTGAGGACCTTCCCGTTAAGGAATGATGCTCCAACCAACTGAGCTGTGCCAGCGAGGGCTGACAAGGATTTTAAAATAGCCATCAGAAAATGTTTCAAGCAATTACAAACACTTAAAACAAATGAAAAATAGAAATTTTCAACAAATAGTAAGTCTGAGCAGCTTTAATGAAATGAATGAACTGTTTGGAAAGCAAAAGCTACCACAACTCACTCAGTATAGTATAGGTAATTTGAATAGCCCTATAACTATTAAATTTTGTTCTAAAATGAAAACCAGACCTAGATGGTTTCACTGGTGTGTTTTACCAAATGGTTTAAGAATTCACACTGCTTCTACACAATCTCTGCCAGGAAATACAGGATGAAGGAACCCTTCCTAACTCATTTTATGAAACCTTGCTACTACCAAGATCAGAAAAAGAAAACTACAGACTAATAATCTTCATAAGTATAAATAAGAAAATTTCTTAACAAAGTGTAAGTAAATATAATTCGGCAATATATAATAATATACTATTATATACTATGACAAATAAGACTGTTTTCCAGGGATGCAAGGTTGGCTTCATATTTGAAAACAAGTCATTATAACTGCCCATATTAACATAATGAAGAACAATCACAGTTACACCAATTGCTGCAGAAAAAGCATTTGACAAAGTTGAATATCGTTTATCACTAAACTCTTAGAAAGCTAGGAATAGAGGGGAGCTTCCTTAACTTGATAAAGAATGTGTACAGAAAAGTTAAGAGTTAATGTCATATTTGATGAAAGAATGCTTTCCTCCTATGATTGGGAACAAGGTGGCGAGGATGTTCATTCTTACTTCTACTATTCATCATATTAGAAGTTTCAGCCAGCATAAAAAGATATAAGGGGGAAAGTCATAGAGATGGGAACAGGAAAAATAAAGCTCTTCCTGTTTTACCTGTGACATGGTCATATATGTAGAAAATCCCAAGTAATCCACAAACAAATGGTACCACTAATAACTGAGTTCAGCAAGATAACAGGATGTAAATCCAACATACAAAAATTAACTTATACCCTAGCAATGAACATGTGAAAATAGAAATTTAAAATACAATACCAGTTGCAGTTGCTCAGGAAAATGAATATTTAGATGTGAGCCTAACACAGCATGTATAGGACTTGTATACTAAAAATTGTAAAATACTGATGAAATCTGAGACCTGAGTAAATGGAGAGACATACTTAACATAGTCTAATTTCACCAAAAGACTATGTAAGTTTTAACAAAAACCCTATCAAAATCTCAGCAAGGTATTTTTGTAGCCATAGAAAAAAATTACCCTAAAATTTATCTGGAAAGTCAAAGGAGTTGAAGTAACTAAACTAATTTTGAAAACTAAAGAATACAACTTATTATATAGCTAGAAGAATGAAAACAGTGTGGATTTGGCAGACCTGTAGGTCAGTGGAGTAGACTAGACACCCAGGAGTATAAGGCCAATTGATTTTTGATACAAATGCAAAAGTTATATACAGATTTTTGACTGTGCATGTGGTCGGTGCCCCTACCTTCCCACATTGTTCAAGAGTCAGCTGTATGAAGAGTGTCCAAGAAGATTTTCGAGAATAAAGTGTGTGGCAAGCACACCAGGGAGTTGTGAACCCATTGAGACTGTGGATGCTGGATGGGACAAGTTGGGCTGTGATAGACCTGACCCAAGTAGGTGGGAGCTGTGAACACCAGTATACCTGCTGGAAAAGGAAACACACCAAAAAAGATGCCACCAACAGATAACCATGGAAGAAGGTGAAGTAGGGAGTGAAAGCCACGCTAACCTCAATCCAGGACCGATCTGGAAATACAGCTAAATGGAGGGAAATAACCCACAACAAACAACTGAACAGGAGCAAGAGAGAAGCCTCAAACCTTCGTACACACAGAAAAAGCAGCTTCAACACAATGTCCACAACTGCCCAACAATACAAGACGTAATGGAAGGAGTGACCCTCAGTTAACTAGCTAGAGGGAAGGACCGACCGAAGAAAGACCCAACAGCAATCAAAACCCAAAGACATACAGAGAGCCAACATAAACGATAGCCCAAGACCAGTGAGCTTGGGAGATCAAGGAGATTGCACCACTGAATCTCACAGGGCTTCTACCGTAGAAGTTCACATCATAAACCTGGGGAGTCATACAGATCAATTTAAGAAGCAGAGGCTAACAAGAAGAGTCTCACAAACAATGGGAAAAACAAAGAGAAAATCCCCAAATGAAAGGAAAGGAGGAAGCCTCAGAAAGAATGGTAAATGAAATAGAAGCAAGTCAACGATCAGATATTGAATTGAATTCAAAGCAGTGGCTTTCAGGAAGCTCAGTGAGCTCACAGTGAATTACCAGAAACTACAGGGAAACTACAGTGAAATCCCTGCAAACTATATCAACATGAAACAGGAAAAAGAAACTATCAACAAGGGCCAAGAGGAAATGAAGAATACAATTTCTAAACTGAAGAACACAGTAGAAGGAATCAAAAGCAGGTTAGATGAAGCAGAGGATGAGATCAGTGAGCTGGAGGACAAGGCAGAAGAAAACACCCAGAAAGAGCAACTAAAAAGAAAAAGAGGCTCATAAAAAATGAAGAGGGATTAAGGGAAATGCAAGACAAAATGAAATGTAATAATATCTGTATAACAGGGATGCCAGAAGGAGGAGAAGAAGGGCAAGGAATAGAAAACCTATTTGAAAAAGTAATGATGGAAAACTCCCCTAATTTGATGAGACAAAAAGTCACACAAGTCCAGAAAACACAGAGTCCCAAGCAAGAGGAGCTCAAAGAGATCCACTCCAAGACACTTCATAATTAAAAAGCCAAAATTCCAAGACAAAGAGAGAATCTTAAAAGCAGCAAGGGAAAAACAGGAAGTAACATAGAAGGGAGCCCCAATAAGGCTAGCAGCTGACTTCTCAATGGAAACACTCCAAGCCAGAAGAGAATGGCAAGAAATATTCCAAGTAATGAGAACCTGAGGCCTGCAACCAAGGCTGCTTTACCCAGCAAGGCTCTCAATCAAGATAGAAGGCCAAATGAGGAGCTTCCCAGACAAAAAAATTCTGAGAGAATACACCTTCTCCAAACCAGCTCTGTAAGAGATGCTAAAGGGACTGCTTTAACAAAAGGAAGGAAAAGAGTGAGAGAGAGAGGAACACTGGTACAAAAACATGGCAGTGAATAAGTCTGCCAATAATAACCTTAAACGTAAATGATTTAAGTGCTCCAATCAAAAGACATAGAATAGCTGAATGGGTATGAAAGCATGACCCACAAATATGCTACCTACAAGAGACCCACCTCAGAACAAAAGACCTACACTACACAGACTAAAAGTGAAGGGCTGGAAAAAATTATTCCAAGCAAACAGACAGGAGAAAAGAGCTGGGGTAGTAATACTCATATCAGACAAAATAGACTTCAGAAAAAAAGGCTATAAAAAGAGACACAGAAAGTCACTTCATAATACTCAAGGGAAGAATCCACCAAGAAGATATAAACATTGTAAATATATATGGACCCAACATAGGAGCACCCAAATACATATAGAAAATCTTGGAGGACATAAGAAAAACATAGACAGAAACACAGTTATAGTAGGGGATTTTAACACCCAACTGTCAAAAATGGATAGATCTTCCAAACAAAATAACAATGAAGATATTGTGGCATTGAACCATGCCCTAGATCAAAGGGACTTAACTGATATATATAGAGCCTTTCATCCCGAGGAGGCAAAATGCACATTCTTTTCAAATGCACATGGAACATTTCCAGATATAGACCACATGATAGGACACAAAACAAGCCTCAGCAAATTCAAGAAAATCCATATCAAGCATTTTCTCTGAACACAAGGGACTGAAACTAGAAAGCAACTTCAAGGAAAAAAACTCAAAAACCCACAAAATCATGGAGATTGAGTAGCATGCTATGAAACAGTGAATGGGTCAAGAACGTGATTAAGGAAGGAATCCAAAAAATTTCTGGAAACAAAATGAACTCAAAACAACCCAAAATTTATGGGACACAGCAAAGGCAGTCCTGAGAGGGATGTTCATAGCAATACAGGCCTACCTAAAAAAGATAGAAACATTTAAAATAAACAACCTAACCCTACATTTAGAAGAACTCAAAAGAACAAGGACAGCCCAGAGCAAGTAGAATTAAGGAAATAACCAAGATCAGAGCGGAATGAAATGACATAGAGACTAAAAGCACAACTCTAAGGATCAATGAATCCAGGAGCTGGTTCTTTGAAAAGGTAAAGAAAATTGACGAGCGTTTGAGCAGACTCATAAAGAGAAAGAGAGAGAGTACTCAAATAAACACAATCAGAAATTAAAGAGGAAAGATTACAACTGATACCACAGAAATACAAAGGATTGTAAGAAATTACTATGAGAAATATATGCCAAGAAATTTGAAAACCTAGGTGAAGGGGACAAATTTCTAGAAAAATACAATCTTTCAAAAGTGAATAAAGAAGAGGAGATAGCCTGAACAGACCAATAACAGCAGATAAAATTGGAGCAGTATTCAAAAAAACTCCCTACAAACAAAAGCCCAGGACTGGATGGTTTCACAGGAGAATTCTACAAAGCATTTAAGGAAGAGCTAACCCCTATCCTTCACAGACTATTCCAAAAAATTGAACAAGATGGAAGACTCCCAAACCCTTTTTATGAAGCCAGCATCATTCTTATCCCGAACCGGATAAAGATAGAACAAATAAAGAAAACTTGAGGTCAATATTGCTGATGAACATAGATGCCAAAATCCTCAACAAAATATTGGCAAACCACACCCAGCAGTACATTAAAAAGATCATACACCATGACCAGTGGGATTCATCCCAGGAATGCAAGGATGGTTACAATATTCACAAATCAATAAACATACTACATCACATAAACAAAAGCAAAGACAAAAATCACATGATCATATCAACAGATGCAGAAAAGCACTTGATAAGGTACAGCACCCTTTTATGATAAAACCACTCAGCAAAGTGGGAATAGAGGGAGCATTCCTCAACATAATAAAGGCCATATATGAGAGACCTAGAGCCAACATCATACTCAATGGACAAAAACTAAAAAGTTTCCCACTAAGATCAGGGACAAAACAAGGTTGTCCATTTTCACCACTTCAATTCAACACAGTATTGGAAGTCCTAGCCACAGTGATCACACAAGAAAAAGAAATAAAAGGCACCCAAATTGGAAAGGAGGAAACAAAGCTGTCATTGTTTGCAGATGCATAGAGAATTCTGCAGACCACCAAAAAATTGCTTGACCTAATAAATGAATTTGGCAAAACAGCGGGATGGAAAGTCTGTATTCGGAAATCAAAGGCATATTTGTATACCAACAATGAAACATCAGAAACAGACGTCAGGGAAAAAATCGCATTTGATACAGCAACAAGTAAAATCCACTACTTACGAGTAAACCTAACCAAGGAGGTAAAAGGCCTGTATGCGGAAAACTACATAACACTGAAGAAAGAAATTAAGGAAGACACAAACAAATGAAAACATATACCATGTTCATGGATTGGAAGAATTAACATCATCAAAATGTTCATACTACCCAAAGCAATTTATAGATTGAATGCAATACCTATTAAAGTACCAATGGCATATTTCCCAGATATAGAACAAACACTTCAAAAACTTAAGTGGAAGCATAAACGACCCCAGATAACTGCAGCAATTTTGAGAAAGAATAGCTAAGTAGGAGGGATCACAATACCAGATATCAAACTATATTACAAAGCCACTGTAATCAGAACAGCCTGGTACTGGCATAAGAGCCGACATATAGACCGATGGAACAGAACAGAGCCCAGAAATAAACCCAAGTCTGTATGGTCAATTAATATTCAACAAAGGTGGTAGCAGCATAAAATGGAGTAAAAATAGCCTCTTCAACAAATCGTAGTGGGAGAGCTAGCTGGAGAGCTAGCTGGACAGCTACATGCAAAAAAAATGAAACTCAATCACCAACTTACCCCGTACACAAAAATCAAGGTGGAAAAAAGGTTTAAATATAAGCTGTGACGCAATTGAAGTCCCAGAGGAGAACATAGGCAGGAGAATCTGAGATATTTCACACAGCAGTATTTTCACTGATATGTCCCCTAGAGCAAGGGACATGAAGGAAAGAATAAACAAATGAGATCTCATCAAAATAAAAAGCTGCACTTCTAAAGAAAACAGCATTAAAATGAAAAGGGAACCAACCTTATGGGAAAACATACTTGCCAATGATACCTCAGATGAAGTATGATCTCCAAAGTATGTAAAGAACTCACACATCTCCACTTGAAGAAGACAAGCAACCCAATTTAAAAATGGGCAAAGGACTTGAATGGACACTTCTCCAAGGAGGACATACCGAGGGCCCACAGACATATGAAAAGATCCTCAGCATCACTAGCAATCAGAGAGATACAAATTAAAAGTGCAGTGAGATACCACTTCACACCTGTGGGAATCACCATCAGAAACAAAGCAACAAACAGCAAGTGTTAGAGAGGTTGTGAGGAAAGGGGAACCCTAGTGCACTGTTGGTGGGATTACAGACTGATGCAACCACTATGAAAACCCGTATGGAATTTCCTCAAAAAACTGAAAATGGAACTGCCTTTTGACCCAGCAATTCCACTGCTGGGATTATATCCTAAGAACCCTGAAACACCAGTCCAAAAGAACCTATGCACCCCAGTGTTTATAGCAGCACAATTTACAATAGCCAAGTGCTGGAAGCAACCTACGTGCCATTAGTAAATGAATGGATCAAATAACTTTGGTACATTTACACAATGGAATTCTACTCAGCAGAAAAAAGAAGCAACTCCTACCGTTTGCAACAGCAGGGATGGAAGTGGAGATCATACCCAGTGAAATTAGCCAGTTGGTAAAAGATAAATACCATATTATCTCACCTTTAAGTGGAACCTAATCAGCAAAACGTACAAGCAAGCAAAATATAACCAAAGACACTGAAATTGAGAACAAGCTGACAGTGACCAGAGGGTAGAGGGAAGGGAATTATAGGGGAAAAGGGGAAAGGGTTTACAGGAACAACTATAAAGAACACATGGACAAAAACAAGTGGGAGTGGAAATGGGAGGTTCGTGGGGAGTGATGGGGTGTTCGGGAGGGGTGGGGGGCAAAGGCAGAAAACTGTAGTTGAACAACAGTAAAAAAATGTTAAAAAAAGAAATACAGAAAAATATCTTTAAAAGAAAGGTGTTTGTAACCAGCAGAACTTACAGAATTGAAAGTTACACTAATTGAAACTTCAAAAAAACTTCAGTGAATGGGTTTAATTGCAGATCACGTAAACTTGAAGAGAGCAGTAATGAACTAAAAGCTACATCTGAAGAAATTATCCAACATGTATTCAAGAGAAACATTTACTTGAAAGGCCTTAGTTGAAAGAATGATGATGATGATTGTTGCCCCATTTTAAAATTAGGTTGTTTGTTTTTTTGTTGGTAAATTTTAAAAGTTTTTGTATATGTTCTGAATCCTAGACTTTTTTCAGATATATGAGTTGCAAATATTTTCTCCTGTTCTGTGGGCTGTCTTTACTTCTTGTATCATTTCTTTTTGATCTAGAAAGTTTTTAGTTTTGGGGAAGCTCAAGTCGTCCATTTTTTTGTTGTTTTTCTTTTGGTATCATATCTAAAAAGACATTGCCGAATCCAGGATCAAGAAGATTTATTCCCCTATCTTTCATTCTGAGAGTTGTGTCTTTTATATTTAGGGTTTTTTACCCTTTTTTTTAAAATATGGTATAGATAAGGGTTCAGTTTAATTGTTTTCTTGTGGATATGTAGTTGGACAGGATCAATCGTTGGAGAGCACATTTTTGCCCATTGAATTATCTGGTTCTTTTGTCAAAACTCAGTTGACTATTGATGGTATGGGTTCATTTATGACTGTGATCTATGTACCAGTAACATAGTGTTTAATTACTGTAATCTTATAGTGAGTTTTGAAATCAGAAAGTGTGATTTGGTCCTGGTCAGTATGGCTAAATTGGTTGGAGCATCATCCCATAAACTGAAATGTCATGGGTTTGCTTTTGGGTCAGGGAACCTACCTAGATTGCAGGGTTCAGTCCCCTGTTGAGGCATGGGAGGCAGCTGAGTGATGCTTCTCTCACATTGATGTTTATCTCTCTCTCACCCTCACTCTCTCCCTCTCTTCCTCTCTCCCTCTCCCCCTCTCTCCCCCTTTTCCTCCTCTTCCTCACTCTTTGAAACAACAAAATAACGAATGAGTCCTCTTTTTTGTCTTTAAAACAAAATCATTAAATTTTAGGGTTAAAAGTAATCTTGCATTAATTTATTCCAACAGCATAATTTAATGGATGAGAAAAATATGCCTCCAGAATTTAAGTGGATTGTACAATAATCACACTGCATATTGTTCATGGCTTCTGAAATTTTTAAATTTCACATCCCAACTTAGAATCAATGCTGTTGACAGGAGTATTTTGAAGAGTTTAAAACTCTTCTGCTGCATTCTTCAAGGGCCTCCTGCTCTGCAGTAGGGGAGGCAGTGGGAGTTGGGGGGCATCCTAAGTGAGCTGGGGTTTTCATAATCCTAAGTGAATGGAACTCCTCAGGCAGAAAGGTGGCATTATCTCTTTTTTTTTATTTAGTCCTGCAGAACTTCACTTTATTCAGTTTCCTTTCTTTTTCTTTCTAATCATAGGCTGCCACCTTGTTTTTACTGTCTATAGTCCTTCAGACCTTTGTAGCTGGTATGAAATCTTTCTCATATTCTCTAATATGTTTTACAAATGTACATACGGTGTGATGGTTATATGGTTTTAAGAAATTTCGATATAGGAAGTATTTGTCCCAATTCCATCCATCCAAATTTGTTACCACTTTATCTTTCATCTTTCTCCAACACCTACTTCTTAGTTCTCTGCTCTCTTTTATCAAGTGTAATTTACTGTTCCCAAAAGCATATACCTTGTTTTCATAGAGGAGAATTGAAACAATAGGACAGTTTCCTTACAGAATTTACAGAAGACTTCCTTACTTTTTTGTCTTATCCACTAGATAGCTCAAGTGCACCACTTTGACAGCTCATGTTGACCTTTACCTACTTTGCCTGTGATTCTTACTTTCTGAATATCATGTGCTTCTAAGTTGTCTAGATGAACTCTTATCTGGACCAACTATCCCAGTTTTGTACATATATGTGATGGCAAGTTTCCCACATTTTCCAATTATTTACAGATGTGAAAATCAGCTAAAGTTTTCTTTATATAAAAAGTGAGGACAGTGTATTACAGTGCTTAAAAGATTATATTTTTTGCTTTCATGAGCTGTTTAGGGCTTCAGTAATCTGTACATAGATGCCCTCAAACTGGGCCATATAGTTAGTAAATCATTCTTTTCTTCCTGACTCATAGTTGTTTTGAGTCCTTTTACAGAATATGGTAGTACTTTAGTAGGAATTTTTAAGGCTTATTAGGGCGGTTTGCTTCAGCTCAGTAGTAATATCTATTGAGTGTTCATGTGTTGGGCACTGTACTAGGTGGAAAGGTCAGAAATACTAAGCAAGTAAACAGGACATGTTTATCTGTAGGGAGCCCACTGCATTAATCTTTTTTTCTTGAGTTTATGAAGCCAAGTACTATTGTATAAACTGAAGTGGTTGATGGAGGTTATGTAATAATCTATCATGTGTAGAGGAAGAAGAGAATTTTGTCTCTTTTTGACATTGTCCTTGTTGATACTCTGAATATAAGAATTTTTTTTAAAACTGTGTTCTTCAAAAATATTTTATGCTTGTAGTTCTGAGTTCTGATATAGAAAGGATGGGGAATTAAGATCAGTTCAAAGCTCATTATGTGGCAGTTTCTCACTTAATATACATTAGTTAATTTGATTCTGGCAAGAACGTGGAAGACAAATACATATATCTCCATATTACAGACAAAGAAAATGAAGAATCAAATGGGTTGAGTAAGTTGTACAGGATTAAACAACTACTAAGTGGAGAGGCAAGATTTGGGTCCTTATCAGATCTGCTTCAAAGCTCTCATTTTCTCCCGGTACCCACATAGTCTCTTGGTAAGATGGCTATGACTCCAAAAAGGGAACCTGGGTCTTTCTGGGATATCGAGGGTTGCTTTATTCTTTTTTGACCAAGAGAAAAATCATAATTTTCTGAAGTATTCTCCATTTTTAATTATTTTTTAACTGGTTGGATACTTTTATATCCTAAAGGCAGAAAACGCCAAACAATGATTGTCTTTGGCAATTGCTTGTTATAAAGACATTAGATATAAGAAAGTGTTCTTGGCACACTAGAGCAATCAGTCATATTAACTCATTTTTAAAAATATTTTTACTGATTTGAGAGACAGAGAGCACAAACTGATGTGAGAGAGAAACATCGATTGGTGCCCTCTCTTATGTACCCTGACCAGGGATTGAACCCAAACCTTTTTTCAGTGTACAGGACAATGTTCCAACCACCTGAGTCACCCAACCATGGCAGTCATATTAACTCTTTAACAGATAACCTTAGAATGATAACCTTAAACTTTGTGTAAAAATTGATTTGTGTAGAGAAACTGCACCTAACATTAATTCTTCAGGCATTATATACATATGTGTTTGTATATGTATATATTATCTACTATCAGTTGTAATAACTATGAATTACTTCTCTGTTTGAAAATATAGTATATGATTTAAAGAAAAATGGCATGTTATTGATTTAAAAGATACACAAGGTATTGATAGTATCATAACTATATAACTAATAATAATTTGCTTCTTTTTATAAACTCCTGTATATTTTCCTGTTTAAGGGTCCAGTAGCTAAACTGTGTAAAAGAGAACATATGGTCATTATCTGTAAGTTTCTTGAGGAAACAAAAGTGAATTAAAGTCAAAGAAAGGATTTAAAAACTTACTCAAAAGGGGTACTAAATTTCTCTTTGGCTATGGTATCATTTTTCTTGGCTCTGTAGTCTTTGTCCTTTTTCCCTGTATCATTAGGTACATATCCTCAAAGTTTTCAAAGTTGGTGTTGTACCTTCACAACTATAGAAACAAATCAGTACTGCTTGCTGACTTGAACCCGTTGATGTCATATTGTGTGATTAGATTTTAGTTACAATGTCATCTTGCCCTGACCATAGGTAAATTTTTCCTCTCATGTCACCTTATAAATTATCCTACATTCTGCCTAGATATACTGAGATTTTTATTCCTTATTACCCAGTATTATTCAGTATGATTACTATGTTTACAAAATTTTGACTTATATCAGAAACTCCAAAGCTTTGCCAAGATTATGAGAAACTAAGGAGATTCTTATCCCATCTTTTGAGGGAAATATAAAATTATTTATCTGCCTATAAAAAATCTCTGGCCCTGACCTGTGTGGCTCAGTTGGTTGGGCACTGCCTGCAAAGTGAAAGGTCGCAAGTTCAATTTCTGGTGAGGGCACATGCCTTGTTTGCAGGTTCAGTCCTTGGTTGGGGCGCATAGGAAAGACAACCAATGAATATTTCTCTCGTGCATCAGTGTTTCTCTCCCTCTTTTCTTCCTCCCATTCCCCTCTCTTTAAAAGTAAATAAATAAAATAAATTTTTGGCAGAGGTATTTTAATATGTTGAATTCTTAGCCATTTTGTTATTGATTGCTATGTATCTGAGTGATATTTTAGATGAATATTAGAAACTTTCTATTATCAAGGAATAAGCATGTTCACTGAGTTACAGTTGTGGTATGACAATTGGATAACAATTATATCTTGCTGAATCAATCTCATCTAAAACCTTAATTGCATATTGTATTGTTCAGTCACGTCTTGATTCAATGAGAAGTCACAATATGTAGTCATTTAATAGCTAGTATGTTCTACTTCATAGCTTGCAGAATTTCTTTGGTGAGTAAAGAAAAGTTCACAAGAAATGGAAAACAAATGAGAATTCTTTTAGAATACAACTCATCTAGTCTGTTTCCTGTAATTCAAAGTGGCTGTGAAGGAATGTCCTTATGGAGAGAACCCTAGGTATACTTAAATATTAAATCTTCTGTAGCTTTTGTTAGTTGGAAATTAAGCAAATATTTTAAAAATGAATATTTTTAGTATATGTTTTATTCCCCTGTGTCTTGTAAACATCATTGATTTGCTGTTTTGACTTTTTGACAGTAATCCATAGCGGGGAAAAATTTTTATTGTGATGCAGTGCACAATCATGTGTTTCAAGAAACAAAAGTTTCAAATGAGTTGCACTCTGATATTCTCTATTCTTTTCTTCATTTAAAAAAGTCTAATCCACTAAGTTGATTTCCTGACCCATCAATGGGTTGGATTCAGACTCATAGTTAGGAAAACACTGCCATATAAGATCAAAAAGTAAATTGTTTACCCTAAGTATTAGCAACTGACTGACTATTCTGAAGCAACTTGAATGTTTATAAAGCTTTATTATTGCAGTTTAAAAATGACTTTAAAAACATCTTGCTTTCTTGAATCCTCCTCTCTGCTGGGTAATCACCAAGTGTTATACCACTTTTATTTTCTGAACTTAAAAATTGTTTGGAAGGTGTGCCCAAGCAGTAAAATTAGATACCTTGGTTATGTGTGTACCCTTACAATTAAGAATATTTTAGTTAATAGAAAATAAATTTCAAGTTAATTATTTTAAGGCATGTCATTAAATAGGACAAAGCATCAACCCTTGGTAATGAAAACATTCTAAATATGAAAAGTCTGTATTGTTGACAAATGCAGTTTATCAACTAAAAGTAACCATGATTATTATCATATTTGGGGACATTAATAACCCAGTCACTTTTTTGTTGTTTCACCTTTGCAACTAAGAGGTTTATAGTTCTTGCTTGACATAAAAGTTTACAGTTAGATATACAGGTAACTTTTAGTACAGTATAAAAACCATTAAGTGTCATGACAAGTATAGATAGAATTCAGATGATAAGTTCCAGTTCCTGGCTTTTTATGATGGCTTATATTTGAACAGTTGTAACTGGTAAAAAGGGCATGTCACAGAAGGGAATAGATGTAAAAAGGCAGACAAGTTTGATATGTTCAAAAAATAAAATATAGTCCATCTGGGTGCAGTTTGATCTTGAGGCAGTTTTTAAGAAGAGAGAATTAACATCTCTTGCAAATCCTACCTGCTATAGGAAATAATAGGATGGATTTGAATGGGGTGAAATTAGACAGGGAGGTTAATTGAAAATTCATTGAAATAGTTTAGAAGAGAAGAAATGAGGTTGAATAGGACAGTATCTACAAAAATAGAAAATTTTATCAACATATCAAAATAAAATCAGTACAATGTGGCAACTGATTGAGTTCATTTTTTTTGTAGATTTTATTTATTTTTTGAAAGGGGAAGGGAGGAAGAAACGGATGGAGAGAAACATCAATGTGCAATTGCCTCTTGTGCGCCCCCCACCGGGGACCCAGTGCACAACCCAGGCATGTGCCCTGACTAGGGATCGAACTGGCGACCCTTTGGTTCACAGGCCAGCACTCAGTCCACTGAGCCACACCAACCAGGACTGATTAGGTTCATTCTTGAATACTTCTGTATCTGCTGTCAGTTCTGGCAACAAAACTGTGAACAAAATACATAAGTCTTTGCCCTGAGCATTTTAGTTCAGTGGGAAACTCAGATGTTGACATTTCACGGTAATGCACATGCTGCTGTCGAGGAAAGCCAGTGTGTCCTGGGAGTGAGTGCACTGATCACTACACTTGAAGCCTCATGGATGAATAGGTCTGGTCCAGAGAAAGTGAGTGGGTAGAATTATGTTGGAGGAAGCAAGAAACACTCTTGTCAGTTTAGGGATGAGAGAGGTTGTGGTAACATTGTAGAACTGAAAGAAGTTCATTTTGTCTGTATTCTGGGACTGTAGAGGAGACCAAGGCCAAATCGTTCAGAGCCCTGAAAACCCTTATGAAAGGTTTGGGCTTTATCTTTTGAGCAGAAGGGAACCATGATATATGGCTTTTAGCAATGGAGATTGCATGTTAGAAGGATTATTTTAGTTGAGGGTGTTTTAATTATAAGTAAGAAACTCAAAAGACAAAGAAAATTATGCAAGTAAGAATATACAAGGTAGGAAGTACAGCTGGACTCCATTCACAAAGGTCTGGAACCAGAAAGTTATCAGTTAGCAGCAGGTGCTTTTGCTCTACCACTTCCTCTCCCTCCCCTCAAGGTGTCTTCTGTCCCTAGCTTGTGCTTCATTGTATTTTCTTTGTATCCAGGCTTCTCTGCTTCTCTAACTACAGAGCTAACCCATGACCACTTAGTTTTTCTCCCAATTCCAAATCCTTAGAAAGAATCTGATTGCCTCATTAAGTTGTCTCCCCTTGGTCTGATCAACTATAGCCAGGAGAGCATCTTAGCATAAGTATGACTGCTTGAACACCCACCCCTCTCATAATTAAGAGGGTGCAGGGATGTATGGACTGGGCAGATATCTTAGAATGAACCAACGTCAAAAGATCATAGTGAAAAATTGTGGATAGGGGGACTAGAGATCCCCTTCAGAATACAGTAATCCAGGCAATAGATAATGTTGAACCGAGTTAGCATAGCGAGTAAGGCGAGAATGAATTTGTGATAGATAAAGATTTAATCTTCAGAATTGTTTGTTAAGTTTGATATGGGAGGGCAAAGAATCAAGACTTCAATTACTGAATGGATTTTGATAGCAGTCCCTGAGCTGGGAGAACTTAGGAGAAGCAGATTTGATAGGGATTTAAGAGAGCCAAGACACCCCTGAGGAGAATCATATTTGAGGGCTGGTGGGAGAAAGGGAACCTACAAAGGAAGACTGATAAGTAACAGAAGGTAAGAAATATCAGGAGTATGCAGTGTTTTTAGGAACCCAAGGAAAGTGTTTAGACAGGGTAATATAGTGTTTGATGTTGCTGGACAGCAGAAGAAAAAGTTCTGTTTGATTTCAGAGCAAGGAGCAGGTTGATAAACGTTGGTGAATGTGTTTAATGAGAATGGTGAAAATTGAAGCAGAGAGTAGAGGACTTTAGAGATGAAGAGACCAAAATAGCAAATATAAATAATGCTTGAGAAAGTTGACCGTGAAAGAAAGTAGAGGAGACCAATAGCTAGAGATTTGTTATTAACAGTGAAATAGGGTTTTTTAAAGTATGTGTATTTTTTTAAAAAATAGCAGGGTATTATATTTGAATGCTAGGAGAAAGAGTGGTACTTATTTAAGTAAGACCAGGAGACTTATTCAGAGCATTACCACATTGTAATAGTAAAGAATGATGCAAAAGTAATTACTGTGTGGACACTGGTTTAATAAAAGTAAGTTGACATATTTCCTGATTTCTGTTTTCTATAGTGAGGAAGGATTAAAGACTAAAGGAGCAGACAGGGGAACTATTTTGAAATAGATACTGTGGAAATTATAGAAGACAGCTGACTAGGGAAATCTAGGGTTTTCTGTCTAGCCTAAATTGAAGGCCTTGAATGTAAAAGCAGTGCCAATATGCACCTTTGTGTTTTTTGTTCAGCAGCTGAGATAAGGGCTCAAAAGTGGAAACTGCTAGTTTGGTCCTTACTGTTCTCTTTCAGGTTGGTACATCAGGAGAGAGCAGGGATACTCGCTTAGTGGTGATCTAACTAATGGACCATGGCATATAAGCTGAGGAAGGAAAGAAGTAAAAGCACAAGAGGACTGATAGGAAAGAGTTGTTAAAAGGCCTGGGGGACCTTATATGCAAAGAGTGAGAGTAACTCAGTATGAAATTTTTCCTAAGATGAAGATGACACAAAAGGAAAATGAACCAGTAGTTTCTTTAAGGATTTCAAATCTGTACTACTAGAAGAATAGTATTGCTGATAATAGAAATAGATATGGAAGGAAGAGCAACACTTTGGACAGAATAAAAAAGTTCAGTTTTTCACTATTCTATTTTTAGTTATTTTTAGAACGGGGAGAAGGGAGGGAGACAAAGAGACAAACTGATCGATTGCCTCTTGAAGGCTTCCCAACTGGGACTGAGCCTGCAACCTAGGCTCGTGCCCTGACTGGAAATAGAACTGGCAATCTTTGGCTTTGTGAGATGATGCCCAACCAACTGAGCCACAGTGGTCAGGGCAGGTTTCACCATTTTGGAGTATGAATACCTATGAAACATCTAATACTGAGATGACCAATAGGCAATTAAAAGTATAGGAATGAGGTCAGGACTAGAAACAAAATTTGGATATTATAAATGAAGCCATTAATTTACCAAGGAAGGGAAATGATGTAGAGTGATAAAATCTTCTTTTGTACTATGTATATTTAAGGACTGGGAAGTAGAGACAGTGTGCTTGCTAGGTTTGAGCAGTTTGTGGAGAAACTCAAGAAGGTTAAAGAGTAGTTGACTGAACAGATTTGGGAACTTGTGAGTTGTTCTCCAGAGGGTACAACAGATAGGGGAGTATAAAAGGAGATTTTAAGGTTTTGAGGAGTAACTGTGACTTCTTTGAAACATGTTTATTGCCAACGAATGATTTAAAAATTCCCAACTAGTAGGAAAAAAGCCATTTTATTTATTACTTCTGCCAGTTAGTATGCTGGATACCCATGTTATATTTAAATTGTCTTCTAAGTGATTTCATGAGCTTTTTCCATATGTAGGTTATTAAACTACTTGAGAAAGTCATACTCTGGGGGGTGGGGAGGAGATTATAGGAGAAAACACTTAATATCTGCTATAGATTCATGCAGGGAAAAAATATTTTTAGTCTCTGCACTTCATTGCTGTTCCTATGTTGGTAGTGAAAAAACAGGTTTGTTTGTTTTTTTTAATCATCACCTGAGGATATATTTTATTGATTTTAGAGAGAGAGAAACGTCAATATGAGAAACATGGATCAGTTGCCTCCTGTAACACCCCAACCAAGGATTGAACCTGCAGCCTTTTGGTATATGAGATGATGCTCCAACCAACTAAGCCACCTGGCTAGAGCAAAAACAAAGATTTTTGTGGCCCAAGCTGAGGTCTTCCCCAGTAAAGGGCAACTTGAAGATGAGATAGAGCTTAAAATTGAAGCTGTTTCTGGGTGATTAACTTGTTTTGTAGCTGGACAGTTAAACCTTTTAACTATTCTTGCAAGTGTTTGACTTATTTTTGTCATATCTAGTTATCACAAATGGAAATACTGGTTTTCTTCCCATCTTGCTGAGCTTTCAGATTCTGAAACATGGTATAATTTACTCTGAAATGTAGTGATTTTTTTTTCATCTGCTGGAAGCAGGCACATTTAATTACAGAAAGCTGTTTGTCATGGAAACATTTTCTTCTAATACCTACCTAGCATTTTTAAAAAATTCTGATCATATAGCCCTAGCTGGTGTGGCTCTGGATTGAGCACTGGCCTGCGAACCACGGGGTTACTGGTTCGATTCCCAGTCAGGGCGCATGCCTGGGTAGCGGGCCAGGTCCCCAGTTGGAGATGCATGAGAGGCATCCACACATTGATGTTTCTCTCCCTTTCTCCCTCACTTACCCTCTTTCTGAAAATAAATAAAATCTTAATAAATAAATAAATAAAAATAAAAATTCTGACCATAATTACATTGTTGGCAAGATAAACTGTGGTAATTACATACAAAATTAACTAGTAAGAATAAAATCTCCTGTAAGATGCATCTGGGACACTTTTTCACTTGCTATTCCTAATTCATGGTTTTAGGAAGTGTCTCTGGTGGTAGCTGAATGTGATCAACATTTTCTTCTCTTGTGAGCCTTAGAATCTTCTAAAAGACTTGGCAAAAACTATTAGAAAATGCCATTCTCAAAGAAGAATGTTTATATAATCAATTTTTTTAGATAACATAAGAGTTAACTAAAGATACTTGCCCTTAAAGCTAGATATTCCTTCTTGCATAAGAACTCATTAAAAACTTACAGGAACTTACAGTTATGAACTCTTCTTAGCTTTAAAATGAAAACACCTTTTGTATATCTTGGGAAATAGTATATTCTTACAAATTAAATTACTTATTTTTATTGAATTGAATGTCATTGTGAAAATTGGCATTGTGTTTTAACCACTAACATGAATAATCTAGATATAGCTGAGAAGCCCAGCGCCAACTTGCTAATATTTTGAGATTTTTGTCATTTTGAGTGCAAAGTATTTTAGAATCTTGCATACAAACTAACCGAAATGTTAAGATAATATCACACCCACATTGGGTTTATCCCCTCTTTACTCTCTGCTACCTCCCCCAACCCTCCCCCCTTTCCCTCTGGTAATCACCATACTGTTGTGTGTGTCTTTGAGTTGTTTTGTTTTTGTGTTTGTTTTTTTTTTTTGCTTTGCTTTACTTAATCCCTTTACCCTTTTCACCTAGTCCCAAATCCCTTCCCTTTGACAGATGTCAGTTTGTTTGTATCTGTGTTTGCTTCTGTATGGTTTATTTTGTTCAGTAGATTCTACATATAAATGAAATCTTAATGGTAATTGTCTTTCTCTGATTGGCTTATTTCACTTAGCATAATACTTTCCAGGTCCATCCATGCTGTTGCAAATGGTAAGATTTCTTTCCTTTTACAGCTGAGTAGTATTCCTTTGTGTAAATGTAACATAACTTTTTTATCCACTCATCTACTGATGGGTACTTGGGCTGCTTTCAGATCTGGGCTATTGTAAATAATACTGAATTAAATATAGGGAGGGGCACATATACTCTTTTGAATTAGTGTTCTGGGTTTCCCAGAAGTGTAATCACTGGGTCATAAGGCAGTTCCATTTTTAATTTTTTGTAGTAACTCCGTACTGCTTTCCACAGTGGCTGTACCAGTCTGCATTACCACCAACAATGCACTAGGGTTCCCTTTTCTCTACATCCTTGCCAACACTTCTTGTTTGTTGATTTATTAATGATAATCATTCTGTCAGGTGTGAGGTGATATCTCACTGTGGTTTTAATTTGCGATTCTCAGATGATTAGTGACATTGAGCATCTTTTCATATGTCTATTGGCTATCTGTATTTCCTCTTTGGAGAAGTGTCTATTTAAGTAATTTGCCCATTTCTTAATTGGACTGTATGTTGTTTTTGTATTGAGTTTTATAAGTTTCTTATAAATTTTGGTTATCAAATGTATGTTTGGCAAATATGTTCTCCCATTCAATGGATTGTCTTTCCATTTTGTTGATGGTTTCCTTTGCTAGGCAAAAACATTTTAGTTTGATGTAGTCCAATTTGTTTATTTTTTCCTTTTGTTTCCCTTGCCTGAGGAAATATATCAGAAAAAAATATGGCTAAAGCAGTGTCTGAGATTTTACTGCCTGTGTTTTCTTTGCTAGGATTTTTATGGTTTCAAGTCTAACATTTAACTCTTTAATCTATTTTGAGCTTTTTCTTCTTTATAGTGTAAGAAGATGGTCTAGTTTCACTTTTTTTGCATATATCTGTCCAGTTTTCCCAACACCATTTATTGAATAGACTATCTTTACCTCACTGCGTTATTTTGCCTTCTTTGTCAAATATAAATTGACTAGAAAAGTATGGATTTATTTCTGGGCTGTCTATTCTATTCCATTGATCTACATTTCTGTTCTTATGCCAGTACCATGCTATTTTGATTACTATGGTCTTGAAGTGTAGTTTGATATCAGGTAGCATGATTCCTCCAACTTTGTTCTTCTTTCCCCAGATTGCTTTGGCTGTTTGGGGTCTTTTGTGGTTCCTTATAAATTTTTGGAATATTTGTTAGAGTTCAGTGAAATATGCCATTGGCATTTTGATAGGTATTGCATTGAATTGTAGATTGCTTTGGGTATATAGACATTTTAGTAATGTTAATTCTTCCTGTCCATGAACACAATATATGCTCCCACTTATTTGTATTGTCATCAGTTTCTTTTTTCAGTGTCTTACAAATTTTGAAGTGTAGGTCTTTTACATCCTAGGTTAAATTTATTCCTAGGTTATTTTATTCTTTTTGAAGCAATTGTGAATGGAGTTGTTTTCTTAGTTTCTGTTTCTGGTAGTTCATCTTTGGTATATAAAAATGCAACTGATTTCTGGATATTTTATATTCTGCTACTTAATTCATTGATCAGTTCTAGTAGTTTTTTGGTAGAATATTTAGGGTTCTCTATATACAGTATCATATCATCTGCAAATAATGAGTTTTACTTTTTCTTTCCCACTTTGAATGCCTTTTATTTCTTTTTCTTATGTGATTGCTGTGGCTAGGACTTCCAGTACTGTGCTGAATAAGAGTGGTGAAAGTGGACATCCCTGTCTTGTTCTCAGTCTTAAGGGAAACGCTTACAGTTTTTGACCACTGAGTATGTTAGCTGTGGGTTTGTCATATATGGCCTTCATTATGTTCAGGAATGTTGCCTTTATTTTCACTTTGGTCAGAGTTTTTATCATGAATGGGTGCTGGGTTTCATCAGATGCTTTTTCTGTATCTGTTGATACAATCATGTGGTTTTTATCCTTCAATTGCTTATGTGGTTTATCATGTTTATTGTTTTGTGGATATTGTACCAACTTTGTATCCCCAAAATAAATCCTACTTGATCATGGTATATGATCTTTTTAATGTATTGTTGGATCCAGTTTGCTAATATTTTGTTGAAGATTTTAGCATCTATGTTCATCAGGGATATTCGCCTATACTTTCTTTCTTTTTAGTGTCTTGATCTGGTTCTGGAATTAGGATAATACTGGCCCTGTAAAATGAGCTTGGGGGTTTTCCCTCTTCATTTGTTTTGGAATAGTTTAAGAATAGGTGCTAGTTCTTCAAATATTTGGTAAAATTCACCTTTGAAACCATCTACTCCAAGACTTTTGTTTCTTAGAATTTTGTTTTTGTTACTGCCTCAATTTCACTAGTTGTAGTCTGTCCAGATTCTCTTGATTTTTCTTAATTCAATTTTGTAAGATTATATGTTTCTAGGAATGTATCCATTTTGTCTAGATTGTCCAGTTTTTTTGGCCTGTAGTTGTTTGTAGTATGTTCTTACAGTTCTTTGCATATCTTTGGTGTTAATGGTTACTTCTCTTTCATTTCTGGTTTTATTTATTTGGGTCCACTTATTTTTTTTTCTTGATAAGTTTGATTAAAGGTCTGTCAGTCTTTGTTTTTTCAAAGAACCAGCTCTTGTTTTTATTTTCTTTTGTCGTTTATTTTAAAGACTATATGTTGTTTATTTCTGCTCTGATTTTTATTATTTTCTTCCTTCTACACACTTTGGACATTGTTACTCATTTTCAGGTTCTTGTAAGCGTAAAGTTAGATCATTATTTATTTATTTTAATTACATTTTATTGGTTATGCTCTTACAGTTGTCCCAATTTTTCCCCTTTGCCCTTCTGCACTCAGTGCCTCCCCCACCCCACCCCACACTCCCTCAGGCAGTTCCCATCCTGTTGTCCGTGTCCATGGGTCACACATATATATTCTTTGGATACTCCATTTCCTATGCTGTACTTTACATCCCCATGACTTGACTGTAACTACCAATTTGTACTTCTTAATCCTTTCACCTTTTTCACCCAATCCTCTACCTGCCTCCCATCTGGCAACCATCAAAACGTTCTCTGTGTCTATGATTCTTTTTCTGTTGTGCTTGTTATTTTATTTTGTTTTTTAGATTCAATTGTTGATTTGTAGTTGTTGCCATTTTATTGTTCATATTTTTTTATTTACTTCTTAAAGAAGACCCTTTATCATTTCATATACGCTGGTTTGATGGTTATGTACTCCTTTAGTTTTTCTTATCTGGGAAGCTCTTAATCTGTACTTCAATTCTAAATGATAGCTTTACTAAATAGAGTAATATTGGTTGTAGATCCTTGCTTTTCATCACTTTGAATGTTTCTTGCCACTCCCTTCCACCTGCAAAGTTTTTTATTTCTAAGTATATTTTATTGATTATGCTATTACAGTTGACCCATTTTTTTCTTATTTGTACTCCTATGCCTGGTACCCACATTCCATCCAGCAATCCCCCTGCCTAAGTTCGTGTCCATGGGTCATACATATAAGTTCTTTGGCTCTCCATTTCCTACACTATTCTTAACCTCTCCCTGTTTGTTGTTACCTACCAATTATGCTTCTTATTCCCTGTACCTATTTCTCCATTCTCCCCTTTCCCCCACCCTGCTGATAACTCAATGTGATCTCCATTTCTATTATTCTGTTCCTGTTCTAATTGTTTGCTTAGTTTGTCTTTTTTAAATTCAGTTGTTGATAGTTGTAAATTTGTTGTCATTTTACTGTTTGTATTTTTATTCTTTTTCTTAGATAAATCTGTGTAACTTTTCATATAATAAGGGCTTGGTGTAGATGAACTCCTTTAACTTGACCTTATCTGGGAAGCACTGTATATGCCCTTCCATTCTAAACTAAAGCTTTGCTGGATAGAGCAATCTTGGATGGAGGTCCTTGCCTTTCATGACTTTAAATACTTCTTTACAGCATCTTCGAGCCTGCAAGGTTTCATTTGAGAAATCAACCAATAGACTTATGGGAACTCTTGTAGGTTACTCTCTCCTTTGCCCTTGCTACTTTTAAGATTCTCTCATTATCTTTATTCTTGGGTAATGTAATTATGATGTGCCTTCGTGTGTGCTTCGTTGGGTCCAACTTGTTTAGGATTAGGACTCTCTGAGCTTCCTGGACTTCCTGAAAGTCTCTTTCCTTTGCCAGATTGGGGAAGTTCTCCTTCATCATTTTTTCAAGTAAGTTTTCAATTTTTTGCTCTTCCTGTTCTCCTTCTGGCACCCCTATGATTCAGATGTTGGAATGTTTAGAAGTTGTCCCAGAGGTTCCTAAACCTCTCCTCATTTTTTTGAATTTTTGATCCTTCACTCTGTTCCAGTTGAATGTTTATTTCATCCTCCTGCTCCAAATAGTTGATGTGAGTACCGGTTTCCTTCCCTTCACTGTTGGTTTCCTGTATATTTTTCTTTATTTCACTTTTCATAGCCTTCACTTTTTCCTCTGTTTTGCGACTATACTCAACCATTGCTGCGAGCATCATGATTACCAGTGTTTTGAACTCTACATCTGATAGGTTGGCTTTCTCTTTATCATATAATTCGATTCTTGGAGCTTTGATCTGTTCTTTCATTTGGGTCATATTTTTTTTGTCTCAGCACACCTTTTACAAGTTGTAAGAGGCAAAGCCTTAGCTATTCGCCAGTTTGGGGCAACTCATGCTGCTGCATTGTGGCACTGTATGTGGGAGAGGTGTCTTAGACGGAACAATGCTGCTTGCTTGACTCTTGGCCAGCTTTCAGTCACTTGTCCCTCTACCCACAAGCAAATTGGTCCCTTCTGGTGCTGATTCCTGGGCAGGTGGATTTGTGCATGTTCTAGGATCCTGTGGGTCTCTCCAATGAACTCTTCTGTGAGTTTGGGAGTTTCTCCTGCCGCTGCAACCCCCACAAGTTTTTAGAGCCAGAGATTTTCGGGCTTTATTTCCTCTCACTGGAACCTGGGTTGTGTGGTCTGTCTCGCTCTCTAGTTGTTCCTCCTAGTTTATCTGCATTTAAATGTGGGACCACCCTGGCTGCCCATCTCTGTCCCTCCTACTAGTCTGAGTGAATGTTTCTTCTTTAACCCCTTGGTTGGCAGACTTCCATACAGTTCCATTTTCTGGCAGTTCATGTTGTTTTTTGTTTTTAAATTTGTTGTCCTTCTTTTGGTTTTGCAAGGAGGCAAAGTGTATCTATAACTACACCTCTGTCTTGGCTGGAAGTCTCAAAAAGATGTTTAATGTTATTATCCATTAGAGAAATACAAAATTAAACCCCTGATGAGATACTATACATCTGCTAAAATGACTAAGATAAAGGTATTGTCTTTAAGTGTTGATTGGATGTTGGGAAACTAGATCATTCATGCATTTCTGGTGGGAATACAAAATGTAAACAGCCACTGTAGGAAAGAGTTTACCAGTTTCTTACGACGTTAAATGTGCAGTTGCCATGTCCTTCTCCTGGATATTTACCCTAAAGAAATGAAAGCTTATTTTCACACAAAAATCAATAGAGGTTTATAGTAAATAGCTTTATTTGTAATGACCAAATGTACAGGTGAATGGATAATAAGCTATATTCATACATCAGAATAATATTCAGTAAAAATAAGAACAAACTCTTGATATGCCACCAGTCTGGAGGATATCGAGGGCATTATCCTGAGTGGAAAAAGGCAGTCTCAGAAGATTTCACATTATGTGATTTCATTGTATAAAATTTTTAACTGGAAAAATTTCATTGTCATGGGTGGAGTTGGCAGAAGTATATGATTATATAAAAAGATAGCATGAAGTACTCTCTTTGGGGTGATGAAAAAATTCTGTATCCTGATTGTTGTGGAGGTAGCATTAATATATATATGTCATAAATTTACACAGAACCATGTACACAGTCAGCACATGTAAAAACTCAAAGTCTGACTAAAGTTTGGTTATAGTATTGTACCAATATCAGTTTTCTCATTTTGATAATGGTACTGTAGTTATGCCAAATCTTGTCATTGGTTGAAGAATAATCTGGAAGTCTGTACTATTTTTGCAGCCTCTATGTGAATCAAAATTATATCAAAGTAAAAAAGTCCTTTGTTTTTTTTTTTTAAGACACTGTTAAGAAAATGGAAAGGCAAGCCACCAGCTGGGAGAAGATTCTTGCAAAACATCTGATAAAGGATGTATATTTAGGGTATACAAATATTATAATTCAATAGCAAGAAGACAATATAGGCAAGAGAATTAATTGTCTACTTAACCTAAAAAATATATGAGTAGCATGTAAGCCCACAAAAGATGCTCAGCATCATTAGTTATTAGCAAATGCAAATATAAACCACAGTGAAATACTAATGTACACGCACTAGTATAGGTAAAATTAAATAGCAGTCACGCCCTGGCTGGCATAGCTCAGTGGATTGAGCACGGGCTGTGAACTCTAGGGTCGCAGGTTCGATTCCCAGTCAGGGCACATGCCTGGGTTGCGGGCCAGGTCCCCAGTGGGGGCCACATGAGAGGCAACCACACACTGATGTTTAAAAAAGACAAGAAAAAAAAAAGAAAAAAAATAGCAATCACAAGAATGTGGAGCAGCTGGAACTCTCATACATTACTGGTGGGAATAAAAAATGGTATGGTCACTGTGGAAAACATTTGACAGTTTCTTATAAAGTTAAACATAGGACTCAGATATCCCACTCCTAGGTATTTACCCAAGATGAGAGAAAAAAAAAAGTGTGTACTTCCGGCCAAGATGGAGGCATAGGTAGACGCACTGTGCCTCCTTGCACAACCAAGATAGGGACAACAAAGATATAGAAACAAAATAACAACCAGAACTGACAGAAAATTGAAGTTTATGGAAGTCGGACAACCAAGGATTTAAAAATAGACTTTCATCCAGACTGGTAGGAGGGGCGGAGTCCGGCCGGGTGAGGGACGCGGAGCAGAGAGCTGAGCACCCGGGGCGGTGTGCAAGTCCGCAGCAGGCAGACCCTGGGCGCACAAGCAGCAGTGGCTGGTGGGCCCCAGCCAGGGGGTGGCGACCGGCAGACCTGGCAGACCCTGGGCGCACAAGCAGTGGTGGCTGGTGGGCCCCGGCCAGGGGATGGCGACCAGCAGACCCAGCGAGGCGGACATGGTGAAGCAAGGCACTCCACGCAACTCAGGGTCCAAGCACTGGGAGATACAGCTTTCAGTCACTGACTGAAAAGGAAGGTCCCACGGGTGCACAGGCCCACCCACACCGGAATTGGTGCCAGAGGGGCCCGTCGGCTTGCGGAAAGTGGCGGAAGGGTCTGGGGTCCTGCAGAGGGCGGAGTGGGCGCCATTGTTCGTTCTCGGACCCCGCCCCCACATACAACTTCACAACCCTGCGACAGGGGTGCCCCGCCCAGGTGAACTCCTAAGGCCCCGCCCATCACTGCAAGAGCTCGACAAGACCAAAAAACAAAACAAAAAACAGCAAAAAGATGGCTCAAACAGAAGAAGAATGGAAAGCCCCAGAACCCATCCTTTTAAGCGACCAAGAGATAGCCAACCTATTAGATGCACAGTTCAAAGCACTGGTTATCAAGATACTCACAGAATTGGCTGATTTTGGTCACAAACTAGCTGAAAAAATGCAGGCTACAGTAAATTTAATGAAGAAAGATGCACAGGGAACCAATGGTGATGGAATAAAAGATGGGTCTCACATCAGTGGAGTGGAGCAGAAGGAAGAAAAAAACATACAATCAGAAAAGAATGAAGAAATA
>CM052542.1:96802793-96839891 GCA_028533065.1 Trachops cirrhosus | reverse complement strand
ATTTAGAATGGAAGGGCAGATCAAGTGCTTCTCAGATAAGGTCAAGTTCAAGGAGTTCATCATCACCAAGCCATTATTGTATGAAATGTTAAAGGGACTTATCTAAGAAAAAGTAGCTAAAAAACAGTGTAGTAAAATGACAGCAAACTCACAATTATTAACAACCACACCTGAAACAAAAACAAGAAGAAACTAAGCAAATGACTAGAACAGGAACAGAACCACAGAAATGGAGAACACATGGAGAGGGTTAGCAACAGGGGAGTGGGAGGAGGAGAGTGGGGGAAAGATACGAAGAATAAGTAGCAATGAAGGTAGATAGAAAATAGACAGGGGGAGGGCAAGAATAGTGTGGGAAATGTAGAAGCAAAGAACTTATGACACATGGACTGAAGTAAAGGAGGGGAATGTGGGTGGGAGAGGGTGTTCAGAGTGGAGGGGAATGAAGGGGGGATAATAGGACAACTGTAAAAGCATAATCAATAAAATATATTAAAAAAATAAAAAAGAAAAAGTGTGTGAATGTTTATACTAGCATCATTTATAATAACCACAAAACTGGAAAGAATCACATGTCCAAATGGTATATCCACACAATGGAATACTACTCAGTGATAAAAAGGAATGCAGCATAGATGAATCTTAAAAGCATTAAGGCAAGTGAAAGAAGCCAAATGAAAAAATTACATGCTCTATGATTTTATTTATATGAATATTTGGAAAAGGCACAACTAAGAAGTTCATTGGTTGCCAAGGGGCAGGTTAGTGATAGAGGACAGGGATTGACCATTCAGGGAAATTTTTGCAGTAATAGAAATATTCTACATCATGATTTTGATGGTGATAACAGGGTTGCATACATTTATGGAAACTCATTCATTGTATGGTTAAAGTTGATGAATTTTTTAGAGCCTTCACATGTGTTGTTTCTTATGTCCAGAAAGCTCCCTTCTCTCCCTTCCTGGTTAACTCGTATTCAGTGTTCAGCTCCTGCTCAAACATTATATCACTAGGGGAAAGAATCTTTTCCTGAGCTCAGACTAGTGTTGACTTGCTTCCATTTTTTCTTCATTGCTCTTAACAAGCCATTTTGTCTTAAATGCAAGCTCTGTGAGTGTCTAGATGCTGATTCCTGTTGTATTCACATGACCTAGTATAGAGCTTGAATCGAGTTCTCTCCGTCTCCTGTTCATAGGAATGGGAGCTTGGCTTCTGAGGAGGGTACCTGTGGCTGGGGCTGCTTGCTTAACCTTGGGTCCTCTGTCTGCTGCCTCCACACTGCCCTGCACAGCTGCTGTCACAGGTCTGTCCAGACTTCTCCATGGACCCCACTCCTGCTGATAGGCCACCCTTTTCTGAGAAGGGAGAGAAACTTTTCCCTGCTATTGTTACTCTTTTAACAGAAAGGGAAACCTGCCCTGACTGGTGTGGCTCAGTTGGTAGGGTGTCATTCCACAAAGTGAAAGGCCGCCATGTTCGCACATGCCTGGGTTGCGGGTTGGTTTAGTCCCTGGTCAAGTACATGCAAGAGGCAACTCATCCATGTTTCTTTCTCACATCGTTGTTTCTCTCCCTCTCTTTCTCCACCCCTTCCCCTCTCTGTGAAAATAAATTAATAAAATATTTTTTAAATTAAACAAATTCTTTTTTAAAAGAAAGGGAAACCTGTCCTGTGTATGGTCCTGGATCTACTAAGCTTTTTCTTTGATTTCCATCAAGTAGAGAAACTGCAACACAGCCTTTCTGTTTCCTGCTTTGCTAACAGTAAGTAACTGCTATGAAGCACCAAGGGTACCTCTTTATCTTCCTAAGGAGAGAAATGCAAGTCTTCTGTGTAAGCTTAGAAAATCTTATCTGCAGACACAATTGACTACTCTCATGAGGTATACACACTGTCAGCTCTGTGTTCCACCCCACCATTATTGTCTCCAAGCCACGGGCAGACCCATTTCCCAGGGTAAATATGTAGAATAGTTGATGAAGGGCCTGACAGTTAACACTTCCCTCCATTCCTTGTTCCACTTCTCTTCCTCCCTATTACCCTACTCTTGTAGACAAGGAGGGAATTCAGGTTAAGGTACAAAACTAGCCTGGATTACCAGTACCTGTGCTTGTTCGTCTGTGAGCATAGCTGAGTGTTTAAATCATTACCAAACTGTTTAAGCCCTCTCTGCTTAGGCAGAATTTTTGAGACTTGTCATTCCAGACAGTCCTCTCTGGACTATTATGTGACTAGTTTAGTTATTGATTTTGGAAATGTTTCTCTGGGCCTTTCTTTTATTTATCTAACTCTTCCATCACTTCCAATTTATTTATCTTCTTTTGTAAAATTTATATTGTTTGGACATTTCTGTTTACTTTTTGTTTATTTTTCATTTCATCACACCTAAAAATCCTTGTTAATTGTAATGTGCTCTTTCATCTGAATTATTGCAGTTGCTCATTAGTTTTCCTCTTCCAGCTCTCTTATTCTCCACTTCCTGTGGCTTCTACCCTTCTCTAAGAATTGAGCTATTAGAGTTCAGTTCATGAGCCTCTACATGGTAGGCACTTTATATTTAATTAATTCTTTGTCTTGTAACTCTTATCAGGATATTATTTTTGTTTTGTTAGCATTGTCTTACAGCTGCATGTGCGCACGCACACGCACACAAACAGTAACTCTTTAGACCTAACAGGTTTCTTGGTTTATTGTGGTATGTGGGGGACAGGGTTGGAACTATCTTGCTATATGCCTTTTGCAATAGGCCACTTTTGTCTAGTAAGGATGGATAATAGTTTTATTAATGGCCAGTACTCAAATGGGTAGAAAAAGACTACCTTGGCTTTTAATCAGACAGGTGGTAATAAAGAACTATGCTCAGAACTTAGGTCATGCTTTTGATACCCCAAACAGTATTGTTTTGATCCTGATGTACTAAATGCTTTTCACTCTCATATTTTCTCATTTTTAAAATAATAGCATGTCTTCTTATTTTTCTACCTCTTTTAACCATTACAACTTCAACATGTGCATCACTTCCCGATGTTGCTTTTGGGGGTCAAGGGCTCTGTTACAGTGACAACACTGTGCTACTCTGTGCTTGCTAGATAGGAGTGATATGTATTAACCAGCTTACTGGGATATAAATTTGTTGTTCCTCCCACATCACTCTAAATGAGATTGTGAATTATTTTCAAATGAAAGTTTTTCAATCTCACAAAAATGAAGGTTTCAATACTCTGTAATAAATACACAAAAAGGACTGGTTTTAAATTTCATACTGTGGACGTGACCTTGCAAATATGTTTTATTATAATTATTTGCTACTTTTTTCCAGTTTTCCAGCAAGTTAAGACCAGTATGCATATTAATACCAGGGACTTCAAGATTGGAGAAACTGTTTATTCTAGTACAAGTTTTGTTTTTAAACTATCATTCATTTCCTTAAGTATAGCAGGTGCTAACCAGGTTCTGTGATATTTTTTTCTTTCTAATTGTGTTTTCTTTTTCTAATTGTGTTTTTTTAATGAAGCAGTCCTTTTAACACAGTCTAACAGTGGGCGTTACTATTAGTGAACTGAATGAGAACTTAAATTTTAAGATTACACAAATTCATTTTGTTAACAATACCTTTTGTTCCATTTTGCAGCTTCTCAGTGAATTTTTGGATGAAGCCATTAAATTAATTGCTTGCCATCATGAGCAGAAGTAAGCGGGACAGCAATTTTTATAGTGTAGAGATCGGAGATTCTACATTCACAGTCCTGAAACGATATCAGAATTTAAAACCTATAGGCTCAGGAGCTCAAGGAATAGTATGGTAAGTTTTTACTTGCAAAAATTAGGCAAAGAATTATTAACTGGTCCTAGTTTCTCCTTTTTTAATGTAGATACCTTGGTGAAAATATTTAATTTGTCTCAAAAGTTAATTAAAACTATAAAATTTATATTAAAGCTATAACACAGTAAGTTATTTTAATCAAGGATTAGTGATCTTTTTTATTATTCATAAAATATAACTATAAATCAGCACTGTCATCATTAAGTATAAATTATGATTAAATACTTGTCTGTAAACCATGTAGAAACAAATATCTATATCAGGAAAGAATAAATGGGATACTTATTAATTCCATGTATACATCTATTCCCATAGTTGATTGTTTAATAAGAAGCTTCACTTAATCATCACTTTCACATTATAATGAAACTCTGAATTTCAGAAATCTTATTTTACTCTGGGGAATGAAGTCAGCTATATCATCTAACTCTGTGTGCTTCAAAACTCTTATGTGTTTTTAAAATTGATTTACAAACTAATTTCTACAAAAGGCCTAGGCTTTATATATCAGCATAATTCCTTACAAACTGAAAGGCAAAACACTCTTAGGGACAGTTCTACTAATGATTTCAGATAACTAAGTTAGTATAATAAGTTAGTGTTTGGGGAAAGTTTCTAAGCCTCATTCAAGCACAAGTATATCTATTACCTGTTCTTAAACCAGATGTCTTTCAGAATCTATTAAAAAATTATGTGCTTATTACTTTGCAGTTCTCCCAGTTCTAGAAAAAGTCTTGCACATGTACACAAAGAGAAATACATGGAGCTGTTCTCTGTAGTATCATTTATAAAGCAGCATCAAATCAATCAATAGGAGAATTTTTAAAATGTGGTGCATACGTACAGCGAAATAGTGTACAACATTTTAAGTGAACTAGAGCTATATGTAACAACAAGGATAAATTCTCTTTTCTGTATTCTTGAAGTAATACAGTCAAAAATTAATAGAAACTGAATTATTTTACAATGTATTTTTGGCTTGCTGGTTGTCATTTGAACAAACTACAGTTAATTGACTATAAATTAAAAATAAAGAAAATAATGTGGTAAGGTCAATATGGGAAGAATGCTGAAAGCCAGCTCTTGGTTTAGATTCTAGGTCTGTGATTTAATAACTTTCTGACTAATAGCTAATTAATACATCTAAGCCTGTTTTTTTTTTTTGAACAGTTGATTTAGACTTCTTTTTTTTAGTGTATTTTTTCCTATTACCATTTAGTCCCCTTATACCCTCCCCACCACCTCCCCCCGCCGGCCCCACAAACACCACACTATTGTCCATGCGCATGAGTCCTTTTTCCTCTGTGGTCAATCCGTCCACCCCTAACTGGTCCCCACTCCACCCTAGCTGTCATTCTGCTGTTTATCTATGAGTCTGTCTCTAGTTTTCTGGTTAGTTCAGCTTGCTCATTAGATTCTATATATGAGTGAAATCATATGGTATGTGTCTTTCTCTGACTGGCTTATTTCACTTAGCATGATGTTTTCCAGGTTGATCCTAGCTGTCACAAAGGGGTAAAACTTTCTTCTTTTTCACAGCCAACCAGTATTCCATTGTGTAAATGTCTCATAGTTGTTTTATCCACTCTACTGAATGACACTCAGGCTACCTATTTTCTCACCTGATTTTACAGGGTTGTTGTGAGAAATATATTATATATAAATTACATAATGTTGTTTGAAAATATATTAATGTTTCTGTATCTTCACCTATGCTTGGGTAAGTGTATTTTGAAATTTGTGTAACAGAGTTTTTTAAAAATTGCCTTGGAAGGGACATTAGGCCATCTCAAAGCCCCTTTCCTAAGGAATAAATATCTTCAAAGTTTTGCTTATTCTTTAATAAAAGTTTACTATGAAACAAACAAATATTCAATAAAGTTTAACTTGCTCTTGTGTTAATATCAGAATCAACTGAAGAAAAATACATTAATATATTTTTTTAAAGGCATAATTTTGGGCTCCAGTCATAGTAAGATTCATTGGGTCTGGATTAGGACCTCTGGATTTCCAGATGTTTCTGATTGTGCACATTTACTAATCAAAAATTAGAAATCTAATGTCCTTGGATATAAAATAGTATAACCTACTCAGATATGTGTGAACTTAAGAGTTTGAAATATTATTTTGATTTAGCAGGTAAAAAATAAGAATGAATTTAACGGTTAAAATAAAATATATTTCATCTGAAATAGTCAAATTTCTAAACATTTTGCATGACTCCTAATGTTTGATTTTTTAATTTTTCATTTAGGAGGGACATATCTGTAAATATGGCATTTTCTAAGTAAAAATCATAATACTTATGTATATTTTGGAATGTATATACAGGGTGGGGCAGAAGTAGGTTTACAGTTGTGAGTGCAGAAAATACAGACTTTATTCTCATATTATTACTTATCAATTATTTTCCCTGTGAACAATTATGAACCTACTTCTTACCCACCCTGATGTATATATAAGCAATAGTTATGATATATATAGAATGTATAGATGTGTTCATTTATGCAGTACCAATTTCTTAACACATATATTTCTATAGTATATTTGATATAGTAAGACAGCTGTAAAACAAACTCAAGTTTCCAGTTAGGTGAAAGAATAATTTTAATCAGTAATGTGTTGACTTTTCAAATATTAAATAAACAGAAATAGTCTTTTATAGTATGTTAGGTGATCCAATGTGAAGAGCATGACCTCATGTCTTAGTCTTCTAGTCTCATCTTTGCTTTTTAACTTTCTGGCTAACCTTGGGCAAATTACTTAATCTCTGGCCTTATATCAGGCAGTGGTAAATCCAAATGATTTTTAAACTTCCTTTCTCAACTATAATATTCTATAGTTTTAAGACACTTTACCTTTCTCTGACCTGTCATAGGCATAACATGCCATTTGGTCAGTGTCATGGGAGAGGAAAATATGAAGAGTAATAAGTATGATGTTTTATTTCCCAGAATTATAGGCGTTTCATTAACAATTACAAAACAGCCTATAAACACCTTCATTTTTAATTCCCCCCCTAACACAAATTTGAAGGGCTTTTTATATAATAAGGTAATCTTTTATATAGATAACCTCTATGTCCCCTTTCTTCTTTCTGTATTTATTTGGTGTCCAGAGAGCGTGGAAGTGATGTACTTAAGTAGAATTCTTCAACAAATATTTTGAGTAGAATTGATGACCACATGTATTCTTCGTTCTGTCTTTCCTTGGTGTATGTGCAGGTTGAATGGTTCACTTAGGCTTTAAGCTATCTTTTGGACCTGAGTACTCATTAAAAATGTGTGCCATGAGTGCCTATTTGTATTCTAGGTGGATCTTGGAGGAACCCAATGAATAGGCAGAGTCTGTGTCTTCACAATCACAGTCCATTTTCCCTTTGAAACTATTAGCATTTGAAGAAACAGTTAGTGCTATACATTATTTGGAGTATGCTGTAGTAGGTATAGAAGAAACATTTGATCATCAGAGACTGGAAACTGATCTAGTTGTAGTTGTCTTTGGAGAAAGTAAGGTATCTGAATGAATGTTTCATAAATTCAGTTTTGCAGATTTTTTATTAAGTTTTGTGTTGTTTTTTAATTTCTTATTACAGTGCCGCTTATGATGCCATTCTTGAAAGAAATGTTGCAATCAAGAAGCTAAGCCGGCCATTTCAGAATCAAACTCATGCTAAGCGGGCTTACAGAGAGCTAGTTCTTATGAAATGTGTTAATCACAAAAATGTAAGTGAACATTTTAGAAAATTACTTAAGTATAGATGACGTATAAATTTGTTCATGAATACATGACAATCAAAAACTGTGAAAACATTAAATGTTTTAAATTGTTCTTCTGGATTGAAACATTGTTTAAAAGGTTTATATATCTACAGTGTGAATTTTTTCTCAACCTTATTAAATTATATTAAAAGAAAAACAATTTCTGAAATTTAGATTGTGTAGTTTTCTGATATTTGTAAAAGGACTTTGAAAGAGATAGGTGTTTCAGAAGAACGTTTTTAGGCTTCATCTCATCTTTCACTTGTTTACTGTCAGGCTGATGTTTCAAAAAATGAGCCTTAGTGCAGAGATTGTTCCCATTCCACTTCAGTACTCCCTGGTCATTGTATGTGGAGGTGAACCAGTAAATTATAAAGCAGTTTAGCAGAAACTTTAAAACATATTTAAATGGAATTAGAAAAACATTCCATTTCTATTTTCTAATGATTATAATGACTTAACCATGTAACTTTCACTCATTTTGAGAATAAATGGTTTCACTTTTTAAAGCTTACATTACGTATAATGATACTTTTACAAATATTTTAATAGAATGTTATCTCCATGTTGAGAGGAAATAAGCTGCGAGTGAATTGTGCAAGGAAGGTTTTTATGAACTACTAAACCAAAAGTATCTGACTAGAGATGTTTTGTGGTTTCTGTCCAAAGGAGTGTATAAAATATCATCAGCTCAATCCTTTCTGATTGCAGATGACACAATTTACCACATTTTCAAAATTAACTATGTACAAAATACAAAGCCTCTGTGTATTGGAGTTATTAGATTAGTCACTAAGGGGAAAATTTTTGGAAGTTAAGGATTAGGCTCCTTATTTGGAGAGTTCACTGTTATTTTGAAGACAAAACAAATATATAAAGAGTTAAAGACCAAATATAATATAGTTTAATAGAAGTTTAATTGTCAAACCATAGTGGATGAAAAATAAGTGCTTAGATTCTAAGAGAGAAAAGATTGCTGTACACGTTAATAAAATGGAAAAGCTTTGAGAAAAGGTGGACCTAGACTGATTCTTAAATAATGGGGTAAAAATTGGATTGCTGAAGGAGGGGGACCTGCCAGAGAGGAAAAACAGAATTAAAAATAATACACAGATAAAGATTCAAGTCAGTCAGTGATGGGGAGGTTGTATTAGCCAATCTTCTTGTAGGTGGGACCCAGGCATGTTGTTTGTCAGGTTTTGCTAGTGGCCTCCAGCACTTGCATAGAGCTACTAGTGCTGCCCTTTGCAGTCTGTTTCATGGCAGTGGTGGTGGTGGCGGCATTGCCTTAGTTTCACATGGAAGAGATGACCAGTGACTCACACCTCCTGAGCATAGGCAGTTGATGGTTCCATCAACTAAATGGAGGGCATGGAAAGTTTGTTTCACATCCCCCTAATGGGGGTAGCTCAGATCCATCCAGCCACTACCTTTGCCACCTAGAACAGTGCTGGCAGAGTAGGTGCTCAATACATATTTGTTCAGTGAACAAATGTAAACGTAAATATTTTCACTCTGTAATGGGTGGATGGTTTTGTAATGTCTTGCCTTTTCAGCATTTTCATGTTCTGTACAAATCACACCTCTGCCTTTTTTCTTTATTGTGGTAGAATACACATAACGTAAAACCTAGGAGCTTACCCATTTTTAAGTGCTTTTAAGGCCATTCATATGATTGTGCATTTCCCACTATTTTCATAGATGGTTTTGAGTTTCTTTTTTGACTTGGTCACTTATCTTTGAACACAGTTTTAATACATCACCTAGAACACAGCACTTCGTGTCTAATTGAATCTTCTGAGAGAAGCCGAGACATGTCATTTTCCATTTTCTCTTGACTGTGGACATTATAAACCTGGTTGGAAATCTGGCCCCTATTTGACTTACATTGTCTAAGCAAGTTATTCTTTGTTACAGGCCTGCTAACAGATTGCATTTCTCCCATCCTTCTTTGGTTTGGTTTGGTTTGGTTTGGTTTTGGAGAATAAGTATAGGACTTTCCATTTTTCCCTATTAAATTTTACATGTGAAATTTGGTTCCTCTTCCTGGACTATTAGGGATTGCTTTCTTCTTCTTTGTTCTGACATTTCACTTTCCCAGTTCTGCTCAGGATGCCTTCTGAATAGCTGGATTAGTTTGTTAGCAACCTTTGGTTCTACTGCAAAAATTGCATGTTTGATTAAAAGTTACCTTGGTTTCCCCAGTTCTTCTTCTTATTCACATGGAGATGATTATCAGAGAAATTTTTTAATGCTTTTTTGAAGTCTTCATATATCTAGTTGCAGTTCTCTGATTTACTATTGTTTTTATTTATTATTTTTATTCACAAAAGAAAATAAAGTTTCTCAATGAATTTTTACCTATTCCTGCTCCTGGTAATTGTTACTTCTTTCATAGTAGTCATATGCCACCCACTTCATCAGTTCTTGACTTTTGTTTGGCTCTAGCTTATAATCAATACAATTTTCTTCTTGAAAAACCAGGCAGCTGTTTTAGTCATTTTGTAATAGCTTTATTCAGATGCAGTTTATATAGCATAGTACGCATCCATTTCCTCTGAACAAGTCAGTGGTTTTCAGTTTATTCATTGATGTGTGTGACTTTTTCCATCACCTCAAAAAGAAACCCTGTATCATTTAGCTCTCATTTCCCCATCTCCACCCTTCTTAGCTCTAAGCAACCACTAATCTCCTTTCTGTCTCTATATTTCTTTCATCTTTAACACCTCTCTTCTACTCTAGGACTTCCCATATATTAATATGAACAGTTTTAGTATTTCTCCAAGTCTCCAGGTGTGCAGTTCAACTGGTTAGGGGACTTGAATTTCTTTAGAGCAGTAAGTATTTTTTATCACTTCCCCTGTCTTAAACAAATATGTTTTACCCTTTCTGGTCTGAAAGTTTTCTCAATTTATTTACTGAAGAAATATTTGAATGCTTTCTGTAAGCAAAGCTTTATGCTTAGATGAATAACATAGATTCTACCCTAATGAAGTTTATGTCCCATTCCTGAGTATAATTGTCAGCAAACATTTTAAAAATGTGTGTCAGATATCTTTCTCTGTGCCAAGGCTATAAGACACAGCTCCTTCTAACAAGGATCTTGGTATGGTTGGGACAAAGCTATTGTGAAAATGAGACTATACTACAATGTGTTAAATATCATAATAACATATAAGATACTATAGGGACAAAGTAGAGAGAATATTCAGCTCTGCCAAGAACTAGGGGTTGTCAGACTCTACAAAAGAAGTCTGTCTTGAAGGTAACTAAATTCAGTAGGTAAATAACAATCATATGAAACTGTATATTTAAATGTGTTGAGAGTTTTTAAAAATTTAAATTTAGTATGGCCAGAGTATCAAGTTTAATAGAGGGCTAATAGGAGGTAAAGTGGGTTGATGTCTTCTCATCGAGGACTTTGAATGTTTTGCAAGGGAGTATCTGACAGTAACCAGAGGGGAGGTGGAAGGGAATAATAGGGAGAATGGGGAAGGGTTTTCAGGAACAACTGTAAAGGACACATGGACAAAACCAGTGGTGGGGGGGCGGTGGAAGCAGGGGAGGGAAATGGGAATGGCTGGGGTAGGGGGAGTGGAGGGGGGTAAATGCAGACAACTGTAATTGAACAACAACAGAAAAAGAATTTGTTGGCATTGTTTTTGAGGAGGTAAATAATATGATCGGATCTTTCTTTTATCCTATTGGAGACAGTAAAATGGTAGCTAGCTTTACAGAAAACCATTGTTAGGGAATGTAGTTTTTAGAAGTCACTATGTGAATTATGATATTAGAATCCTTAACCTGTATACTGCAGGGGGAATGAAGAGGTTGAAGTTCAGACTGAGAATACAGTGGATAACATTCTTTAAAATATTTATTACAGTGCAAGTATTGAAAAAAAGAGTAAAAAAAAAATCTGAGCTTCTATTGTAAAAGAGAAGGCACTCTGGAATGGTAAGGAGTTCAGGTACAAATGATAATGCCTGCCCACACATACAGCCTCCCTCATTTTCATTATCCCCCACCAGAGTGATACATTTGTTACAGTCAGTAATCTTACAACTAACACATCCATAGCACCCAGAGTCTATAGTTTATATTAGGGTTCACTCTTGGTGTTATACATTCTATGGGTTTGGACAGATATATAATGAAATATCCATTACTATTGTATCACACAGCGTGTTCTCTGTGCCCTAAAGATCCTCTGTGCTCTGGTTTCCTCCCAAGCCCTACCCCTAGCCATAAAGTTTTAATACATAAAAGAGATTACTTAAGCTTAGAAAATAAGATTTGAAAAATTTTAAACTGATCATGGATTTTTTTTACCCATGTATTTGCAGTTTGTAAATGAAACTATTATCAAGGAGTTTCTAATTTTTTTTATTTTTCTTTTTTTTATTTTAGTTTATTCAGTACAGTTTCTATCCTTTATTCCCATTCTTCTAATTTTTTTAATTTCTCTGCTTTTTCCACAGATAATTGGCCTTTTGAATGTTTTCACACCACAGAAATCCCTAGAAGAATTTCAAGATGTGTAAGTGTTATAATTAAAATTTTATATTAGTACTTTATTTTTAGATTGTTGCTGTATACTTTAGCTGTCACCTTTTTTCACCCATCAAGTTACATAGTCATGGAGCTTATGGATGCAAATCTTTGCCAAGTGATTCAGATGGAACTAGATCATGAAAGAATGTCCTACCTTCTCTATCAGATGCTGTGTGGAATCAAGCACCTTCACTCTGCTGGAATTATTCATCGGGTTAGTAGAAAAACCTATCATCATAATCTCTTTTTAATCATTGAGATGAAATTCATGTAACATAAAATTAACCATTTTAAAGTGTATAATTTAATGACATTTAGTACATTCACAAAATGTGCAACTACCACCAATATCAAATTCCAAATATTCTCATTGTTCCAAAAGAAAACCTAATACCCTTTAGCCAGTCACTCCTCATTCCCTCTTACCCCACCCCCTGGCGTTTTACCATCTGCTTTCTGTTTCTATGGACTTACCTCTTCTGGATTTTATATACTTGGAATCATACAATTATGTGAACTTTGTGTTTGGCTTCTTTAACTTAACAATGTTTTCAACTTTGTCCATGTTGTAGCATGGGTCATTTCTAAATTTTAGCTTTGTGGATAATGCTACTATGAACATTCATATACAAGTATTTGTTTGAGTTCCTATTTTCAGTTCTTTTGGGTATCTACCTAGGAGTGGAATTGCTGGTTCATGTGATAATTCTATATTTAACTTTCTAAGGAACCACCAAACTGTTTTCCACAGTGGCTACACCATTTTACATTCCTAGTAACAATTTATGACTGGGAATCCAGTTTCTCTAAATCTCTGTCGGCACTTACTGACTTTTATTCTAGCCATCCTAGTGAATGGTATCTCATTGTGGTTTTGATTTGCATTTTCCTCATGACTAATGATGTTGAGCATCTTTTTATATGTTTGTTGGGCACATGCATTATCTTTTGAGAGAAGTTTCTATTTAAGCCCTTGTCCCATTTTTTAACTAGGTGGTTTGCCTTGTTATTGTTAAGTTACAGGATTCTTTATATATTTCAGATACTGGTCCCTCATCAGATATGTGATTTGTAAATATTTTCTCCCATTTCATATGTTGTCTTTTCACTTTCTTGATATTCTTTGCACAGAAGTTTTTAATTTTCATGAAATTCAGTTTATCTCTTTTTGTCTTTGGTTTTATTATTTTGGTGTCATATACAAGAATTCATTGTCAAATCCAAAGTCATTAAGATTTACAGTTATGGCCTGGCCATTGTGGCTCAGTTGGTCGGGCATCATCCTGTGAACCAAAAGGTTGCCGGTTCAGTTCTTGGTCAGGGCACATGCCTGGGTTGTAGGCTCGGTCCCCTGGGGCGCATATGGGAGGCAATCAGTCGATATGTCTCTCTCACATCAGTGTTTCTCACCCTCTCTGCCTCCCTTCTCCTTTCTCTAAAATCAAAGTAAAATACAATATTTTTTTAGAAAACATTTACGCTTATGTCTTCTTCTCAGAGTTTTATGGTTTTAGCTCTTATGTTTACATCTTTGACCCATTTTGAGTTAATTTTTTGGATATGGTGTAAAGTAAGGATCCAACTTCTTTTGCTTGTGGAAATCCAGTTGCTCCAACACTATTTTTATTAAAGAGAGTATTGTTTCCCAATTGAATATTCTTGTGGAAAATTGGCCATATGAACATTGAAAATTGTATATGAACATTCATATACAAGTATTTGTTTGAGTTCCTATTTTCAGTTCTTTTGGGTATCTACCTAGGAGTGGAATTGCTGGTTCATGTGATAATTCTATATTTAACTTTCTAAGGAACCACCAAACTGTTTTCCACAGTGGCTACACCATTTTACATTCCTAGTAACAATTTATGACTGGGAATCCAGTTTCTCTAAATCTCTGTCGGCACTTACTGACTTTTATTCTAGCCATCCTAGTGAATGGTATCTCATTGTGGTTTTGATTTGCATTTTCCTCATGACTAATGATGTTGAGCAAATAAAATATCATTTTATTTCTAGACTCCTAGTTCTATTCATTGATCTGTATGTCTGCCCTTATATTAGTACCACATTATTTTGAACATTGTGGCTTTGTAGTAAGTTTTGAAATGGGGAAGTGTAAGTTCTTTGTTTTTTTTCAACATCATTTTGACTATTTAGGACCCCTTGTGATTTCGTATGAATTTGAGTATCAGCTTTTCCATTTTCACAGAAAAGCTAATGGAATTTTAATAAGTATTTTCTTGAATCTGTAGATTGGGTAGTTTTGTCATCTCAGCCATATTTAGTATTCCAACTCATGAACACAGGATGTCTTTCCATAACAAAGTACTATAGAATGGATGCCTTAAACAACAGAGACTTATTTTTTTGCAGTTTTGGAGATTAGTTCAGGACCAGCAAAAAGGAAGGTGAGACCTATTTTCCTGGCTTGTAACAGGAAGGGAAGGGGTGACCTGTGCATGCACAGGCTCTGGTATCTTTTTTTCTTTTTCTTTTTCTTTTTTTTTTAATGATGCAGATGTAGAAGTTACCTGACAAGGACTTTATTTTTATTTTTATTTTTTCTTTCACTGTCATCCTTTTAGTGTAGTCACATGTCCTTTAGATCTGGGAAATTTTCTTACATTTATCCTTTGATGATTCTGGGGCTCTGGTATCTTTTACTGAGACACCAGTTATTCTGGATTAGGGTCCCACCCTTATAACCTTGTTTAACCTTAATTACCTCCACAAGGACCCTATATCCAAATATAGCTCCATTAGGGATTAGGGCTTCCACATAAAAATTTGGGGTGGGAAGACACACAGTGCAGTCTATAACATAGATTTTGTTTAATTTCTTTCAGCAATGTTTTATACTTTTCAATGTGTAAGTTTTACCTCATTAATTAAATTTTTTCCTAGGTATTTTATTCTTTTGGAAGCCATTATAAATGAAATTATATTGTTAATTTTCTTTTCAGCTTGTTCATTGTTAGTGTATAGAAACACAACTGATTTGTGTGTGTTGATGTTATATCATGCAACTTTGCTCAATACGTTCTAATAGAGTTGGGGAATATATTTTTTACAATTTTCTCTTTGTAAGATCATCTCATTTGCTCAATAGTTTGACTCCTTTCTTTCCAATGTAGGTGCCTCTTGTTTCTTTTTTTGCCTAATTACTCTAAAACATCCAGTAAAATATTGAATAGAAGTTTTGAAAGTGGTATCTTTATCCTGTTCTTGATCTTAGGAGAAAGGCTTCCAGTTTAGTTTTGTTTTGTTTTGTTTTTACTATTAAGTATAATAGTAGCTGTGGGGTTTTCATAAACGCTCTTTATCTGTTTGAGGAAATTTCATTTTGCTCTGGAGTTAGTCGCATTGTACAGTTAGGGAGTACAGGCCCATAAGACTGCCCTCACTTCAGATACCAACTGCAAGGTTCCCAAGACCAACCTCATGTCATATCAGCTGGCTGCAAATTTGGGGTCCCCACAACCACTCTCAGTTTTAATAATTCACTAGAATGACTCAGAGCTCCAAAAAGCACTATACTTATGATTACTGTGTTATTATAGCAAAAGAATACAAATTAGAATGGCCCAAAGGAGGTGATGCATTGGGCAGAGTCTGAGAGAAGTCCAAACATGGAGATTTTACTCAATCATTCTCTCCTCATAAAGTTTAAAATACAGAGAATTGCCAACCAGGAAAATTCGCCCAAGCCTTCAGTATCCAAAGTTTTTCTTGCTGTTCAGTCACATACTACCTTCATGGTGACTGGCCTTTAATCTCCCACCCTTCCCAAGGTTTACACTAATACCTTTAGTCCCTCACATTGTTAAACTGTCCTGTGGCCAGAATTACAGGCAAAAACACTGCTGTCAGCCAGGACATTCCAGTGGCTTGGAGATCACCTATAACTGACAGCAAAAGCCAGACCTCTCTTTACATTAAGATGAATTTTTCACCTCATACCTTCTCCTAATTTAAGTGTTTTTATTATAAAAAGGTGTTGGATTTTGTTACATGCATTTCTGTATCAATTGAGGTAATAGTGTTTGTTTTTCCTTGATTCAGTTAATGTGGTACATTAAATTGATTGATTTTTGTATGATGAGCCACCCTTGCATTTCTGGGATCAAATCCTACTTGATTATAATAAATAATCCTTTTAATATGCTGTTGGGATCATTTTGCTGAGAATTTTTACATCTGTGTTCCTAAGGGTTATTGCTGTGTAAGTTTTTGTTTGTTTGTTTTGTTTTCCCTTATGCTGTCTGTATGAATTTGGCATCAAAGTAATGCTGGCCTCAGAATGAATTAGGAAGTGTTCCTCCCTCTTCTGTTTTTTGGAGGAGTTTGAGAAGGATTGGTGTTAATTCTTTTTTTTTTTTTATTTTATTTATTTATTTTTAGAGAGGGGAAGGGAGGGAGAAAGAGAGGAAGAGAAACATCAATGTGTGGTTGCCTCTCACCCACCCCCTACTGGGGATCTGGCCCACAACCCAGGCTGTGTCCTGACTGGGAATTGAACTGGCGAACCTTTGGTTCGCAGGCTGGTACTCAGTCTACTGAGCCACACTAGCTAGGACAGGATTGGTGTTAATTCTTAATTAAATTATTGGAAGAATTGGCCACTAAAGCCATATTATCCTCAGCTTTTTAGATTTTGATTGTTGATTTACTTTCTGTATTATGTGTATGTTCAGATTTTGTTTCTTGAGTCAGTTTTGGTAATGTGTGTTTCTAGGGACTTTGTTTCATCTAATTCATCTGATTTGTTGGTATATACTTGCTCATAATATTCCTTTATAATCCTTTTGTTCCCGTAAATTTGGTAGTAATGTTCTCACTTTCATTTATGATTTTAGTTAATTGCTCTTTTCTCTTTTTCTTTTTTCTTAGTCTAAGTAAATGTCAGTTTTGTTGCTCTTTTTAAAGAACCAACCTCTCATTTTGTTGATTTTCTTACTGCTTTTCTGGTCTCCAGTTTGTTAATCTCTACTTTATTCTTTATTATTTCCTGGCATCTTCTTGCTTTGGGATTAGTTTGCTCTCCTCTTTAGTTTCTTAAGGTGAAATATTAGATTATCAATTTGAGGGTGGTTTTTTTGTAATGTGGGTGTTAACAACTATAAAATCACCCCTGAATTCTACTTTTTAGGCATTTCCTAAATTTTGTTATGTTGTATTTTCATTTTAATTCCTCTCACATTATTACCAATTTTCCTTATGAATTGTATTTTGACATATTGTTTATTTAAGAGTATGTTGTTTAATTTCCACAAATGTGTGAATTTTTTGCTTTTTCTTTTTCTTGATTTCTAACTTCATTCCATTTTGGTTAGAGAAGATACTTTGTATGATTTCAGTTTTTAAAATTTATTGAGGTTTGTTCTGTGGCCTAACATATGGTCTATACTGAAGAATGTCCAGTACGCACTTGAGGAAAATATGTATTTTGCTGTTTTAGAGAGTATTTTATATATGTCTGTTATGTCTGCTTGGTTTATAGTGTTCACATTCTTTTTTTCCTTATTAATCTTCTACTTGTTTTGTTCATTAATGAAAGTAAAGTATAGAAACCTTTAACTATTAGTGTATAACTGTCTATTTCTCCCTTTTTGTCAATTTTTGCTTCATGTATTGTGGGACTTTGTGAAGTGTGTATACGTATATTCTTCGTGAACTGATCTTTTTATCAATGTATATTGTCCTCCTTTGCCCCCATATAACAGTTTTTGACTTACAGTCTGTTTTGTGTGATATTAGAATAGCTTTCCACTTCTCTTTTGATTTCTATTTGAATGAAATATAGTGTTTGGTTTTTTTTTTCAGTCTTTCACTTTCAACATGTTTGTGGGTTTGAAGCTAAAGGAGTCTATTGCAGCTAGCCTGCAGTAGTGCTGTCTTTCTATCCCTTCTGCCCTTCTTTGGCTTTTAGTTGGAGAGTTTATTTACTGCATCTACATGTAAAGTGATTGCTGATAAGGAAGAAGTTACTTTCAACATTGTACTGTTTGTTTTCTATAAGTCATACCTTTCTATTCCTCAACTACTGCCTTTTGTTCCTTATTACTGCCTTTTTGTGTGCTTAAGTACTTTTTTTTACTGTGTACCATTTGATTTTTTTCTCTTTTCCTTTTCTCTATATTTTTAAGTCTTAAAGGTTACCTTGGGGATCATAATTTAACCTCTTCAATTTATAACAATCTGTTTTTAATTACTACCCCCTTAACTTCAATAATATACAAAAACTCTGATCCTATACAGTCTGTCCTTTTCCCTTTATGTTGTTGTCACAAATTACAAATTTATATACTATGTGTCATTTAGATAGATTTATAACTTGTACTATTTACTGCATTTGTCTTTTAATTATATTGGGAAAAAATAGAACTGACCTTTTTATGTACCTATGTAATTACCTTTACCAGTATTCTTTATTTCTTCCTGTGACTTCAAGTTACTGTCTAGTGTTCTTTTATTTCTACCTGATGAACTCTTAAGCACTTTTTACAGGACAGGCAAGAGACTCCCTTTGCTTTATCTCAAAATTTCCTAATTTGTCTTTCACTTTTGAAGGATAGTTTTTCTGGATTTAGAATTTTTGTTTGGCTTTTTTTTCTTTCAGCACTTTATGTTATTTTATCACCTTTAGGCTTCCATGATTTTTTTTGAGAAATTAGCTATTAATATCATTAAAGATCTCTTGTAAGTGACAAGTTGCTTGTCTCTTGATGCTCTCAACATTATCTTTTTTGTCTTTGTCTTTCAGTAGTTTGATTTTGATGAGTCTCAGTGAAGATTTTTTGCTTTTATCCTTTTGTAGTTCGTTGAGCAGTTTAGATATGTAGATTATGTCTTTTGTTTGAAAATTTTTAGTCATTATTTATTAAAACATTTTTCTGCCCCTTTTCCTCTATCCTTGTGGGACTCATCCTATTGTGTGTGTACTGTGTAGTGGTATTCCATGTCCTGTTTTCCTCAACTTTGTTTTATCCTAGGCAAAGTGGGCTGTTTATTTGCCTTATAACATTTTCAAGAAAAGCCCTCTCTCTAGCCTAGGACCAGGGTTCCACACTGAGAATGTGGGCTGCTTTCTTCAAGACTCTTCGCCCAGCCAGGAAGATGGATAGGGCAAGAACTAATAAAAACATTGCAGATTTTTATATTGTTTTGAAGTTTCCTCCTCCTTGATTCTACATTCACTTGGTATAAGCCTTTGAATATTTTCTAGATTTCTGAAAATTTTTATTTTGATCATTTTTGTTTTGCTTTTTGATGTTTCTGTGGAGCTATCTGTTCTACCATTTTTGCTGACATCACAGCCTTTCATCATATTCTTGGAGCGTTGTATTTTGTTGATTTATATGGAGCACTATTGAATTATTTTTGCACTAAAATTACAGTATGTAAAATACCTACAATCCTTAACAATTACATAAAATTGAGCATTCACTAGTTTATTTTATATATATGTATGTTTACTTATTCAGAAATATTTTATATTTTTGTAGTCTGTGTATTTTTTTCTATTCCAGTTGCTTTTATTTATTTAAAGTATATTTTATTGATTATGCTATTATAGTTGTCTCATTATTTTTCTCCCCTTTGTTACCCTCTGCCCTGCACCCCCCATTCCACCAGTATTCCCCCCCCCTTAGGTCATATCCATGGGTCGTATACATATATATTTCTTTGGTTTCTCCATTTCCTATGCTATTCTTAACCTCCGCCTGTCTGTTTTGTACCTACCAATTATGCTTCCCTTCCCTGTACCTTCCCCTCTGCCCCTCCCACTGATAACCCTCCATGTGATTTCTACTTCTGTGATTCTGTACCTATTCTAGTTTGCTTAGTTTGTTTTGTTTTTGTTTTAGGTTCATTGTTGGTAGTTGTGAGTTTGTTGTCATTTTACTGTTCATATTTTTATTCTTTTTCTTAGATAAGTCCCTTTAACAGTTCATAAAATAATGGCTTGGTGATGATGAACTCCTTTAACTTGACTTTATCTGGGAAGCACTTTATCTGCCCTTCCATTCTAAATGAAAGCTTTGCTGGATAGAGTAATCTTGGATGTAGGTCCTTGCCTTTCATGACTTGGAATACTTTTTTCCAGCCCTTTCTTTCCTGTAAGGTTTCTTTTGAGAAATTAACTGATAGCCTTATGAGAACTCCGTTGTAGGTAACTGTCTCCTTTTCTCTTGCTGCTTTAAAGATTCTCTCCTTCATTTTAATTTCAGGTAATGTAATTATGATGTGCCTTGGTGTGTTCCTCCTTGGGTCCAACTTCTTTGGGACACACTGAGCTTCCTGGACTTTCTAATAGAAGTCTGTTTCCTTTGCCAGATGGGGAAGTTTTCCTTCATTATTTTTTCAAATAAGTTTTCACATTCTTGTTCTTCCTGTTCTTCTTCTGGCACCCCTATGATTCAGATGTTGGAACGTTTCAAGTTGTCCCAGAGGTTCCTAAGCCTCTCCTCATTTTTTTATGTTCGTGTTTATTCATTCTGTTCTGGTTGAATGTTTATTTCTTCCATGTGCTCCAGATTGTTGTTTTGAATCCCAGTTTCCTTCCCATCACTGTTGATTCCCTGTAAATTTTCCTTTATTTCACTGTTTATAGCCTTCACTTTTTCCTCTATTTTGCAGCCATACTCAACCATTTCTGTGAGCATCCTGATTACCAGTGTTCTGAACTCTGCATCTGATAGCTTAGCTATCTCTTCATCACTTAGTTCTTTTTCTAGAATTTTGATCTGTTCTTTCACTTGGGCCATATTTCTTTGTCTTGGTGCACCTGTTATGTAGTAAGGGCCAGAGCCTTAGGTATTCACCTGGGTGGGGCAGCCCACTTCTGCATTGTGGTGGAGGGGTCCTATAGGGAACAGTGCCACTCTACTCTCCCGCCAGCTTTCAGTACTTCCCTCACTACCCACAAACAAATTGGGCCCTTGTGGTGCTGATTCCCGGGTTGGTGGGTTTGTGTACGTTATAGGACTCCATGGGTCTCTCCAATGAACTCTTCTGTGAGTCTGGGAGTTTCTCCTGTTGTCTTATCCCTCATAGGTTTTTATAGCCAGAGGTTTTGAGGCCTTATTTTCCTGCACTTGGACCCTGGGTTGTGCAGTCTGTCTTGCTACCCAGTTGTTCCCCCTGGTTTATCTGCACGCGAATGTGTGACTTCCAGCTGCTGTCTCACCCACCCTGTCCTCCAGCTGCTGCCTTGCCGCATATCCTCTCCTCAGCTGCCTGTCTCTACCCCTCCTACTTGTCTGGATGAATGTTTCTTCTTTAATTCTTTAGTTGCTGGACTTCCATACAGTTCAGTTTTCTGGCAGTTCTGGCTGTTTTTGTTTTTAAGTTTATTGTTATCCTTCATTTGGTTGGACAAATGAAGGAGGAGACAAAGTGTATCTACCTATGCCTCCATCTGGCCTGAAGTATGTAACCTGTGTATTTTTAACTGCTTACTTGAGATATAGTTCACATGCCATATAGTTTATCCACTTAAGTGTACAATTCAGCATTTTTTATTATATTTAAATGCTATGCAGCCATCACCATAATCAGAGATTAGAACAATTTTGCCCTCCTTAAAGAAACTTTTTACTCATCTACCTTCAAATCTCATTCTTCCCTGTCAACTTTACCCCCAGCCCTAAGCAACCACTGAACTACTTTCTGTCTCCATATATTTGTATATTCTGGACATTTCATACACAGTTGACCCTTGATCAACATGAGGGTTAGGGACACTGACCCTCTGTGCTATCAAAAATCTGCATATAACTTATTTTTGACAGCTTTAATATGATTAATAAAATTATGTGGGTTTCAAGTGTATGATTCTATAATACATCATCTGTATATTGCACTGTGTGCTCACCATCTGCATATAACTTCTGACCCCCCTAAACCTGTCGATGACCTGCTGTTGATCTGAAGCCTTACCAATACATAAACAGTCAGTGCACACAAATTTTGTATGTTATATGTATTATATGCTGTATAATTAAAGTAAACTAGAGAAAGCAAAATGTTACTAAGAACATCATAAAGAAAATACACTTACAATATTTATTGAAAAAGTTTGCATATGAGTAGACCTGTACATTTCTAATCCATGTGGTTCGAGGTTCAATTGTAAATGGAATTATATAGTATGTGGTCTTTTGTGACTGGCTTTTTTTATTCGGCATAATATTTCAGGGTCCATCCATGTATGTGTCATGTATCAGTATTCATTTCTTTCTATTGTCAAATAATATTCATTATATAGATATACCCCATTTTGTTTATCCATCACTTGAGGAACACTTGGGCTGTTACCATTTTTTTGCCTGTTTTAAGTAATGCTGACATGAACACTGATATACAAGTTTTTGTGTGGACATGTTTTTGCATTTCAGTTTTAATTCTAGCTTATTTTTTATAAACATTGCATCTAATTTGAGAGGAATATCTTGAAAATTTAATTCTTTATAATTATGTCTTCCTTCTAACCTACTTTGTATCAACTAACCTAACTCAAAATAAATATGATATTTATGCTCAAATTAACTATTTTAAGGCAATTATGTATCTGAGGTATTCTGGCTTACCCTTAGTTATCATTCTAACTGATTCGTACAATATTTTACATATGCAGCTACTATAATATTATGTCTAATGCCTTCTTTAAGCAACACAAGATAAATCCCTTTAAATGGGAGAGTATTTCCTACTCAACCCATACTCCTATATTATGTGAGGTGGAGCAAATGCGTTAATGTAGTAATGTAATAGCAAATGAGGTAGGTGTTGTTTTTGCTTCCTTTGTCCTGTGGATCAGGACAGCAATGTGCCACTATGGAAGTTATTTGATTTTAGTAAAGTAATATCTTCCAAATGGAAAATTTCCAGATTAATGGGAGTAGCAGGTGATTAGAACAGAAATCATAGACCAAATGATAGAAGATTAAAAAAAAATAGCAAAAGGCATAAAAAGGAAAGACCATACAGAAGATCAATATATAACATTAACCTCTAAACAAAAAGGTCAAATTATGACATGCACCCACAAAACCAACAACTCCATGTTTGTATTAACAAAAACATTTATAGCTAACTTCCAAGGGCTAAAAGCAAAGGTGTTAGCAAAGACTACTGGGAGAATGTAAACTTGGAAACTAGGATAAAAGAGACTGGCAGCTGTCAAGAAGGGAGGGGTGTTAAGGGGCTAGGTGGAAAAGGTAAAGGGATTAAGAAGAAAAAAAAAACACAAAGACACAGGCAATAGTGTGGTGATTACCCAAGGGAAGGGAGTAGGGGGAAGTGGGAGAGGGCAGAGGCAGAATAAATTATGAGGGAAAGAGACTTGACTTTGGGTGGTGAATGCACCTTTCAGTGGTGAGTGTATGATGCAGTATGCATGTTATGAAGTTGTACGTTTGAAACCAGTATGGTTTTATTGACCAATGTCAGCCCAATAGATTCCATTTTAAAAAATAAGAAAACAAGGGTAACTATTTAACCAGGTGAAGCTGAGTATGGTGGGAAAAAGAGTCACTTTTTTAAAAAGATTTTATTTATTTATTCCTATAGAGTGGAAGGGAGGGAGAAAGAGAGGGAGAGAAACATCAGTGTGTGGCTGCTTCTCACGTAGCCCCCACTGGGGACCCCGCCATGTACCCTGACTGGGAATTGAACACTGCAACCCTTTGGTTCACAGCCCGCGCTCAATCCACTGAGCTATGCCAGCCAGGGTTAAGAGTCACTTTTTAAGGATGAAGGGAATAATACTCATTCTGTTAAATAACTGTCAAGAAACTTGATACATGGAGTAGAGTTGCAATGCACAAATCCTACATTATAAAAAATAGAATAACTTCACAAACAACAGTATTGGGATATTCTAATATACTCCTTTAGTGTAAACACAAAGTGTTAAAAACAATACAGTACTGCTACAGAATATTTATATAAAAATTTGAACCAATAAAATTCCTGCTGGGATTTGTTACCTATGATGAAGAATGTACCTTTATCCCTGGCTGGTGTGGCTTAGTGAATTGAGCACTGACCTGAGAACCAAAAGGTCACTGGTTCAGTTCCCAGTCAGGACTCATGCCTGGGTTATGGGCCTGGTCTCCGACTGGGGGTGTGTAAGAGCCAACCAATGGGTGTTTTTCTCTTCTCTTTCTCCCTCCCTTCCCATCTCTCTGAAAATAAATAAATAAACAAACTTTTTAAAGAATATACCTTTATCTGGGAGACAGACTCTAGGGTGGAAATATACATGTAAGAAGTGTACTGGGGTGTCCCTTCAGGATCAGCATCTGTGAGGGAGTAGAGGAAGGAAAAGTGCACAGAGTGGGAAATGGAATTGGGTGTATCATTCTAGAGCCTCAGCTGGTAATTCAGCTGCACTTTTGCCCTAGGCAACAACGTAACCTGAAAAATGTGGCACTCTGTGGCTAAAGGCACGTCCCAGAGAGAGATTTACTGAAAACTGTCAGCAGCACTGCCAGCAGCTGGAAGAATGAATGCCTCAGTACTGAACCAAGAATCAGAGTACGTTTCACAGCACCCACTATAGGCCACTTGTCATGTGCTACTTGTTCCCACTTTCTTCATAGAGTTGATTCTGGAAACTGTTCTTCCATGATTTTATTTGATGTCTCTTCCTTTCCTTGAGTAACTTACAAGAGGTTTAATGGGATAAACTACTATACTCACTTCTGCATCTGGTCATGAGGCCATAATTGGTACTTAACCTCTCTGCTATTCAAATGAGTACTACTCATTCAAATTCCCCTCACCCTAAGCTAATAACTCTGCTGGTCTGAGATTGCTTACTTAATAAAATAAACTGAACTTTCAGCCTTTATGGGTTCAGTGAAAGGGTGGAGGATAGGGTTCCACAGAGTCACTCAGAGCCACAAGCTGAGTTGAGTCTCCACTATGTAGGTCACTGTTAGGAGAAGAGAATGCCAGGTGGTATGTACAAGGTCTTCTGTGCTTTGACCTGGACATGATACACATCACTTCTGCTCTAAGCCAATTGTCAGAACTAGTCATTAGGACCTACCTCGTTGTAAGGGAACTGGGAAATGTGGGGAGCACCAGTCTCTGCCACAGTCTATCCTTCTGGTTATCCAAAATTCCTTTGCCCCCTTTATTTCGTAGTTACCCCCTCCTTAGGTGAGATAATCTAAAATCCTAGTCTATCAAGGCATTAGCTCCAAGTGATACATGGGAATCTATAGCAAATTCCAACATTGCTCCTTTTGGTCCAGAAACATTGGAACTAAAATGACAGTTATCCAGTCATCCTCATACCTATCCCCTGCTCCCATTCCCTAGCAGTGGTGGTCAAGCAGGGCCAAGGTAACCACAAAGAATAATCCCATTTGAGATATTGAAAAATCAGTTGTTGGTTGTTTATAATTTGAAATTCTCCCTTTTTTAAAGATTTTATTTATTTATTTTTAGAGGGGAAGGGGGAGAGAGAGGGAGTGAAACATCAATTTATGGTTGCCTCTAGCGTACCCCATACTGGGGATATGGCCTGCAACCCGGGCTGTGATCTGACTGGGAACTGAACCGGCGATGCTTTAGTCCACAGGTCTGCACTCAGTCCACTGAGCTACACCAGCCAGGGCCATAATTTGAAATTCTTTGGTGAGACATAGTGTCTCTTCCCCTGGGGGTGAAGAATATTCCTTGATTAGGCTCTGAATCTCTGAATCTGATCTGTGCAAGGAATACCTTGTTATACATACACTGTTCTCTATGATAGCTGGTTCCACTATCCTCCTTGAATATTTCTGAAGTGAGCATTAGAAAATATGTTCTCTCTGGGGCTGCTCAGCTTTCTCAGTTTTCTGTCTGTAAAAGACTGGGGGTCAAGTCTCACTTTAAAGCCATACTTTTCAACCTGGGCACTACTGACATTTTGGATGAGTAAATGTTTTTGAGGGACTAGCCTGTGCATTGTGAAGTATTTAGCAGCATTCTTGGCCTCTACCCACTAGATGCCATATGTACTCCCCAGTTGTGACAACCCAAAGTGTCTCCAGACAGTACCAGATATCCCCCGGGGCCAAATTTCCCTGAATTGAGAACCAGAACCACTATTTTAAGACTAAAATAGCTACAGAACTGTCAAAGATTTTTTTTTTTTCAATATGGAATAGCTCTCTCAGAAACTTAGGAGGCTTTTTTATCTTTTATTTACAGTTCTTTTCAAAGCACATAAATGTTAGCTCACTGGACTTAATGTCTAACTTCAAGCTTTCAGCCTACTGTTAGCAAGTCTGAAGCAGTGTTACCAGTTGGAGGAGTTTACAAGTCTTTCTTAAGGGTTTTTAGAATTATGTGAAAATGATGCTTCAGAAACAAATCCAAGGCATCCATGATATAAAGCAGCATTTATTGCTTGCTCAGGTCTGCAGGTTGGCTGTGTGCAGTGCTCCAGATCATGGGGTCAGTCAAGTTCACGGTTTATTCCACGTTCAGGTTTCATTGTCTTGGCTGAAGAAGTGCCTTCCTTGGGCTCATTCTTTTCTCATGGTGAAATATAAAAGGAAGAGCCGAGCTAAATAAAGCGAGCATATTTAAAACTCCGATTTGGTGACATCACATTCCTTCACATTCTGTTGAGTGAAGCAAGTCATGTGACTAGGCCCATCAATAAGATGAAGAGGTATACTGCATTGGGAGGAGGAGATATTTGAACACCTGCCACCCTCCACACCCTCACCTTTTTTTAAGGATCTAGTAGCTTGTAGCTTTTAGCTTTTCTAGAATGACAAGGTGCTGAAATTCTAAAGTCTGTTCCCTTTCATTTGTATCTTTAAAGAGACCAATTCTTTCAAATACATCCAGTAGCCACCAACATACAATACTGAAGTTTTACTTTCCAATCACTTCTTCAGAGTGGCTCAGTAAACTTTTTCTGTAAAGGCAAGGCCATATAGTATTTAAGACTCTACAGATCATACAGTCTCTGTTATAGCTACTTAGCTTTACTGTTGTAATGCAAAATTAGCCATAGACAGTGGGCAACCAAATGAGCGTGGCTGTGTTCCAGTAAAACTTTCTTCACAGGCATAATTTGCCAACTCCTGTTCTAGAGTTTCACGTTTATTATGCAGGGCTGTGCCTTCCAAGTTATCACAGGTAACAGTGTCTTGAAATGCATTGATACTGTATAACCTGGGTCACTTTTCCAGCATTTGATGTTAGTTTTCCAGATGTCTGCTGCTCAACTGCTAATCTGTGGTCCTGTGTTTATGTAGTAGTAACACCCCACTCCTGGCACCAATTTCAGTGTTATCAGAATAGACTAGTGAAAAGGAAAAACAGTGCTGTGTGTACTGTACTATGGCACTATTTCAGACACCAGATGTGTGGTAGTTTTTCCCACACCAACAGTTCTCAGGTTCTCTGGACCTCAGCTAGGTGTCTTATAATTTAACTCAGTTCTGACACTATCTGCCTGGAGATAGCATCAGAACTCCACAGATTCAAGGGATTAGTCCCACAAGACTGCCCCCACTTCAGATGCCAATCACAAGCCCAGGTTGTTAGTGTGCTTCTCACCTACTGGCTCTAATTCAGAGGTTCCCCAAGACACCCTTCTCAGGTTTAATTAATGTGTTGGAGGGGCTCACAGAACTCAGGAAAGCATTTTACTTACTAAACTACCAGTTTGTTACAAAGGACATTACTCAGGAAAAGCCAAATGGAGTGTTGCTTAGGGCAAGGTATGGGAGAAGGGGTGTGGAGCTTCCATGCCCTCTCTGGATATGTCATTCCCCAAATCTTCACATGTTCACCAACCCAGAATCTCACTGAATCCTCTCCTTTTGGGGTTTTATGGAGGCTTCATTGTCTCTACAGGCATGTTGATTAAATCATTGGCCATTGGGTTATTGAACTTAATCTCTGGCCAGGTGTGGGTGTAGGGCTGAAAGTCCCAACCCCTAGTCACAATGTAGATTTATTTCCATGGCAATAAGTGACCATCCTTTTGGGCTTTCTGAAAGTCACCTCATTACCATAAACTCGATTAGTGAAAAGGACTTTTATATATAACAAAAAACACTCCTTTCACCTTTATTGCTCTTATCACTTAAGAAATTCTAAGGGTTTTTAGGAGCTCTGTGTTAGTAATTGGGACAAAGACCAAATATATATTTACTATAAGTCACAATTTCACAACTAGGCTAAGCCTAGGTGACAAACCCTGACTTCTCAGTGGCTTAACAGCCAAGGTTTATTTCCTACATTGCATGTCTAGAGCAGGTCATAATGGGTAAGGACTCTGCTTTACACAGATGTTCAGAGCACTGACTAAGAGAGGCTTCACTATCTAGGATGTTACCACCAAAGCAGGGGAAGGGACAAAAGGATGCCCTTCTGTTCTGTGCTCCTCTTCACATCCCATCACAGGCTTGCCTACTTACCTACTTAATTGTGAGGAAGCTGGAGATTCTGTGGGAGAGAAGATGGAATACCATTAGGTTAGTTCTACTGCCTATGCCACAAATTCATACAAATCCAGTTATTCTTGTATAGTTAGCAATGGTTCTAACATCTGTAGAAAGGTATACATGGATATATAAGGATAGATTTCAGGTAATATTCTTTGAGACATTTTTGCACAGTTTTTTCTTTAAAAATATCCTTTTTAAAGTGAATTTTGCTCTTAATTTTCCAAAATAAAGTGTTTAATGTTGGATTCTTATTTCTAGATGAAAACGCATTAGTATAAAAAACCATTAATCTTTAACCACCACAGTAGACATTGACATATCAAAGCTTATAATTTTTGTACTTGAACATGCATTGTTACTTTGCCGAAATACTGTATTTTGGAAATAGTGGAAACATTGTATTTACAGAATAGCAATAATGAAAATTTTCGTCTTCTTTTTCACTAAGCCTGTTGATTTCTATTTTTAATTTGATAAAACCCTTGGGTTCTCTATCTTCTAAAACCACCCATGATTGCCTATGAAAATGTTCTAAAGACAACATACAATATTTTTGTCGGTGTAGACATTACAAAAGTAATCCTTGCCTTTTAGGCTGTCAGTTCCAGTAATGGAATGTGTTTGTGTTGTGGCTATACGCTTGCTTTCTTTGGTCTCTTGGTTCGTAATAGGTTTCATGGGAGCTAGCAGGCAAAATGTGTTGAACTTGATTATGCTTGCTGCCTTCCTTTTAGTGATCATAGAACAGAATTCCCTAAGGTTGAGGTCAGGTGGAAAATTCTTCACAAAGGCATTATTTAGTAGCATTAACAGCAAGTAGTTTTATAGATTAGTGGCACTAAAGACAGTGCTGTTCTACTTCTATGAGCAGACAAAAATTTTATGAACAAATTTGTATGACTTCGGATAGGAAGTTAATGATGGAAAGACTACTAATGACTATTTCAGTCCTTCAGAAGTGTTTCATCTGTCAATTTGCAAGGTCAAATGATACTTGCCTGGATTGATATAGAATGGCCCATTCTTGATTTATGATACTATATAAAATTCACTGTATCTTTAAAATTGGTTTTTTAAATGATGGTAATTTAGTATACAAGTGAATATAAAGGTTAACTTATGACTCTCTTTTTCTTTTACCATATTTTTATGTGAGCTTTTAGATGCCTTTCCAAATCACCTTTACTCTACTTAATTGAAAATTACTAGCTAATCATACTTTTTAGCAAATAAAATATTACTGACTTCTCTAATAACTGTATGTATTCATAAAGCAAAATGTCATCAAGCTAATTCCTCAGATTTGCCTATTGTGATGAATCTGTACAGTGGATACCCATTATGGTGAGAGAAATAAATTAGCATGAATTGTTCTGTCAGTGATCTGATAACTTGTGAACTGCAAAATATTTGCACATATCATAGCAGTCATTTTTTTATTTTTATTTTTTTAAGGACTTAAAGCCAAGTAATATAGTAGTAAAATCAGACTGCACTTTGAAGATTCTTGACTTTGGACTTGCCAGGACTGCAGGAACTAGTTTTATGATGACACCTTATGTAGTGACTCGCTACTACAGAGCACCCGAAGTCATCCTAGGGATGGGCTACAAAGAAAACGGTCAGCAAACACTATTTACTTGAAATACTCTTCTGTTTTTATCGGATTTCTTATGTAAATATTTAAGCTGGAGTGCATAGTTAAATATATGTCACTGTTTGAAATGTTTTATGAAGAGTTTGAAAGTAACTATAAATTTTGTCATAAATGCTTAGAAAAACTTAGGACTCCTGTTTATTTGAATACTATCAGTACTACCATTGGATAAAGAATTTGTTGCCATTACCCCTAAAATTTGCTTTCTTCTAACTTGAAAATGCATTTTTCTAACATGGGCTTAAGGAAGTATATAGTGGACTGACAGTTTATCTTTTGTAGTAATCCTAGTTTGATGTTAGTAACATTTACACCTATTTTCAACCCCCTGAAACTAAAGTTAATAGTAATTGCACTTAGTATAAACTTTAAGAGCTAGGATAAAGCCATTTTGCAAAGCTGATGGGTAATTAAGGTGACCTTTTTTAGGAAACAGTGTTGCATCAAAGTCCTGTGTCCAGCCTTAAAGAATTATCATTATTATACATGGGTATATTTAATTACATATATCAGCATTAGAATCAAGGTTGAAGAAAATTATCAGGCATGTAGTTCATGAATTAAAAAATATATATATATTTAAGAAGAAATTTTGTTGACTCTCAGGAGGTAAGTCTGCACAGGACTTTATTGACTTAAATTATAACTTTTTAAATGTGGTAACTTCATCCAAAATACTCCCTAGAATAGGACCTAGACGTTTTTTCTAGCAGGGAATCTGGAGCAGCAGTTCACTTTGAATTAAGAAGCTATTAAGTCAATCTTCATGATTCATTTTCATAAAAGATAGCATTGAATTGAGGATTTTAGCTCAATTTCCTTTTGTGAGCTGATTAAAAACGGATACTTAAACATCTACTAGTCTTTTGTTCTTAAATAAACATGTTTTGTTTTCTTACTGTCTAGCTAAAATTGTCTTACACCCTATAGACTCTAGTGAGTTGGATTTAGTATTAGACTCATAGGGGTTTTGTTGGGGGTGGGGTTTTGGTGGGTTTTCTTTTTTTTTTTTGTTTTGTTTTGTTTTGTTTGGTTTTGTTTTATTTGAGAGTTGATACAAGTGACCAACATGAAGATTGCTTTTGCATTTGCTGTAAAACCATTGATTGTCTCAGATCCTGTCTAATGTGTCACTCAGTGTCCAGTAAATGTAATTTGGGGAGATAGCTCCCTACCATAAATTATCATAAATTAGTACCAAGAAAAAATGTCACATAAAGAATTGACATGCTTTCCTGTCTTAGATAAGAATCATGTAGATCCCTTTATTGTCTCTTCTATTTCAGAAAACTGAGTCAAATGTAGTACTCAATTATGATTACTGCATTAGCCATTGAGGTTAAACATATGAACGTCCTTCTTTTATGTCAAAGCTTTTTGGAAAGTATGATATAATGGAATATATTTAAACTGCCTAATAGGCTAAGCTAGCTTTATGTGTGAACCAGGCTTATCATGTTCTCAGAAAGTCTCCACTGACCCAGACAGTAACTTCTTCCATGCTTATAGCTTTTGAAATCTGTTTAAAATATGTTAATATGTCTTTTAAAGTGCTTTACATAAGTTGTGTCCTGGATATTTAACTAAAGTTTGCCATTCTCTATAAAATCTTTAGGGAAAGTTTATTGCAATAGATTTTGACCAAAAATGAAAACCCTGGAAAAAAATTTTTCTAAACTGATTTATGAATATTAACTTTCCTCTAAAATTTTATTTTTGAAAGTTGAATCATACTATAAGTATAAAACCATTTGCATGTAAATTAATATGGAATTTTAGAGAAACTTTAGTTCTAAAGGATTTCCAAAATTTATTTCCAATTTAGCACATAAGATTCTGTGATGAACTGGCAGTCTCCTGTTTATGAATGTATTTATGAATGTATTAGAAAGAACACTTCAGCTTCCTAAGTGCTCCAACATGAGTAAAGGGTGTATCTCTCTCTCTCCCTAACATCAGTTTTTGCCATTTTCCTCTTTTGCCCTGAAAGAATTTGAACCTTCAAACTTCAGAAACAAATGCAAGTTTCTAAGGCTTTCCTTTTAAATTGCTCATTCTTCCCCTCTTCTCCTATTAAGCTGTAATTACCTAGTCTCTTTTTATCTTATTTTCAAACATAAAGATATAAAATGTCAGGGTGTATTGTTTTAATGAAATAGGTAGAAATCCTCAAATTGCTCATTTCTATGTCTAGCAGATTCTTTTCAGCAGTGATTAGTTCCCATTAAAATGGGAACTTTCATTCAGTCTTCAGCTAAAACTAACATCTTAAATCAAAAGCAATTTAGTTTTATGGCTTTAAAAACTTTAGATGGAAAAATGATATCTACTTTTTTAATTAAGTTTTCTTCATTTATCTTTTGTTCATTCTCTCTGCACTTGTTCCTGGATAGTCGAGTAAATGTAGCATGACACTGCCAAAAAAAAAAAACAAATGACTTTCAGTTCAGAATAAACACAGCATTACTCAAATAAATTTATGAAATCCAGTTTGAAAATTTCTAAAGAGCGTTAGATTAATTTTTTAATGTAATTATCCATAGAAGTACGTGTTTTCTGTTAAATATTTAACATACTAGATTATTTCTGCTCATGTTTTTTCTTTTATTTGGCTTAAAGAGAGAGCATAATGCACAGTTGAACATCAAAATAGTGTCAAGATTTTATTTTTCAGGTTTTGCTAACTCATGTACTTTTCAACCATATTTACAAAGTTTATGTTTGGTTCTATTTCATATTTTATAAACAAATTTTCAGTGATAAATGCATAGCATTTTTAATCATGTGCTTTCTGTGCATAGCTCTCACTTTAAAATTAGATAATAGTTAAAAGGCCACACTTCACGTTTGCTTTTGTGAATCAAAGCCTTTTGAAATATATTTTGTGCTTTAAAGTATCCCATTAGCTAAAATTAAAATCACTTTTTTCTTTTTGTGATGTTTTGTATTTTTATATAATGCAGTCATATTATGCTTCTTTGATTTTAATGACCTTTTGCTTTGCTTTTCCTTCTTTTGTGCTGCAAACATATAGTGGACTTATGGTCTGTGGGGTGCATTATGGGAGAAATGGTTTGCCACAAAATCCTCTTTCCAGGAAGGGACTGTATCCTTGTGCTGCTGCAGCAGTTTAATTAGTTAGGTGATGAACTTCTTTATATTTTCTAATGAAAAGGAATATGGTATATTCATACATGTGGGTTTTTTAAAACAGACAAAGTTTGTAACTATTATAGTTCAAAAATTGTTGAGATAAGCTGAAATATTTGTAGGCTGCATCTGGCAGTAGGAAATACAGTCTCTGCTGGTAGTTAGAGCACATTCACTGTCACTCATTTTTATTTTATACTGCTTTCTATAATTTTACAATATACATGGTGTGTGTGGTTTTTTTAATGTTTATATATTTTTTTATTTTAACCAAAATCTTTATGTTAATGTCATTGCATTTTGTTTTCAGTTGACATTTGGTCAGTTGGGTGCATCATGGGAGAAATGATCAAAGGTGGTGTTTTGTTCCCAGGTACAGATCGTATCCTTATCTTTGGCCTAAAATGTAGTCTCTGAAGGTCAAAATGTGTGACAGCACTTCAGCTAGGTCAAGTATAATGTATTTTGTCTCTCCCTAATAAATATTGTTAAATTATTCTTTCAAAATACCACCTGCTGTTTGACATAGACTTTCCTTTCCCTCACTTACTTATTGTGTCACATATTATTTCTGAGAACTGCTCAAATTAATTATCCACAATTACTTGCTGTCTCTGAGTTGATTTATTTAACCTAAATCAAAAATCATGGCTTACATTAAAAATTTCTGGTAATTATACACTTGAGTAAGTCTAGAAGTACTTAGGACTTTAATATGAATTTTGGAATTATCTGTTGGTTCTGGTCATCCTTTTGTTTTATCCTCCATCCCCACCTTCTTTTTTGTTGATGTCCTATGTATTTTGTGTCTTTGGGTTGTTGTCTCATTTCTCAACATAACGTACTGATTTTTCATTTGAGAATCTCATCAGTAATAGTTTTTTTATGGTGTTAAGTACCGTATTTTTGCCATGTATAATGTGCACTTTTGCTCAAATTTTTGAGGGAAAAATAAAAGTGTGCATTATACATGGGTATAATGATTACATGCCATAAGTATAATTATCCTGTGTATAATATGCACAAAAACATGGGTGCACATTACACACGGCAAAATACAGTAGATTTGGATTCATGCTTTTTGTTCATCTGACTCCTTCTAATATTTTTATTACCAGTGAGCGATCTATTATGTGTTTATCAACTAGTAACACTTGGGAGGAATGGGAAAAGCCATATTCAAAGTACTGATTCATTTTCATAAGTTTCAGAGCTTTAAAGAAATTTTTATTAACATAAGCTAAACAAAGAGTGGCAAAAGAAAATGCCACTTTTATCAAACTGTCATTTTTATTATTTTCTGTTAGCATAGAATATTTTAAGGACAAGTTATAATAAATATTTCTTAGCCTATAGTATATGCATTCACGTTTTCTGATAAGCCAGAAGAAAAGGCAAATTTTATATTCTAGAGTTGTGTACACTTTACATTTAGAGTACTTGCGGGTAGTAGTTATCATTCTTTGAATTACTTGTCATTTGTATTTAGAATTTGTTACTTTAAGCTTTCATTTTTATGGTAAAATCAATTTAGACAATACACACTTTCTCTAAATAAGGTTAACAACACTTGTTTATTGGTCTTTCTGTCCACCTTTTGCAAGGTGGCAATAAGATAGAAGATTTATAACTGCCACATTCTTTATTAGGATTTCATAATTGTTATTTTTTGTTATTTTAATGGCTATGACTAATGTGTTGAACATTAGATACAGAGTATTTTTCTTAGCTACTTGATATAGATATTGATCAGTGGAATAAAGTTATTGAACAGCTTGGAACACCATGTCCTGAATTCATGAAGAAACTACAACCAACAGTAAGGACTTATGTTGAAAACAGACCTAAATATGCTGGATATAGCTTTGAGAAACTCTTCCCCGATGTACTTTTCCCTGCTGACTCAGAACACAACAAACTTAAAGGTACTTTTTATAAATATATATATTTAATCCTATTGTGTGTGCTTTCATGTTATTGTGGAATAAGGTTATTTCTGGATAGTGGAATAACGTAAGGTTTTAGTTATTTTTTTTTCTGTAACTATATTTTTTCATCATATGTATGACCTGATTTTATAGTAAAATCTATTTAAAAAAAAAACATGTACTTTTTAATGAGTGATAACTTCAAGTTTCTGAAATGTATTGCTAATTTAAAAACCTTTATGAGATACATGTACATTAACATCATTATTTTTTTGCAGCCAGTCAGGCAAGGGATTTGTTATCCAAAATGCTGGTCATTGATGCATCTAAAAGGATCTCTGTAGATGAAGCTCTTCAGCACCCATACATCAATGTCTGGTACGATCCTTCTGAAGCAGAAGCTGTAAGTTCTTTTTTTTTTATTGGTTTGAGAGAGAGACATCAGTTTGTTGTTTCACTTATTTATGCATTCTTTGGTTGATTCTTGCATGTGCCCTGACTGGGAATTGAACTTGCAACCTTGGCCTATTGGGGGCAGTGCTCTAACCAGCTGAGATACCTGGCTAGGGCTCTTTAAGTTCTTTTCTTAATATTTGAAGAATATACTGCCTCATATTTAGAATTAAAGTTAGGTTTAGAGGAAACATTATAATTGAAATAAAAATACAAATAAATGATGATGATATTCTTTTGTTTTTGCATTAAAAAAACCTTAACTTAGTAACATATCCAAGCACCTTCTACACAAAATAAAGTTACCTCTCACAGTTTCTTGCCTTCTTGCCATGACATGTGATCTGATGAGCTGTGACACACAATCTGGTGAGTTAGAACATTGAATGCTTTGGGAGAACATCCTTAGTTATAAAAACAAATTATTGTGTCCAAAGCATAGCCCAGTTCTATGCTAATAAATAAAAAATGTGACCATTTCAAAAGTTCAAAAAAAAAGAAAAAGATGGTTAAATATCCTCTTCCTGTCATGAGGGAGCCTTGCATAACTAGTCGTTCTACATACAAAGATGATTAATCAATTTTGGTCTAATAGTGTGTTTTCACAAACCCTTTCTGTGTGGCTGATACTTCAGATAATTATGAAGAAGTTACATATTCTCAATAAACTGACTCAATTATTGTTGCCTTTTGTTTTTCAGCCACCACCAAAGATACCTGACAAGCAGTTAGATGAAAGGGAACACACGATAGAAGAATGGAAAGGTAACAGTCACCAGATTCTTAGAGATGAAGCTAAGAGAGCTTCTGGCTTTTTATGTTGACTTATTCATCATGTTGAGGAAACTAAAGATATTTTGTATATTCATAACTCATATTTGGTAATATGATTAGTAATTTATTTTTCAAAAATAGAAAGTAGGTCTCCTTCCCCCCACCTTAATCCTAATCTCTCATTTTCCCCACCCCAAATACAGAAACATTACTTTTTTCTGGAATTTTTTGTGTTTCCATAGTCTGCTAATACACAGGCATGTGTGTTTGGTGTCTCCCCCTTCTCTTCTCCCACCCTATTTTAATCACAAATGGTTGAATGCTGTACACACTTGCTTTGTCAATGTAGTCACATATTACAGAGGGTTATCCTCCTTTTTTTTAATGCTTTATTGATTATGCAATTACAGCTGTCCCATTACCCCCTCCATCCCCCTCCACCCTGCACACCCTCCCCCACCCACATTCCCCCCTCTAGTTCATGTCCATGTGTCATAAGTTCTTTAGTTTCTACATTTCCCC
>CM052542.1:96737471-96795617 GCA_028533065.1 Trachops cirrhosus | reverse complement strand
GCTGGTGTAGCTTAGTGGATTAAGCGTGGGCCTGTGAACCAAGAGATCACGGTTCGATTCCCAGTCAGGGCACATGCCTGGGTTGCAGGCCAGTTCCCAGCAGGGAATGCACAGGAAGCAACCATACATTGATATTTCTCTCCCTCTCTCCTTCCCTTCCCCTCTGAAGATAAATAAATAAAATCTTTAAAAAAAAAATTTCTTCATAAAAAAAAAAAAAGACCAGTCTGCTTTCTTTTTTCTCATTGCACCTCTAATTGCCTGCTCTGTGTCCTGTGGTTCCATTCCTTTTTTGTCTCCCAGTTCCCTCTCCAGCATCCTAAAGCTTCACCTAATCCTACTTTTCTGGCTATTTCCTTGTTGCTTTTGAAGACAAGCTCTTAGAGAACCTTTCATATTTAAGCTTTTATTACTTGTCATTAGACAGAATAGAGGGATAATTTCAAAAACCAAGATTCTTGGTTTTGGAACAGTGATTTTCAACCTGCTTAGTTTTTAGCATTGTTGGGTGGCTAAAACTCACCCCTAGAAATTTTCTTATTGCTCATTTTGTAAACCATTGCTTTTATTCCATAAATGTGTTCTTAGGAACTTTTGTATCACTTGCATTACTTAATATACTGAAATTTGGAAGGACCCTTATTTAGTGATTATGAAGTTTGTAAGTTCTTAACCTAGTGTATGAATCACCTTTTCTAACACATTACCAATCCCCCAATATCATTTCCTCCCCCTTCCTGACCTTGAGAAGATTTATCTATAAGTTAAGTACAGGTATACCTCAAAGATATTGCTGGTTTGGTTCCAGACTGCTGTAACAAAGACAGCATCATAATAAAGCAAGTTGTCGTTGTTTTGCCAGTGGAGGGTCTTCACTTAAGAATGTTTAAAAAAATGTGCCAAGGGGGTGGGTGGAAGCAAGGGAGGGAGGTGGGTTTGGATGGGGGGGGTATAGAAAATGCACACAACTATAACTGAACAACAATAAAATAATTTTTAAAAAAATGTTTTAAAAAATGAGTTCTGGCCAAGCTGGAGGTGTAGGTGGAAACTGTTCACTTCCTCTTACAACCAAAAGGAGGATAACAACCAATCTAAATCAGTAAAGGACCAGAATGGCCAGAAAATCAAACTGCATGGAACTCCAACAACCAAGGAATTAAAGAAACAGTTAACCAGACCAACCAGACCCAGTAGGAGGGAGATGAGGGAGATGGGCAGGCAGGCAGGCAGATAGAACCCATGGCAAGGCAGCGGACCATACAGGTGGGGCTGACTGAAAGGGAAACTAAGACTCAGGGCTGACTTGTGGACTATAGCAGGGGTTGCCATGGAGAAGAAACTTCCAGTCTCACACAAGAGTTCATTGGAAAGTGGGGCTAGAGCTGAGCAAGCGAGCTGCATTGTTCCCTCTCTGACCCCTCCCCCACAGACAGTGCCACAAGGCAGCAAAGAGGGTTGCTCTGCCCTGGGGAATACCTAAGGGCCCACCCCTTTACAACTTAACAGGTGCACCGAGACAAGGAAATATGGCCCAAATGAAAGAACAGAGCAAAACTCCAGAAAGAGAGCTAAGTGATGGGGAGATAGCCAACCTATCTGATGGAGAGTTAAAAACTCTGGTAATCAAAATGCTCACAGAACTGATTGAGCTTGATCACAAAATGAAAGAACAAATGAAGGATACCCAAAGTGAAATAAAGCAAAATATTCAGGGAACCAACAGTGACAGGAAAGAAACCAGGACTGAAATCAATGATTTGGAACAAAGCGAAGAAATAAACATCCAACATAACAGAATGAAGAAACAAAAATTCAAAAAAAATGAAGAGAGGCTTAGGAGCCTCTGAGACAACTTTAAACATTCCAGTATCTGAATTATAGGGATACCAAAAGGAGAAGAACAAGAGCAAGAAATTGAAAATTTATTTGAACAAATAATGAAGGAAAACTTCTCCAATCTTGCGAAGGAAAGAGACTTCCAGTAAGTCCAGGAAGCCCAGAGAGTCCCAAAGAAGTTGAACTCAAACAGGAACACACCAAGGCACATCATTAATTACATTAGCCAAGATTAAAGATAAAGAGAGAATCTTAAAAGCAGCAAGACGAAAGGAGAGAGTTACCTACAAAGGAGTGCCCATAAGGCTATCAGCTGATTTCTCAAAAGAAAACTTGCAGTCAAGAAGGGGCTGGAAATAAATATTCCAAGTCATGAAAGGCAAGGACCTCCATCCAAGATTACTCTATCCAGCAAAGCTATCATTTAGAATGGAAGAGCAGATAAAGTGCTTCCCAGATAAGGTCAAGTTAAAGGAGTTCATCACCAAGTCCTTATTATATGAAATGCTGAAGAGATTTACCTAAGAAATTGGAGAAGATAAAAAACTATGAGCAGTAAAATGACAGACACACAACTATCAACAGCTGAACCAAAAGAAAAAAGAAAAACAATGAAATCAAAAACTAAGCAAACAACTAGAACAGGAACAGAATCAGAAATGGACATCACATGGAGGGTTTTCAGCGGGGAGGGGGAAGGGAAGGAATAGAAGGGGAAAGGTACAGGGAATAAGAAGCATAATTAGCAGGTATAATATAGACGGGAAGAAGTTAATGGTATAGGAAACAGAATTCAAAGAACTTACATGTAAAACCCATGGACATGAACTGTATGGGGGCGAATGCTGGTGGGTTGTGGGGTGCAGGGCAGAGGGGAGATGGGGGGGAATCGGAAAAACTGTAATAGCATAATCAATAAAGTCTACTAAAAAAATGCAATGCCCATGAAATACAATTAAGTGACATGCAATAAAAGGAGACATGCCTGTACTACTTTTTTTTTTAATTCAAGAAATTCTTATGAGGCTAAGTTTTTGGTAAAGGAAACAGTCTTCCCCAACTTTACCTGTTTAATCTATATTTTCATTTATCAAGTATTTATTAAAATGGAAATTACATGACCAGAGTTTACCTAACTAGGGCGCTTGATTGATCGAGGCAAGTCATGTAACTTATATAAATTGGGGCAGTTGAACTAAATACCCTTTCAGTGGAAACGATTTCTGTCTTTGTCCTGGCTTTTGCTTTAAAACAAGGTGTACCAGAAGTATTGTTTGCACTTTTACAGTGAGAATATCATAAATCACTTTTTATTAGGGCAGTAGTTTTTACCTTTTTTTAATCATATATAGCTTTAAGATCCTCTTTCCAACAAAATAAAACACAGATAGTTTTGTATGTATTGTCAGTATTATTCACACACAGCCTGTAGCCCATTTCTAAATGTGGCTTGGACTTCATGATGCTTGTCTTGAACTGAAAAACAAATCTGTGAAAAGGACAGGACTCTAGGTTTCCAGACATTTTGAGAGTTCTTACTGCATAAATTGCAATGAAAAACTTTGTAAATTAGTGTTGTGTTGATTATCACTTGTGATTATTTTGAGTCTTTTAAAGCCAAGAGAAAAGTTATTGACCACTGGAGGTAGCCAGTACAGTAGAAGTAGCTGGGTCTGCAACTCTGTCTGCAACTGATTTGCTGTTTTGTTTCTCATAGCACAGGTGCAGCAGTGATCAATGGCTCTCAGCATCCATCATCATCGTCATCTGTCAATGATGTGTCTTCAATGTCAACAGATCCAACTTTGGCCTCGGATACAGACAGCAGTCTAGAAGCCTCAGCGGGCCCTCTGGGCTGCTGTAGATGACTACTTGGGCCTTGAGGGATTGGGGGGTGGGAGGGATGGGGAGTCGTTTAGTCATTGATAGAACTACTTTGAAAACTAAGTAAGTCAGTGGTCTTATTTTGAGTGATTTTTTTCAAAAATGTAGAATTCATTTTGTAGTAAAGTAGTTTATTTTTTTTAATTTCAAGTGATGTAATTTAAAACTTAAGTTGTGGTTTAAAACAGCAACAAAACGTATTATATTTTTGCTGTAATTAACTGTATAATGTAAACCTAATTTTATCATGGTTTAAAATTTTTGCATATTTGCTTTATCTTATGCTGCTGATTTTTTTACTGAATTTGTAAGATTTTGTTTATCAAAGCAACTATTATGTGGTGACTTGCCTATATCATGAATTATTTAAGATTTTTATAGTTTTTTTAATTTGAAATTATTTCAGATGTTTTGTTCATGATGCTGTCCTTCAGGGTTATGTGCTTATCAATGAAATAATCACAGAAGAGTGAGAGGGAATAACCTGTAGCCACTTGTATTCAGGAATAACTACTGTAAGTGATGAACATGTTTTTAAAAAAAGAACCTCCAGATTTGCTACTTATCAAACCTAATTTAGTTACAACAATTGGTGTATAGTCCTACAAGAATTTTGGCGAAAGCCCCATCATCTAAAAGACAGAGTAACTCAGAGCATGTCTTTAAAGATGCTGGGCATCTACCACCACCCTTCTATTCCCCCAACCACACCTAACAAATGTGAAGTGGAAAGAAGATGGTGTTTTCTGCAAATCTGTGGCATGCTCAAAGCTTATGATCACATAAAGTCAAGAGGATACTTCATGAATAATACATTTTAGTGGAAATAAAAAGATGGTTCTCTTCTACTAGCTATGAGCCTGTTTTTGTACACACTGAGTTAATCTACTCAGGCTGTAGATCCCAGTGATGATCTGGCCTTTCTCTTTCCTGCAGCCTCAGGCCCTTGGACCTTTGTGGTTTCCTATTAGAGGGTCAGTCAGCTGAGCACCAGTTTTGGTGTTTCTGGCCATTTGATTCTACCTGTAGCATAATCATGTTTTTACAAGTTGTTGGGAGGTTCCAAAGCCTACTTAGATATTTGTAGGTAGTGTATCAAATGAGCAATATACCGTTCATCAGAAAATAGTAGCACACAGCCATATATAAGGTATCATTTTCCAAGGACTGTTTCTTCACACTGAGCAGAGCAGGCATAAATGGTGATTATTTAGTCTTAAGTCTTTCATTTTTTTTATATCTGATTTTCAGTAAAACACACACTGTGGGTGTTAAGTAGTGTAAGAACGGTGCTGCTCCTGATGAGTGGATGTTAACTGTTTACATTTTATATCTGCAGAATTATTTCTACGTAACTGAATTTTTCTTAAGTAAAATGTCAGTGAAGTCTCATCTCTGAAATACATTGTCTGTAATCCCCCAGGCACCTTTTGTTATATTTGGAACAAGAGAGATTACATGTCATGAACTGGGAAATGCATCCTTAAATCAGTGACTAGGTTCTAGGCAGAAAGCTCATTGGACTTAAAGGCCAGCAAGAGCAAGAACTGCTGTGGCTCAGCATGTAGCATCTGAAAGTTTGCTTGGCATGTTATTTGGTATTTAGTGCAAAATTCCTTTTGAGTAAAGTATTTTAGATTGTTTTTAATGTGCAATATTTAGGAATAAATGCATTAGCCTTTTTATGTGCTTTAAAATAGCAAGTTTGGTTTTGGTGGTTTAAAAGTCATGATTTCCTATCTCAAAGTGGCCAACCTTTGTATGAATCCTTTTCCTACTCGTACAACATGGTGTATTAATTTCATTAAGCAAATTAGAGTATTGAGACTGTAACACCTTGATTTGTAGAAACAGGATTGGATTTACTGAGGAATCTGAGCATAAGTATGTTATTAGTTTATGTTAGTTTTACAGTTAATTAGCCCTGTTTTCTAGGATAGATCATTTTGCTGTTGCACTTTAATAACTGACATGCTTTCAGAAGCTTCCCATATTTTATGTTTGATTGCTAGTAAGCCATCTCTGTAGATACAGATTTTGGTTAAGCAAGGAAAACCAAGTGTTCTTACTGTATCATTTGTTGTAAATGCCAGCTCCCACTTGCCAACCAGCATGTTTCAGTTGATTCAGAGAAAATGAACTCTTATTAGTTAATGTAGATAAAAAATAAATTCTGTCCTGAAAACAAAGTCTGTTAAATGTTGTGTGCCCTAAGTTTAACATGCAATATCTAAATACAACTGTTCCTCTTAAATTTGTTAAGCTAAATATATACATGTTTATTTTGGAAACTGTCTGAACCTTTAAGTATCCTAAACATTAGTGTTTTAAGAGAAATTACAAATAAGATTTCTGTCATGCAGTACTTAATGTAAAACCACCTTTCTTATAAACTTTGGTTTTCAACTTTATACACTTAATATACCCATCATCTTACTGTCAGAAAATTATTTTGACCAAGGTCTATTATTCAACTTTATAGATTAGGAAAGAGACACTAATTCCATTTCTTTCTACATACTTCCTGGTTATTATTCTGTTACCCTCTAATGTGTATTGACCAATTGTAAAATGATTGTGTTGTTGGGATTGCATCCCAACTCTTTCATACTGTTTGCTGAACAGTTCTTTTTGTCACATACGCTCAGCTGCTGGTTCTTCCTGGTGTGTACCCTTCCACATTGGTGAAGGCACAGTGCATTCACACGAGACTCCTAGAGAAATGCCAGCCTTTTATATGAAGCTGCCACACAAGCCCTTTGACAATATAGAGAAGCTTGATTGTATGTAAAGCAGCAAACTTTTCCTGTAAGTCCTTGTTAACGCTGTTCCATACTAATCCTGCTGTGTTGTCTAAAAAGATGGGGGTGAATGGACATCAGTATCTGATAGTAAAATCAGCTGCAGGCAAGTGAAGCTGTTCCAGGGTTACAAATAAGACTTGGTTTACACGATCAACCAGTATGTGCTGCGCATGTGAAGACTTAACTTCTCAGTGTTGCCTACGCACAAGCCTTGCACATTCTGAGGTAAAGCATAGTCTGTTTTCAAAAACACTGTTGTAGTTTGTCTGTGAGTGTTTGTTCATTAGTCACACATTAGCTGTAGAGTTGACTGCATGAAGCCCCATGGCCCCAGTGAACCTCTCTAACCGGTAGAAAAACCAAACACCACCATTCTGTCATTAGCAGCCGTCTTAAATGTTGATTCTGTATCCTTTACATTTTAGTATAGATTGTCTTTCTACTGATCTCTCTTAGGTTTTTTTCTGAATCAGGGGAAACTGATTTTTCCTTAATAGCAAGAAAGATGAAGAGGTAAGGGCATTGAAGCAGAAATGTATAGTTTGGGGTATGATTAGAAAACACATAAGGAAAACAAGTCCTAATTAATTTCAAACTAACTGCTCTTAGTTAAGTGCTCTTAAGGAGAGTCTAGTGAGAGTAACACTTCCTGGCCATTTCTGGTTTAGGTTCTCTTCGTTAACTGAAACTTTTAAGACATATTACCTGTGGATTAGTTTTGCACAATGTTTTATTCTCACAGTAACTTACAAATTAAACGTGGCTTGTATTGAACTACCTCACACTAATTTTCTATGCTTTCCCAAGCTTTGCCCTTGCTGTTAGATCTTTACTGAGTGTGATTATAAATGTGTGTAAAATACTTTATAGCCAATGTTGACACAGTACTAGTAAGTATGTAAAATGCATACCTTGCATCAGTAAGAGAGACTCACGTGTAAAATCTTTCACTGTATATCTTGGCAAATTGTGTTAGATGTGTTTGTTGGACATTATTACTGTCTGTTTTGTAAGTAGAAACCTGCTCATGATATCAGTCCATTCTTTACATTTTACAAAATGAATAAATCTTAGTAAATTTTACGAAGAAATAAATTACTTTTGTAGGCCCGATATTTGGTATATTTTTGAGAAGCTCTTAATCTTTTAGCCGAATGATGAATTTAAATTGAACTAGCTGTCTACCTGGACTGTGACATCTATTTTCTCATTACAGTTTATCCTGTTCAGCAGGTTTTAAAGCCTGAAAACTTAAGTATGATAATTGACATTTGCTTTCCTCCTTGTATGATGCCATTCTTTCTTCATTCCTCTCCCTTGTGTTCTGTTCCCTCTCCTCTCTAGTCAAAACAAAATGGGGCACTTTGTAGGGAATGCTGAGATAATTATTGTGGTTTTTAATCATTCATGCCCTGGTCATTAAACATGCACCACTGGAATGTAAACAATGTTATCTAGTATGTTCATTGGTTATAATATTTTAAATAAAAAAGTGGTATGAAAACTATGAAATTGTTTTTACTGAAAAATCTGAATTTGTAGCAAAAAGTTTTTTCAGGGCAATTTTAAGATATCCTGTGGCTTGGGATAACAAGGATAGTACTAGGGCAAGTTTCTTAGATTTGGCTTTTATAAGCAGCCTAATCTATTGCCCTGATTTTCTGGTGCATCTAGTCTTGCTTTTCTGGTGTTTCAAATCACAAGAGAAACTTTATCTTAAAAAGGGAATTTGCTTCAATGCCTCAACCTAGTCTTGGTAACCATATAAGAGAACAGCTATCGTGATCACTTGGCAAAAATAAGCATTTTAAAAGGATCTCTTCCAAAACAACCCAGGAATTTCAGCTTTGAGCACATTTCCAGCTTTTGTCAAGTGTACATTCTCAGCCTGCATTGGGCAGGCTGCTTAGCAGGGTCACTTGCTACATGTGACCAGCACAATATGTAGGCACTCCTTCATCTTGCTCAACTCTTGCTTCAGATCACCTCCATGTCCTGCTGTTCCCACCCTGCCTGCACTTGGACTTCTTTGCTCTGAGTGAAGAACAGGACCTGACCACTGCTGCTGACCCAGTGCACCCTGCTGCATCGGAGTCATTGGAGGGGCCTCTAGTGAAAGATAGTGTCAAAAGTGGACACTAGAGTGTTGTTTCATTTACTTTCCACCCAGTCATAACACCCTGGTGACACCAAGTGAAAGAATAATTTATGTTCATAGAAGCATTATTTACAATAGCCAAATCTGGAAACAGCCCAAGTGCCCATCAGTAGATGAGTGAATAGAAAAGCTGTGGTACATTTACACAATGGAGTACTACACAGCCACAAAGACGAAGGAAATCTTGACCTTTTGCAACAGCATGGATGGAACTGGAGAGTATTATGCCAAGTGAAATAAGCCAATCAGAGAAAGACAAATACCGTATGATCTCACATGTGGAATCTAATGGACAAAATAAACTGAACAAAATGAAATCGGGCATGGACACATGGAACTGACAGCTCTCAGAGAAGGCTGGGAGGACTGGATGAAAGAAGGTGAAGGGAGGCCCTGGCTGCTGTAGCGCAGTGGACTGAGTGTGGGCTGCGAACCAAAGGGTCGCCAGTTAAAGATTCCCAATCAGGGCACATGCCTGGGTTGTGGGCCAGGTCCCCACTTGGCGCCGTGTGAGAGGCAACCACACATCGATGTTTCTCTCCCTCTCTTTCTCCTTCCCTTCCTCTCTATAAATAAATAAAATCTTTAAAAAAAGATTTTTAAAAGGTGAAGGGATTAATCAAAGAACATTTATGCATAACTCATAGACACAGACAACAGTGTGGAGATGGCCTGAGGAAGGGGGTGCTGGGTGGAGGTGAGCAAGGGGAAAAAGTGGGAATAACTATTAAGAACATAAAATACAATAAAAAAGAATAATTTGTTCTTGTTAGTCTAGGCATTGCATTTTAGTGTTGTTCCTTGAAAGGTCTGTTGACTTTATGTGAATGAAAATTAAATTGTACTTATTTGTACTTCAATTTTTTTTTAGCTTTTACAACTAATATACCAATATATTTTTGGACTTCACTTTAAACTTAAAAGATACTTCAGATATACTTTGTAAATGTTAGGCTTCTAACATTTCACTTAATTTTATCAATTAATGTGTATATGTCCAAGCCCCTGTGTTAAATGCTGGGGGTGAGGAGAGAAATGAAGGACACTCAAAGAGAATAGTTCACCTGATTGAAGTTAAGTATGTAGAGGAGCAAGAACAATGTTGAAGGGACACAGACAGAAGGGGTGGTTGAAGGAAAGGAGGGATTGCCCTTTTTTTTTTTTTTTGAGCCTTGGTATAAGGAAAGTTTGGAGAGGATGGGGTATTCCCAGGTTAAAGGATAGGCAAGGAGTTTTACAAATGACAAGTGAATTCAACAAAGTAGCAGGATACACAAATAGCCAGAAATCAGTTGCATTTTTATATGCCAGTAATAAACTAACAGAGAAATTAAGAAAACAATCCCAGCCCTGGCTGATGTGGCACAGTGGATTCAGCACCAGCCTGCAAATTGAAAGGTCGCTGGTTCTATTCCCAGTCAGAGCTTATGCCTGGTGTTGTGGCCCAGGTCCCCAGCAGGGGGCAAGTGAGAGGCAAGCAGTAGATGTATCTCTCACACAACCATGTTTCTCTCCATCTCTTTCTCCCTCTCCCTTTCTAAAAATAAGTAAATAGATTAATTAATTAATATATAAATAAAATCTAAAAGGAAAATGGAAACAATCCCATTCACAGTTGCTCCAACAAGAATAAAATACCAAGAAATAAATCTAACCAAGGATGCAAAAAACCTGTACTGGGAAAATTATAAGACACTGAAGAAAGAAATTGAAGATAACAAATAAATGGAAGCACATACCATGTTCATGGATAAGAATAATTAACATCATTAAAATGTCCATACTACCTAACAAAATTCTTATCAAGATTCCAATGTCATATTTTACAGAACTAGAACAAATATTTCAAGAATGTATATGGAACCATAAAAAGCCCCACATAGGAACAGCAATCCTGAGAAAGAAGAACAAATTTGGAGGAATCACTCCACATAGTATCAAACTATCCTATAAGGTCATAGTAATCAAAACAGCATGGTACTGGCATAAAAACAAACAGATCAATGGAACAGAATAGAGAGCCCAGAAATAAACCCACACCTTTATGATCAATTAATATTCAGCAGAGGAAGCAAGTACATACAATGGACTAAACATAGTTTATTTAATAAATGGTGTTGATAAATTGAACAAATATGTGCAGAAAAATTAAACTAGACAACCTTCTTACACCATACACAAGAATAAATTCAAAGTGGATTAGAGACTTAAATACTAGACCTGAAACCATAAAAATCCTAGAAGAAAACATAGGCAGTAAAATCTTGGGCATTGCTCATAGCAATATTTTATCTGATATTACCTCCCCAGGCAAGGGAAACAAAAAAACAAGTGGCACTACATCAAACTAAAAAGTTATTGCACAGCAAAGGAGATCATCAACAAAATAAAAAGACAACCTGCAGAATGGGAGAACATATTCGCCAATACATCTGATAAGGGGTTAATATCAAAAATTCATACAGAACTTAAAAAACTCCAAAAAAATCCAATTAAAATAATGGGCAAAGGACCTGAATAGACGCTTCTCCAAAGAGGACATACAGATGACCAATAAACACATGAAAAGATGTTTAGTGTCACTAATCATCACAGATACGCAAATTAAAACCACAATGAGATACCACCTCATATGTTGGGAACTGCCCTGCCTGGTTTCAGAAACTGTAACCCCCCCATGGCTAAGGCTGAGTGAGCGACCTTGAGACCCTAAGCCACTAAGGAGACAAAGCTTATCTCCCTGGCAGGAGCACCACCTCTGCCCACTTTACTTCACCCTGCCTGGCCCCCAGTGCATAACCAGTTAGCCAATGACAGGTAAGATTCCTCAAGGGGAGAATGACCTAAGACAGGCATGATCATGAGGGGGCTCTTAGGGAAGGACTTAGGGGGCTGTAGAAAAAGGGGGTGATGGACCCTCACCCCTCAGCTTTGACATAGCCTGAGTCCTCATTCTGTCTGCAAAAAGTCTCCTAATCTCTTGGCTGCCTTACTTCCCCTGCTTGACCTAAGCCTGAAACAATGCTGAAGGTGGGTGCAGCCCTGTGCTGGAAAGGGCAGGTTCCCTAGGGCGATCAGCCCTAAGAAAGAAAGCATAAAATCCTGTGAAACTTGCTTTGCTAATACCCTCAATTTAAATGATACAGGTCCAAGCATGAAATGAGTTTGTTCCCCAAAGTTTTATGGCCCTTTAGCTATCTGACCCTGACTCAAAATAAGCCCTCAGAGTTCTTTGAATATTATCTGTTTGATTATTACTGCCTAACAATGATTGATGAGCTTTCCATATACGCCCTGTATTCCTACACAAATTAAGCCAATAAAAGCTTGTCAAGGCAAGAGTCAGTGTGCTCTCCTCTTAAGAGAGTGGCTGAGGAGCTCCAAGGCACTCTCCCCTTGAGAGAGTGGCCATGCTGTCCCTTTTCCTACACAGGACTTGGTAGTCCATGTGAATTTGTCTTGTCTCAGCCACAATGCCGTAGACACTGTGTGCATCACACCTGTCAGAATGGCTACCATCAATAAATTAACAGACAGCATGGCAAGGATGTGGAGAAAAGGGAACCACATACTGTTGGTGGGAATGTAGTCTGGTGCAGCCACTGTGGAAAACAGTACAGAGTTTCCTCAGAAAATTAAAAATGATACTCTCTTTTGACCCAGTGATTCCACTTCCGGTAGGATATCCCAAGAATCCTGAAACACCAAGTTGAAAGAATTTATGCACCCCTATGTCCATTGCAGTGTTATTTACAATCACCAAGATATGAAAGCAATCCAAGTGTCCATCAGTAGGTGAGCGGATAAAACAACTACAGGACATTTACACAACAAAATACTACTTAGCCATAAAAAAGAAGAAAATTTTACCCTTTGGGACAGCATGGATGGACCTGGAAAACATCATGCCAAGTGAAATAAGCCAGTCAGAGAAAGACAAATACCCTATGATTGCACTTACATGTGAAATCTAATGAACAAACTGAACTAATAAACAAAATAGACAGACTCATAGATGGAGAGCAGGATGACAGCTACTGGAGGGGGGAAGGTTAGGGGATAGAGGGATTGAGTAAAAAGGAAAAACAACTCATGGACATGGACAACAGTGTGGTCATTGCAGGGAACTGGGGATTATAAGAGGGTTAAATGGTAATGGAAAAAATAAAATTAAAAAAAATTTTTAAATGAATGGGCAAGGAGTGAGGAATGGCCTGGCGTGAGAGCATGGGAATATGAAGAGAGAATAGAATGGGCAATAAGACTGAAATTTCAGGATCAGAATTGAAATATTTTGGAGGAAAAGTCTTCATTTAAAGGCAGTAGGAACTTGCAGTTGTGAGAGAGAGGAGTAATACGATCACACTTTTGTTTTAGGAAGATCACTGGCAGTGGAAGCTAGTTTCATTAGATTGGAGGTGCGGAAATTGATGACTGGGAAGCCACAGAGACTCAGATGAGAGAGTTGTGGTCCTTTTTGTGTAATGAGAATGGAAAAGAGGTTACTAGTGTTGGCATTACTAAGCAAAATCACCAAAACTAGCATTTGGGGCAGAGGGGAGGTTGTTTATTTAATTATTTATTTAGTTGCTATTCCATTTAATAAGCACTTCAGCTATTTGAGGGAAGGTTTCAAGCCCTTGTGATTGGGCCGCAGATGTGCAGGGAAAATACATCCAATGTACTTTCCAGCTGGTACACCCCAGTCTGCAGATTCTATGACAGAACACACACTGGGTATGTTTCAGACATGGGGACAAAGTGAGAGGAAAGGAATAATTACTTCCTAACCCAGCAGACCTCTCCAGTCTTGTAGTCTCTTCCCTCATGAGGTCTGCCTCCTCTGCTGGTACAGCCCTTGCACCATTTCTCTTCTGTCATTTTGTGGGCAGAGGAGAAAGACAAGGGGATTCCGTCTGGGTAAAATATATGTACGACTTAGAACTACCTGGACGGGGGGCGGATAGCTTGGATTGCTAAGGATTGAGTCAATGGTGAAGCAGTAGTAAAAAGTTGTTTTGAAACTTTAGCAGGAAATATAAAGGATCATGACAATGTCTTGAGAAAAAAGAGGGAGAACTGAAAGCCTTGACAAGACAAGGTCCTAGAGAGGGTGAGATCTGCTGAATCCAGGTCAGCTTGAGCTCAAGATGCAGAGTTTGAATAATCTTGGACAAGGCTTAACTTTGAGGAGTGTAGTGTTGCTTCATCTTTCATGTGATCGGAGAGTCTCACAGGACTACTGTAATGATTGACTTCATGTACTTTATAAAATTGACTTCATGTATTTTATTGAAATAACTCATGTAGAGCACGTGTAATTGTTGGCTTTAGGTTTGGAAAGGAAAAGAAGCGTTTTAAGAGATGGAACAATGTTGACAAGAATGGGAGGAGTTCTGTGTAGTGTCACATCACAGAACTTCCATGCACTCTGACCCCCAAGTCACCATCTCCATGGCCTGTAATCCCAATCTTCACACGGTTGATGAGAATGATTCCTCACTGGAGAGAAATTCCTTAAAGTCAATATCGAATTTTGTTTAGGGTCAATTTCATCTCATTCCTGCTGTCTAGTCCATTCCAGTTGGATGCTTTGCTTACTTGCTCTTCACTTGCCTATTTAAAATCCTCATTGGTTAGGCCCAGCTCAAGGAATTCCTCTTCCCTCTGCAATGCCCTTCTCTTCCACATGCTCATCTCATGCTTGTTCACTCTCCCCACCTGTCTCACAGAGGGTGTAGACTTATCAGTTGGTGTGCTAGAGGCCTCTTCATGTTGTCTGCAAGTGTGTCCTGTGAGCTCAGCTTCTGCTGACACTTCCCTCTGGCATTCCCTGGAATGAAGAACCTGTCTTACTCAGTTAACACCTGGGAAGCTGGCATTCAGGAGGTCTTGGGCTGGTAAACTAATGGCCAGGACCTATCTTCTACACCATTTTATCCTCTGATATGCAACATTTAAGGCCATCAAATGTGATTATTACTGACTCCACTTGTTTCCCACAGGCCAGAGAGCATGGATACATGGACTTCATTCCAAAGTCCTTTTACAATGTGAAGGGAACATGGTTCGTGCCTGGTTCATTATTCAACAGCCATCTCTGCCTCTCTCTCTCTCTCTCTCTCTCTCTCTCTCTCTCTCTCACACACACACACACACACACACACACACAACTGTATTCTAACTTTTAAAATGTATATCACTTGTCAGTCTTTTAATATCAGGCAACTCCTTGTTTTTCTGTATGAGAGTTAAAACTTCCAGTTTTTTCTATAAACACATTTTGAAGTAGTTTTGGAGCAGAGTTCTACATTTTCACTAATTTTCTACTACTGCATGTTCAATTCATCCATACTTAATGCGACAACTTTCTTTTAGCAACTTGACTTTACTGAGTCTTTCTAAAACATTCAGGTAGATTTTTCAAGAAATTAATTCCTTGTCTTTTCACATTCATACTTCACTGCTTTACTTAATATTCAATGATGTCAGTACAAGGAATACAGCTTGAATCCACAGGTTTGGGAACAGCATCTGTCAAGTGTCACTTGGGGAGAACCAAAGTGGAAGGGGACAGGGGAGAGACAGAGCCTGTCAACCCCAGAGCTTCACGAGCAAAAGTCAGCATGTGTTATAGACAGAATGGAGGGGTGCTGGGTAAGTGGGAATTGGAGGACAGAACTTCTACTGAACATTGCTAATTTATTTTCTGTGAAAAAAATGCATTTGCAGGTCCTAGTTTTATCAGCAGGCTCGTGAGCAGGTTTTCACAAAGGACTTGGCTGGAAGCTCAGCCTTTGCCAATATTAGTGGCTAAGAAAGGACAGACAAATGCCCTTTCCATTATGTGATACCCTTTGGTCTTTTCTGTCCCTTTGATAGCCTGGTGGCATTTTATCACCAGGTCAAAGTTGGCAGAATTCCAGGACTGTGGAACTCAGGACCCTAAGAATACATGTATGTTTTCACTTACCTCCCACTAGTTTTAGTTTTTCTCCTCTGAATGGGGAGTGTAGGCCAATTTCTAACCTACTGAGTGGTTGTGAGGAATCAAAGTCACCTCATATTCTTTTCTTTCTCCTTGAAATAAAGGGAGGACAATTATTTTACCTTCTGGGAAAACTGGTTACACAGGCTACCTGCTACCTGATGGCAGTGGGCCTGAGGGCAGACCAAGTCTCGCTCCCCTCTGGCGTCCTAACTCAGAGCTCCCACCACTGAGGCCAGCACTGCCTGGGAGCACTGAGACCCTGGCATCCAAGCACTGGTGCAATAGTTTATACCTGACTCTGGGAAGATGAGTGGTATGACTTCTCCAGATAGAGTGGGCAGAAATTGGGGTACTTTGGTGACCCCCTAGCCATTCCACCCTAAAAAAGCACCATTGCAGGTTACTGCTCCTGGTAATGAGAGGTACTATGTAAGGACATTGAGCAGGAACAGATGAAGGGACCTTGGTGCTGGTATCGCCAATGTCCCAGAGACCAATCTCCTCCTCATGGAGGCAGCTTCTTTGGTGCTCCCTGTGACCCATACCAAGGAGCTCTGGCCCAGGCCTAGGATGTGTGTAGTAATGGCTGGAGAAAGGCTGTCTTGAAGGATCTGCCCTAATTGGAGCGCTGAGTGAAGGATGAACTGCAGGGGGAAAGTGAACGGGCATTGAAGAGGGACTGGCACTAACTGAAGAGGAGTCTGCAGGGGAGATGGGCACAGTCTGAGGCATGGGCACCTGGAGAGCAGAGAAAGGGCACTTCCCAGCACCTTGGTTCACCTCTTCTTCAGACATGTGCCTTGTCACCCTGCCCAGGACCTGGTCCCAGAGCAGAGCTGGAGCCAGGCAAAGGAAAGCAGGTTCTGGTGCAAGGCCTGAGAGCAATTCCAGGACAGACACCAACTGTGGAGGCACAGGTGGCTCAGAGTGGGGAGGGAGGAGAGGAAAGCCATCCTACCTTGAGCACACAGATAATGGAGCTCAAAGCACAGAGATTTGCATAAATCCAGTTGACAATTCTGGGTACTCTTCAGGGAGCTTCACACCCCACTCTAGCATTCCACCCATGGAACACTTTGGGGACTCCCAACCCTGATAAAAACAGTAGAGGTCACTCGGTAATTGCCATTTTGCAGACCATAAAGAAGAAGACAAGTATCATGCTTTTAGAGAAAATTTAATAAAGAATGCTAAATGTTCTTGGGTAGGCTACTTGAATTCCAGGTGCCATCTCTTTTGGTGGCCAAGGGACTATCCCCTCTGACACCTGCTAGGCCCTGCAGTCGTAGCAGCAGCATCCAGATCCCATGAGGGGCCCAGGCTTCCAGCCATCCCCTGCCCAGATGTCAGGATTCCTCTCTCCAGCGGGCTCCGGAGTTCAGGCACCTAGGTGGGGTCCACACTGCAGGGGCCTTGGGCTCCTTACAGTCCAGGCCAGGGACTCTCTGCTGAGGGGAGGGTGAGAAGCACAGCAGAAGCAAACTCCTTTACTTTGGGGTTCCGGCACCTTTTGCCCCAATAGTCAGGCTCCCCAGAGTTGAAAAAAACTCCTCCATCTCCTGCTGCAGCAGCCGGTTCCTCCTCTCTGCATCTTCTCGTGCCCGCTCTGAGTTCCTCAGCTTGATTTCCAGCATGGTGTACCTTTTCTTTTCCTGGTCCAGTTCTTCCTCTAGCTGCAACATTTGTTTCCGCAGGTTGGTAGTACCTTCTTCAAGTCTTAAAAATCAAGAAGAAAGACCCCATTTTACACTGGTGTGCTGGGTTTGCCGAGAGAGAGCTGATGGGGGAAGAGCCTCTCGGGCTGGGCCTCGAGGGGTGGCCACGTGCAGCACAGGCCCAGCTCCAGAGCGGCTGCACCGGCCTCCTCCTCCCCTGCTCACAGACCCTGGCACTTCACCTCTGGAAGACCTGCCCGTAGCTGGTGATCCAGAAATACCAATGTGAGCACTTGGCCTCCAGCCCTGTTCATTATTAGTGTTCATTATTTAGTGAGTCCTCACTAAAATATGAAGACCACTTTACCCTGTGGGCCAGCCGACCGTCCTGTGGAGGACGGACTGCAGACAGCAGGACCAGTCCCCTCTGGGACTTGCCTCTACTCTGCTCCCTCCCGCTGCCTCATTCCCCAGTCACACACAGCAACTCACAGGAAATCCCATCAGCTGTCAATTCCATTCCTGCTAGTCCTTTGAGTCCCAGCTCAGTGTGCCCTCTGTGAAGCTTCTCTGAATCCTCCCCAGAAGGTCACATTATTGCTCTTTTGTGATACCAGAGTGACACCGCTTCTGTAGAGGCTGACACTGTACAAAGGTTGGTACATCCGTCTTTCCAAACAGATGACCAGCTCCTGTCTGGCCTGCGGGATGCACTGAGCCTGGACCTTGGGAACTGGCCTGGCTACTTACAAGGCACATGACTGTGGGCAGGACACAAACCACTCTGAGTCCTGGGGTCCTGAAGAATGCAGGGACAGCCTCCCCCAAGCACTGCAGCTACAATGGACAAACATCACATGAGTACAACACAATGCCTGGCACCCGGTATATGAGGAGCAAATGTCAACTCCTGGCCCCAGACAGGACAAGGCCTGGCCTCCACCTCAATCACTGAATACCAAGCTCAGAGAAGGGAGAAAACCTCCCTCCACCCCAGCCTTCCACCTGGGGAGCACAGGACATGCTGCCAGAAATAAGGTCCCCAAGGCAGGTGGCAGCAACCCCATGGCCCCTCACTGTTACTCCTCCAGTTCCAGAGCCCTCTTTGCCAATTCCTCCCACCCGTTGGTGAACTCAAGCTTGGGGCCCTGGTCCAGTCTCCAGACCTGAAGCACCATCTACATGCTAATGACCCTCAACTCTGCTCAGAAATGAAATAAGCATCTCCAGCTTCACAGGTCCACAGCTGAGCCCTTGATCCTTCTTTCAAGCACTTCTCCCCCAGTGAACACCTTCTTCCAGTTGCTTGGCCAAACAAAAATGTCCCCAAGTCAGTTCTTTTTCTTACCCCCACAGCTGATCCATTAGCAAAACCTTCCAAATATATTCAGAATCTGGCTCCTCTCCCCACCTCAACCACTGCCTTAGGCCCATGTCACCCAGTCAGGCCTGGACCCTGTGGCTTAACTGGTCACACTGTCCTCAGTACAGCAGCCAGGTACACCTGTCAAAGTGATCAAAGTGCTCAAGGCCCTCCGTTCACTTAGAGTCTATTGGGAGTAAAATCCAGATCATGATCTGACCAAAGGTCCTACCCTCTGCCCCCAGCCAGCCCCCTTTCTCACACTGCACCCTGCCTGCCCTCTCTTCTCTCTGCCTGCAGCACCGATTCAACTCCAACCCTCTCTCCCATGCTCCTCTTCCCTTCACCCTGTTTCATTCTCATCCTCTAATTAACCTTCTAACAGACCTCACAGATTTTAAAGTCTATTTTTTGTATAGTCTTTCTGTGACCCCACAACCACATAAGGACAGAGATGTTGATCAGTGTTGGTCATAGCTCTGTCCTCAGCATCTAGCACAGGGGAGGCAGGGGTAGAGCTGATCTCCCTGCCCACCCAGACCAGACCCAGTACTGACTCCATAGGTACAGAATAAACAAGATATATTCTCCCACAGGCCCACCGGATGGGGCCCTGCTCCTTCCTATGCTCAGAGACCTTTTCATTTTCGACCACTACCCTCCAAGCAGGACACTGGGTGGGACTGCTTTGCCACTACAGGGGCTGTCATTGCTGTCCCTTTGCCTCTGAGGGCCTTATTTCACCTCCAACTCATCAAATAGGAGGCAATAAGAGCAATGTTTCCAGAGCACTCTGGACGTAGCCAGCCCTGTGCTAAGCACTCCCCTATCAAGTCACTCAGTCTTCAAAACAAATGTGTGAGGTCCCTGAGCCCACAGAGCCTGCCTGGGTGGACAGTCAGTCAATACCCACTGGGGGCAGGGAGCCTATCTGGGACACTGTCCATACCTGATGGTCTGACCCAGAGTCCACCACGAAACAACACTGTGTTTCCCCTGAGAAATGGAGCCTCTGAGTATGGGAAGGAACTAGCAGCTCGGGTGACAAGCTGACTCTGACCTCCTGTGAGGCTGTCTGTGGTGACCTGCCCTGGAGTCCACAGCTTTCATCTTTGGGTTTGTCCATCGCCAGCAGTTAATCACTTCCTCTGCCCCATCACTGCTTCCAGTCACCTCTGCCTGGTAAACCCAGGTTTACATTTTTAGGGACTCCACACAACTGTATACCTCGAGGTTTTCTCATGGTGTGTCCTTTCTCCTTCTTGCTCAACTCAAACCTATTGGTCCTTTAAGTCCTGGCTCAGATGTGACCTGCTCTGACCCTCCCTAACCCTCCCTGACCCTCCCTGACCTTCCCTGTGGCCTCTGTCCTTAAAGCCCTTCTCCTGTCATATATCTGCCAAGGACACAGCCCCTGCACATGCTGACCCTCCCTGGGGACTCAGGATGTGGCTTCCAGAAGAACAACAATGCCAAATGCTGCCATCCCAGTTCCCTGAGGAAATCTCAGGCTCAAAATGAGAAGCAGGAATTCCTTCCATCCCCACTGTTCCTGATAGAGAAAGGATGCCCTCAGAACCCACTGACACCCCTGCCAGTGGGTGGGAACTGGGCCACAGGTCAGAGAGCCATACCAAGGAGTCAGAGATGCTGCTGGAAGCACAGTGCTATTCAATACAGCTTCTGACGGCAACCTTAGCCAGAGAACCTGGCCTCTCAGAGCCAGGAAAACACCTCCACACAGGGAGGCTGGGAGGGTCAAAAAAGGGCCATCTGTGAGCAAGCTCAAAAGGCTCAGAATGTGACACAAAGCATCCTCCTGTGGTCAGGGCAAGAGAGAGAGAGCCTGGCTCGGCACTGCCAGCTCCCTTCTCAGAGGAAATCAGATTTCGATCAGAAGTCGTCCTCATCCATGTCAAGCCTAACTGCTGTCAGCATATCCCAGTGCCTCCTACCTGAGTGAAGGCCACACAGGAACCCCTAGTCTGAGCCCCTTCATCAGAGGCGCTCTGAGCAGCCCAGGGTGAGATTCTGACTCATTCCTTCAGCAGGAATTCATGGAGCTCTCCCAAACATAGGACCCCATCCCCAACTTGTCCTGCCACATTCTCCCAGAAAGGTGACTTCTTGGGGCTGACTGCTCGTCAGAGCCCTGCCTCCAGGAGGCTTTCCTTCAGAGCCAGAGGCTATGAGGCCAGAGGCTGACTGCCTGGGGCCAGTGCCCAGTGAGTACTGCCCACAATGGCTCTGCCCAGCCCAGGGCACAGCAACCTTGGTTGGTCCAGCCTCTGCAGCCCTTTACCTTTTCACACTTGTCTCGTACTCAGTCCTCTGTCGGCACAGCTCTGCCCTGAGCTCTGTGACCAGGCCCTGCAGAGTCTTGGAGTGGTGGGCGCGGTCCTGGGACAGGCTGCCTGGGTAGCTGGGCTCGCTGCTGCTGGGGCAGAGGCCCACCTCATCCAGGCTGCAGCTCAGGTCTGGGGATCTGTGGTCCTCACTGCTGCTGGGGAAGGGGGAGGGTTCTGAGGCCCCCGCGGTGAGCAGGGAGCTGCAGGCAGAGGAGTCGCTGGCCCGGCAGGCGGTGCAGCTGCTGACGGAGCCCCCAGCAGAGCTCTCAAAGGAGGAGACCCCCGACCACGCTGAACTGGACACGCTGGGAGTGCTGAGGAACAGGCTGGCTGCGGGCATGTTGTCATAGGTGGAGAGTCTCTGCGAGGTGCTCAAATTCTTGAGCCTGTCTCCTGAGGAAGCCCAGTGGTGGCCACGCAAAGAGGACAACCCATTCATGAACCAGTTCCCGCCAGAGATTATGGGCACCTCCAGGGATGAGCCGCCTGCTTTCGGGCTCCCTGACCGGGATCCTGACTGCCGAAAGGAAGACTTCCAATGGGGCAGAGTCTGCATCCTCTTCCCAGGGCTGCTGGTGGTCAGGCTACAGTAGCTACCTGGGCCCAAGGCAGAGTTTCTAGACAGTGCAGCCACAGTGGCCCCAGGCAGAGATGAGGTCCTGTGTGAGGATAGGCCAGGGGTGCTGGGGCTCCTGGGCTCTGCCTGGCTGTCCTTCGTGACCTCCTCAGAGCCCCACCCCACTGTGCAAGGTGGGCCCTCGTGGGGGGAGGCTGGCCCTTCAGTGGTCCTTGCAGTGAAAAGCTGGCTGTGTTTGCGGATCAAGACAGTCATCAGGTGCTGGACAAGGGAAGTGCCTGCCAAGGAGCCAAATCGAGAAAGTCCTGGCTGTGAATGTCTCTCCAATCAGATCTGTCATGGGGCACTGCAGCTTGGACCCAGGGTGCCAGGCTCTGCCCCTAGCCCAGAACCAGGTTGCCCCTCAAGAGAGAACGCTACAAGAGCTTGCCATCAGCCACCCTGAAGGGAAGGATGACCATTATACCCTCCAAATCCAAGCACAGACAGAGGGATACTGCCCAAGGATCGTCTTCCTCGGACAAATGAGGGTCCTGAAGCAGAGGAGGCACTGTGCTTCCCAGCCCACTCCAGCAGCTAGGTGCAGGAGAGAAAGCAGACACAATACCCATTAAGGCTGTAAAGTGAGCAAGTGACAGGCTGGGACTGGAAACCAGCTCCTGGGTGTCAGAGCCCTCTCAGCTGAGTCCCCATATCTCACAACCCTGTGCTACCAATAATGTCTGTGCCTGACTACCCATGCTCTCAGGGGCAAAGGGCTCTGGGACAGGGACTAGAGATGTCTTACAGGTACATGTGGGCACACATGCCCTCCCACATAGCCATACAAACATCTAGTCACCTTCCATGATGGTCACTGGGTCTTCTATCTGTGGCCGAAGTATATTAGGTCCAAAAACGGTTGCCAGGTTTTGGACACTCATCTTGTTGACATTTGAGTGGGACTGAACTTCATCTAGAAACCTGCCAAGTAAGGAAGAGGCCATTGGCGGAGAAGCAAATCCTGATGCCTGCTCTGCGGGGAGCTGCCTGGGGCCCACAGCCACATGCTCCCACAGCCAGCTACCCCTGCCAGCTTGGTAGAGGGCAGGGCCTCCCCTGGGGTCCAGGAGGGCCAGCAGAAGCAAAAGCCTGTGGGACAAGGTACTGTCATCAGCATGGAAGGAAGACACATGGCTGTCTCACCTGCAGTGGTGCAGATGTCAGGGACTGGGTGAGGGCCGACCTGCATGCCTTTTCCCAACTCCTGAGCTGGGGTCATGTCAGGAGGTGACTCTTGGGTAAGGGGACCGAGAAAGGCATGAAGAGGAGGTAAAAAGAACAGAAGTATGTCTCTTCCCTTCTGAATGATCCACAAGGGACTTGAGCACTGCCTGCTCCCACAGGGGACTGTAAGCTAGTTTTGCACAGGGACGGTGTTTTTTAATAGTCCCTGCTGGCTATCTGACTGGCACTCAGGGAGCAGTGTGGGATGGGGGAATGACCCAGCCCCTGTCCCCAGTCACTTACTTGCAGATATATCTGAGCAGGTTGTAATTGGCCAGGGGAAGGCTGCTCACTTGTTTAGCCAGCTCCAGAGTCCCCTTGGTATTGAAAGAGAAAAACAGCATTTCAGAAAACAGCAACTGGCTCTTCTCTCTCTGAGAGAGGGACAAGGAAGTGGGCAGGAGTGAGGGTAGCAGGCATCAGAGGCCAGACCTCCAGCTGTCCATTTGGCTTGGCCCCTGGTGACCAGAGGGCACCACCAACTCCATCTCCCTCTGAGGAGTGGCTGGGCCAGGTCTATGACCTCCTGGGGAGGCAGATTTACTTTGGGGACTGATGTGAGGGGTGGGCCTCTGAAGGGCATCAGAGGAATGTCAAGGCCAGTGCATACTGAGACACAAATATTTGCCAGATAAAGACCCCTCATCTCCCACAGGGCCACAGGGAAGTTAAACAGTCCTTCCTAGCCAAGCACCTGTGGGTAGGGGTAGGAGCCTCTGTCCTGTCTCAGATTCTTTTGGAAGGAGGCAGGATATAGATGAAGGGTCTGGTTGTTTCTAAACTCCGTGGCACTGGGTAGCCTGACATGAGTGTAGGATTGGGTGGTGGAGTAGGAGTGCCTACTAGGCAGTGTCCTGGGTGGGACCAGAACTCAACCTGCTTTAGGAGGCACGTGCCCTGAGCCCCCCCAAGGCTGAAACCTCATGCAGGGAGAGTCCTGCACAGAGGGAGTGCTCCAGCACCCCCCACCCCCTAGGATCAGGATGCTCCAGGCTGCCCCATGAACAAAGCAAGATAAACCTGCCCGCATAGCAGGATTCTCCTGCCCCCACCCCAACACACACAGAGCAGGACTCAGGTCAGGATCTACATGTCTCAAAACATGATGAGAGTCAGAGTTTTGTGTGCTGATTCCTTAGCCCCCTCCCTACACCTAGCAGGTCCACCTCCCAGGATGAGTCCCCATGAGCCACTAACCTCCCCCTCGTCCTTGGTGAGCAGCTGGGCGCAGCTGAGGAAGTTCTCATACCTGGCGAAAGGGACTACAGGCTCAGGCAGCTCCCGCAGGTACAGCTTCAACAGGGAGGCCACCGTGTGCACATCTGTGGTGCTGCCAGCAAGGGGACACATGAGAAGCATGGGTGCCAGAGAACTGCGAGAGGGACCAGCATGTCCCCACCCACCGGCAGGCTCTGCTCTCACACCCTTGCACATGTGTGTGAGTGTGCATTCGCACAAAAAAGAGCCAGAGGGCTAGGGACTGCATCTGCTTCCACTGCCCCAGTTAAGAAAATGCCCAGGCTGCTTCCAGGACCCTGGCACAGGGGTCCTTGAGTTGGGTAGGGACTGGAGCTCCAGCTCAGACAACCCACAGCCCAGGCCCCTCCTTAGAAGCCTTGTGCCTCAGGTCTGGGTTGGCCCTCAGGGATGGCAGTGTGAAACTCTCCACTGCTGTAAAAGCCATAGGGCTGGCAAGGTGCAGCTGCTCCCCTCACAGTGGCTGTTCTGTGTGGGAGAAATCACACATGACCCTGCTGGCTCAGAGGGGCCCTGGAGCAGCTGGTCAGGGAACCAGTGGGAATGAAGAGATCCCTTCTGAGGGCTTGGTGGCCACCTCAGAGTCCTCTGCAGGGTGACATGGCAGCTGCACCATCCTGGGAGGATGGGAGCAGGGGTGCACAGGGAGGCAGGCACACAGCTGTCCTTGCCCAAGCTGAGCTTGCTCCCACCCCCACCTGCCCTGCGATGGAAGGAGAAGGGCCATATCAAAGAGAGCGGAGGCCCAGGGAACTGGCCACGAGGGATGAGCATGTCAGAGGTCAGACCCTTTCCTCAGTGGATGCTTGGGCTTCTGTGCTCCTCACCCTATTTCCAGCACCCAGCACCCCATGTGTCCGTTCCCAGTCCTCAGTCTCCTGCTTCTACTCAGAGCTGCCCAGGCTAAGGTGAGCACCATGGAGGGCAGCAGACCTGGGCTTGGGGACTGTGTCCTGGTCTTGGACTTCCTTTAAGCTAGTCTGCCAGACAGGGCTTGGGGCTTGGTGACTGAAGACTCTGCTGGTCCCCTTTGTGTGCATTTACCTGTTTGCCATCTTTCCTGACCCCTTGAGGGCAGGACCTTGTCTGTCTAGTTCATGGCCACATTCCCATGCCTGAGGGGGTGCTTTCACTCAGTAGATGGGTGAGGTAAGCTGAGTGAAAGAAGTAAGAAAGGACTATGATAAGGGTCAATGGAGCAGTCAGGGTCTGGCTCAAAAGAGACCCTCCTTGGGGCTTGGCAACAAGGTGGACAGGCTTAGAACTGCTATACACCCCAGGGCCAGGGCTGGGAAAGGGTTGGGGTTGAGACAGCTCTGCTGACTGAGGCTTCCAGGCTGGTGGGGCTATTTATGGAGCAGGGAGCCCAAGACCTGGGTCTGAAGTTCATTGTTGTGCAGAGTGTGATATGTACCTAGGAGTGAGACTGCTCTGCAATGCCTCAGAGCAGTTAGGTGGGCACAAGTGCAGGGTCAGAGGACCACCATGGACATGGTAAAAAATGAGAAAGAATGGTGTCAGATAACCCAGGAAGCTGTTTCTAAAAGGAAAAGTGCCCACAGCCCAATGTCAAGAGTGAGTTTCCAGGAATCACAGAAGGGGCATCGTTTGAAGTAACCTCCAACTACAACCCTGGACCACACAGGCATAGGATGGAAGAGGCCTGCCTGGCAGAGGTTCAGAATGGACCATAGGCTCACTGAGATTGCAAATTCTGGACCACCAGTTCAGAGTATCAGAATGCAGCTTCATGAGGCTCCAGATGGCCTCCTGGGCAGACCTCCTCTGGGGAATGGTGGTCAGTCTCAGACTCCACATCTGAGAAAAGACATGGGCAGACTCTCCTGTCTATGGTGATGGGTCTGGGCAGAAGCTGGAGGAATGGGGGGTGTTCTGCTCCAAGAAGAAGCGAAGGAAGGCCAGGGCTGCCAGTAGGAACCCATAAACCTACCCTGGGGCAGAGAGGGCCATATCTGTGAGGGCAGATCCGAGAAGAAAAGGAAAGCTCCATGGAGGCCAGGGTTAGCTTGATGCAGGGAGAACTTCCTGTGAAAACCTGTCCCAAATGGGTAGCACCCCCCAAACAGCCCCTTTTCCCCTGTTCTTAGCCCCTTGGCTCTTAGTGAAGTTGATTCCGCCCAAAGGGTAAATAAATCCCTGGACCTGGTAAGCCCCAGTGATGGGTTAGGATGGGCACTGGCTCAGGCCAGGTGGAGTAGACTTGCTCCCCATCAGGAAACCTAAGAGGATGTGGGGCCACAGCTGCTGCTCCATCTTGGCACTGATGGAGCCTAGGTCACCCCACGCAGAACCCAGGGCAGACACTCTAAAGAAGGCTTGAAGTCCTGAGTGGAGCAGCATTGGCCCTTCCTTTCTCCTGCCTGAGTTGGGTTTAGGGGCACCTGCAGCAGAAAAAGCCTGCCTGGAAGTGATAGACCTCCTCTGTGGCAAGAATGTCCCTGAAAGGGAGCCTGGGGGAGCTGCAGGGATTTGGGGCTCTGTACTCTGCCCATTGGGGAAGACTGTTTCAGCACATATACAGCAATGTGAGGAACCATTCTTCCCATAGTCCTGCTGCCAGGCTTCCTGGGTACCCATGCAAGCCTGACTCTGGAGCTGATGTCCTGGGAGGAGACCCACCAAGGGGGATAATGGGCAGGTGGCCCCATCTTCATCCCTCCCTCAGGGGCTCACCTGTCAAACAGTGTCTTCTCCCCACAGTCAAAGGAGTCCTGCAGGTCCCTCACCAGGTTGGCCTGGCCCGGCATGCGGAAGAGCCCCTCCTCAGTAAGCCCATGCTCCCGGATGAAGTCCACACACTGTTCCACCAGCATAGGGGCCAGGCGGGGGCCATACTTCCGTTCATGGTGGACTGTGTCCTCCAGGCGCTGCCCAAAGACCCCTGGGCACAGAGAGGACCTGGTCACACCCTCAGCTATCCAGCTTAGCAGTGAGAGTGGGCTCTTGGGACAACAGAGGGCAAGGGTGGCATCAGGGCCAAAGGCGGCTGCTCCTGAGGGAGCAGATTAGAAACTATGAAGACACCTGCCAGGCGGCTGGATGCCACCTGGGACAGGCAGCAGAAGGGCACTATGGACAGGTGTCCTGTTTTGTTTTGTGGAGCTTGTGCAAGCCTGAGGAACCTTAAAAAGGCCCACAGGGAACATGCATCACACATTTTATTGATTAGTTTATTCATGCAACCCTAACCTCCAAAGAGGAGAGGCCAATGATTTAAAAACTCAAGACTATGTCCACCAAAAGACCTGCTCTAGAATGTTCTTAGCAGCACTCCTTGCAATCTCTCCAAATGGGTAAGCACCCAATGTCCATCAGCAAAAGAATGAGCAGATACATCAGGGTCTGCTCACATGGCCCTAACAAAGATATTAGCAGAATGGTGGGGTAGAGCTCATGCGACAAGGCACACAATGCGTTCACGGGGAAACACAATCATGACTCGACATCGCCGATCATCAAGGAAATGCAAATCAAAACCACCATGAGATACCGCCTCACACTCATTAGGATAGCTGCTATTTAAAAAAACAAAATAACAAGGTGGAAGGGGGATAGGGAATAAATGATAATGAAAAAGTACAATAAAAATGAACTATTAAAAACATAAAAATGAAAACAAAACAAAATAATAAATGTTAGCAAGGATGTGGAGAAATTGCAACCCTTGTGCACTGTTAGTGAGCATATAAAATGGTATAGCTATTGTGCAAAACAATATGGAGTTTCCTCAAAAAATTTAAAACAGAATTACTATATGACCCAGCAATTCCACTTCTAGGTGTACACATATACCCAAAATAACTGACAGCAGACTTGAACATATATTTATACAACCATGTTCACAGTAGTATCATTCAAAATAGCCCAAAGGTGGAAGCAATCCAAGTGTCCATCAACAGATGAATGGATAAGCAAAATGTAGTATGTACTTACAACGGAATATTATTCCATTGTAATAGAATTCAATGGAATATTATTTCATTGTAATGGAATAATAGCATGTGCCAGAACAAAATTCTGGCACATGCTACAACATGAATGATCCTTGAGGACATTATACTAAATTAAATTAGTCACAAAATGACAAATACTGCATGATTCCACTCATAGGAGGTACTAGAATAATAAAAAATTCAGAAAGTATAAGGGTGGTTGCCAGGGGCTGGAGGATGGGCGATTGGGAGTTATTATTTATTGGGGATATGGTTTCAGTTTTATAAGATGAAAAGAATTCTGGAGATGAATGATGGTGATGGTTGCACATTATGAATATACTTAATTCCACTGAGTTGTACACTTAAAATTGGTTAAGATGGTAAGTTTTACATTAGCTCTATGTACCAAAAACTTTTAAAATTTATGAAAAACCAAACACATTGCCTTGACTGGGTGACTCAGCTGGTTGGAGTGCTGCCCTGTACACCAAAAGGATATGGGTTTGATTCCCAGTCAGGCCACATATGGGATGCAACTGATCAATGTTTCTCTCTCTTGCTCTCTCCCTTCCTCTCTCTCTAAAATCAATAAACATATCCTCGAGTGAGGATTTGGGAATAAGGATTAAAAAAAAACCTTGACCTCTCTCTCCCGCATCTCTAAAATCAATAAGTAAAAATTTAAAACAATACTACAAAAATGCAAAAGCCAGACCCAGAACAAAACTTCACTACTCTATGTAAAGTGCAAAACTAGGTCAGAACATGGTTAACTCAGTGGGTCAGCGACTAGATGGGGCCTGACAGGCTCTGGGTGTTGGTGATGCGCACTGCTTCTCTGGTTGTGTGGACATTGAGAAAAGTCATTAAACTGTACGCTTGTGATTGTGATACTTTTATGTGTGCTATATTTTAATAACATTTGCAAAAAAAATCAGGTAGTAAAAGATCCAAAACATTTAATACAGGACAAGAAAGCAAATGAGGGATAGAGGGATAGAACAAAAGAGGAATTTCTGACTGAGAAAACCTGTGAGAACTATATATACAACTGGGTTAAGAGGTCCCTGGCAGCCAATGCAAAGAGTAGGAGCTGAGACCCATAAATCTTTCTATCTCGAAGTGAGAGTAACAGGAAAAAACAGCCTTCTCCTAGCCCTAAGCTCTAAGAGAACTCTGGAGTGCCCAATAGCTTCCAGATCCATGATGCAGAGAACTCCCCTGCAGGGCAGGTTTAGGAGTATACCAGAAGCATATGGTCCCTAAGGGACATAGCCCAGGCATGTGGCTTCCCAAGACCTGTATGGTGAGTCAGCGGGTAAGACTCTTAATTCTTCCCCTGGCACTAAGCGGTGGCAGGACTCAGGAAGCCTAATTGTCTCCCCACATACATTGGTTATTTTGAAATAAGATGTATCAATTTGTAATACAGTGCCTGCCATAGAACAGGGCTCAGTAAATGTCCCTCCTCACCCTGCAGGACCCAAAGACAAAGCACACAGAACCCGGGGGGTGAAAACATAACCTTCTAGAAACCATGCTGATGTGGAATGCACCTAATAACGCCATCGAAGCTTTAGAAAGAAGTCTGTGTGCACTTGGGCTATGTGTGTTTATACATGCATGTGGGGGGTCATGTGTGTGCATATGTGTGTGTATGAGGAAAGTACTGAAATAGGTAACACATGGTACTTGTGGGACCAGGTGCTATTCTAAACATTTTACATATATCAATATATTTACTTCTCACATAGCTGAGTTAACTCGGGGACTATTATTATTAATAAAAACAGGTGTGATCGTTCTATTTTATAGACAGACAAACTGAGGCGCAGAAAAGGGGACACTCTGCTCTTCGAGGACTTAGCCAGGATATGCACCTAGCCCAACACAGATGGAATCTTTGTATTTACGGCCTTTGGTTTTAACCATCATTTTCTGTCTGTGTCCCCTCCCCCAGCCCTAGCCCAGCAATCCAGCCAGGCTCAGCACTTGGAGGGCCTCTGGGGAAGGTTCCTATTTCCCAGATTCCCTGAGGGACATATAGGGTCATTGCTCATGACCCACGGTCTTTGCCAGGGCAGGGTGCTGCTGTTCTTCCAGTCTGTTCAAGCATCCTCCCTCATGCCCACTCTACAACCCCTGGGTCCTCATCAGGCCACACCCATGTCTGCCTTTAGGCCTCTGATTTGATTGCAGGCCAATTCTACCTTAGGGCCCCAGAGGCCTCCCTTTCCTAGCTCTCACAGCTCTGTTTATGCGGTGTGGGGAAAATGCTCAAGGGGCTTCCTGAAGAAGGTATTGCTTGTTGCTGAGGTTGGGAGGGGCCTTCAGAGGCTCAGGTACCCATGAATAGTGGGACTGGCTCTGAGGCCGCTGCTCTCTGTCTGGTCCAGGCTTTGTACCCAGAGGCTGGTGGAGGAGGGGCAGGGACAGGGCCTGGCCTGCCAGTCAAGTTTGGACTTTTTCCTAGGGGGTAGGTAGGGGGAGAAGGGAGGCAGCAAAGGGTTTCCAGCAGAGAAGGATCTAGCGGGATTTACGTGTTTCTAGCCCTCTGGGCAGCTTTGGGGCTCTCTAATACCTAGACAGGGCTGGGGCCCAAGTGTGAGAGAATGAAAGTGTGGAGGAAGGGATGAACAGAAAGACAACAGATGTCTTGGAGACAGGAGACAGGAGCTCAGGAATGGTTGGCATCAAGTAGAGGCTAGATGGAATTACCCAAGGTCTGTGGCTCTCTAGAGAGAGTTTTAGAATTGTTTTTCTCAGTATCTCTTTCCTCTGACTGTGGCCTCAGTCACCTGTGAGCTGAGGGAGTGAGGCTGAGCAAAATGGTAGGATAGGGGCTGTGTGTTCATTTGACTTCTGTTCCACCCCAAGCATTGGCTCCGACCAGGGAGAGGGAGGTGGCCCCGGTGAGGAACCAAGCAGGGGTGAGTGTCTTCACATCAGCTGTGATGGCAGCCAGGACAGTAAGACCACTGTGGTTGTGCTGAAGGCAGTGTCTAGACAGCTCACATAGGAGGGGACTGCTGAGCTCCTCCCAAGGACTAATAAGAAATGTGCACAGACTGAGGAGGAAATAAGCTTCCAAGTAGAGGAGCCTGTGCACTGTGTGCAGGCCAGATAGCAGGAAAGCACACGTACAGGACATTTAGTTGGTGGGAAAGCTGAGGTGAAAGGACCTGTGGGTGCAGGAGGCAGGCATGGAGGGCACAATGCCAAGCGAACTCCCTCTACTCTTGAAGGCCCTCTGCTCAAGGGTATTCCCCCTGACTGTTCACTGAAGGTCCTGATCCCAGTGCCCTTGGGGGACACCTGTGCCCTGCAGGTCAAAGTAGAAGAGGTGAATGCCTGGTAAAGCCATGAGAGTGAGGTATGGGCTGGGTGTGGTAGGGACAGTGGAGAGGGAGTGTGTATGTGGACCAAAGGGCACAGATGCCACTGAACTCCTCTGGTGCTGCCGTTTGGGAATTCGGGCCTGGTGCCACCAGATCTGTGCATTTTCCAAAGAGACTGGGAATACAGATTTTTATATAAACTCTCTTGATTTTAAACAACCAATTTAAAAATGTTTCAAATATCATACTAGCTAAAGAAGAACATCTTAAACCCACATGTCCCACTGCTAAGCACAGGTGACTGAGCCCTGAGTAAGAGGGAATAGTGCGTCTTGGTGCTCAGGACCAGCCTAGGCCACTCGGGCTGGACAGAGGCCAGGACTCTTAGTAGTGGGCTGTAGGAACTTCTCAGAGCTCCCCTAGGCCACCGCCAGACCTTGGGATTGAGTTTAAATTCCCAGCACAGCCATGCGGAGCCTTGCATGAGCTTGTGGGGGCTTCCCATGCACACTGTCCTACTTGCCACCCTTGGAGGGGAGATGCCTTGGGGAACCCCATGGGAAAGCCTCATTTCAACTCAGCCTTCCAGGCTTCCTTCCCAACTATACCCTCCCACTGGAGGCCCCTGCACTCAAAGAACAGGGAGTAGCCTCCCTAGCCTAGAGGCCTTGCCTGCCATTCCGTTGCCAGAGTCTCTTTGGCAGGACCTGGTAAAGCCTGGAACAACTGCTCTGAATTCTTTCAGCCCTCTTGGCACATTTTGGAGAGATAGTATTGCCAAGAGCCAGTTCAGTAGATCTGTCAGATCCCTGGAAACCCAGCCAGCATGCAGATTCCTCGAGGTCCCAGCCCACGCTCTTCACAAAGCACTAGCTCTGCCAGGGAGAGAAAACTGGCAGAGGCTGCCTTTCCTCTGGATGAACCTGCTGAAGGGCTCAGAGCTGGGCCGGGCCTCCTCTCATGCCAGCTGCCCTCTGACAAAGCCTGGAATCCCATGCAGGAGCAGAAAACCTACAAACCAAGTGGCCAGCTGGCTCAGATCCCTGTCCTGCGTGACCTCAACCTCTCTGAGTCTTGGCCACTGCCACTTTGTGGGGCTGTGAGCAGCCATGGGAGTGCCTACTACACCAGGCACCGTGAAGCAGGTACTTGGTAAACATGGCCTTCTTTTGACCTAGAGGCCTGGGGGAAGGGAAGGGCTGGGTTCTGCCTGTCCCCAGTCTCACACCCAGGAAAGGAAGAAGGCTGGGATTCCTTCTTGGAGCTGATCCCTCAGCAAATACCTAATGCCTGCCCTAAGGGCACAGTCACAGAAGAGACGGTAGGAGGGAAATAATTCTAAAATTCTCTCTAGAGATCCACGAATTTTGCGTAATCCCTCCTTGCTTTCTTCTCCACTCCCCAGGGCAGGCGCCGTATTCCCTGCACCCACCTACCGTTCGTTTGTAAACCCATCCTTCCATCACTCCAGCAGTTGTGCCTGTGTGCTGTAAAAATTCTTCGTGCGGAAATCCCTTTCCCTTGCTTTTCCTGCCCACCCAGGCCTCGCCAAGCAACAGGCTAAAGTCAGCGCAGGAGACAGAAAAAAGCGAGGGGCAAACATCATCTTGGGGGGAGGGGGTCGGTCCAGAACCAGCCCCCGAAGTGGGGGCACAGCGGCCCCTCTGAGACCCAGGGAGGCAAAAGTGGGTGAGCCCTGGGATTGGAGTAGGAAACCCCGCGCACGTTTCCCGTTGGGTCTCAGTCCCCTAGTAGTGGTCAGGCGGGGGAGGCGCGTTCTCTGCAAGCCCTCGCGCTGTTTTCTCATTTCCGCACGCGGGACGCCCACTAGGGTAGCAGGTGCTCGGCCTCAGCCTCTGCCCTGGGACAAGAGTGCGTCCCCGCTCCCCCAGGGCGACTCAGGGTCCAGCGCTGGCACCAAGGCACTCCCCCAGCTCCCAGCCGCGCATGCGTAGCGCTCCTCTCGCCCGACTCGCCAGTCTCGGGTTCTACGCCGTTCCCAGCCACGGACGCCCGCATTCTGTCCCGCCCTACCTGGGGCGGCGGGCGCACAGCAGACTGGCAGGCGGCAGCGTGGCCGCGGGCAGGAGCGGCAGCCGGAGAAGGCCCGCGCGGCCGGCATCAGGCCCATGGCTGCCCCGGTGCGGCGGCGCGGCGGCGCGGCGGCGGCGGAATGCCTGGCACGCGAGTGCAGGTAGCGGCTTGCCCGCTGCCTGCCCGCCCTCGGCGGGCCGGGACCCTGGAGGGAGGGAGGAAGAGCCCGGGACTTGCGAATGCCTGAAATGCCAAGCCTGAAGTTGAAACCCATGGAAGACCTGCGATTTCGATCATCTACTCCTCTTTTCCTAATACCCCATTTTATTTCGCACCCCCCAAAAAACTAATAAATCCCATGACAGGTCCTGCCATCCTGGCCAAGGACTTGCATTAGGAGCTCCCATTCCCCGCAAACTGGGAGGCAGGTGTTCCAGGTGGAGCAATGGAGGTTCAGGAAGATCAGGTAACTAGGTCTGCCTCACTCTGCCAAAAGACTTATGAACCCAGATATTAATCTGGGAAGAGCTGGAGCTCAGAGCTCCAGGCCTTAGGGCCGCCAGTGCTTGAGAGTGCCAGGGACTGAGTGCAGGGGCGGTGCTTAGGAATTAACATAAGGTATCCAGTGCAGTCAGGAGAAGCTAGTATTAATGTCCTATTTTTTCCAGACGACACAGCTGAAGCTGACAAAGGTTGTCATTTTCCTAGGGTCACACAGATAGTGACAGATCTTCCATTTAAATCTAAACGATCTTTCTGCAAAGCCTATGACCTCACAAAAGCAGCATTCTATGAAAAGAGCCCACAATCCCATACTGCAAGGACTATGATGACTGTGTTGGGTACACAGTCCCAGGCACACAGCATGAGGGGCTGGGGGAAAAGAGAAGCAAAGCTGATGGCCATGCAATACCAAACAGGAAGGATAGATGTCCTTCCTGTGGGCAGAGCTCTGAAAGGGAGGGGCTTAAGGGAGCCCTAAGGCTGGAATGGTGGGGGGCTCATCTGAAAGCAGAGTGTGCAGGGCAGGATCACTCTTTTTGCCCTTACTATTAAGCAGGGCCTAAACCAGGGTAAGGCAAGTGAGGCACTCACCACAGGTGCACAATTTAAGGTGGTTGCCAAAAACTTTAGCAATCAAGGTAAACATTTTATTGTAATATTTTTTAGAATGCAAATTAGCCCTGACTAGTGTGGCTCAGTTCCTTGGGCCTCATCCCGCAAAGCAAAACATTGCTGGTTCAATTCCCAGTCAGGGCACATGCCTGGGTTGTAGGTTCGGTCCCCAGTCAGGGGACACATTTCTCTCTCACATCTCACAATGATGTTTCTCATCCTCTTTCTCCTCCATTCTCCTTTCTCTAAAAATAAGTAAATAAAATTTTTAAAAATAAAGACGCAAAACATCCATTTATAACATATCAAAATTTTGCTTATCATGGATGTGTCAGGCTGAGTAAAGGCTCTCTAAAGATGTCCACATCCTACTCCTTGGAAACTGTAACTAAGTTACCTTATCTAGTAAAAGGGACTTTGTAGATGTGATTAAATTAAGTGTGGAGGGATTACATTGGATTATCCAGATGGACTTTATAAAGGAAGGCAGAGGGAAATCTGATTATACAGTTGACCCTTAAACATGGTTTGAATTGCCAGAGTCCACTTATATGCAATTTCTTAAATGAATACTACAAATGTATTTTCTCTTCCTTATGATTTTCTTAACATTTTCTCTAGATTATTGTAAGAATACAGTATGTAATACCTATGACATACAAAATATGTGTTAACTGTTTATGTTATCAGTAAGGCTTCCAGCCAACAGTAGGCTATTAATAGTTCAGGTTTTGCCAAGTCAAAAGTTATATGTGGGTTTTCAATTGCATGAAGGTTGGTGTCCCAACCCTCATGTTGTTCAAGGGTCAATTGTGGAAGAGGAGGCAGTGTCAGGAGGGAAGCAGAAACTGCAGTGATGAGGCCACACCAAGGAATGTAAGCAGCCTCTAGAGGTGGAAGAGGCAAGAAACAGGCTCTCCCCTGAAGTCCTCCTAAGTAATCAGTCTTGCTGACACCTTGATTTTAGGCTTCTAAGACTCAGTTCTGACCTCCAGAACAATGAGAGAATAAATTCGTGGCAATTTGTTAGAGTAGCAATGAAACTTACACAATGGAGTTCTGGGGCACTAATTTGCATTTTAAAAACTAACAATAAATTATTTATCTTGATTACTGAGTTTCTTGGTGCCGGGGCCCTGATACTTGTGTGGGGTTTGGAGGCGAAGGGGGGAAAGGGGGAGGCTCTGTATTGTCCCTTCCCATAGTTCAGGTAAACATAACGACGGAAAGGACAGTTCACAGTGCTAGGGGGCCACAGGCCCAGGGACCCACTGCATCTGAGCAACTCTGTACATTAAAGAGAAGGGTCCTCAGGCTCAGTCAAGGTACCCACTTTGCAGGTAGGTGGGACTCTCAGGGGGCTGTGGTGCTGAGTTGCTTTCTCCTCTTCTGCCTCAGTTTTCCCACCTGTGTGATCATTGAGTTAGACCTGCTGGTCTCTAGGGAACCCCTTGCACCCTCACCTAGATCCCCCAATGATGAAAGTCTGCAGCTGCCTCCCAGTTAGAATGCTCTGGAATGACATTCACTGTCAAGCACCCAATAGACCTTGAGGGTAATTTTTAGCCATGGGGCCTGTTGGGGGTGGGTGTATAGAGGTAGTAATAAAACTGTCTTCTTGGGGCAGGGCCAGGTTACTGAGAAGCTAAGGATCTGTCCCTTCACACAAGCACATGGTGACAAATGACCTCTTCAGTGGGGTGGCCCTTGTTTCTGAGCTGTGTGTACTGAAGACCCTGGGCCCACGACCTCAGGGACAGCCTCTTTCCTCAGTCTGGACTGCTTCCCCATGACGGTCTCCCCCACCACCCCATCAAGAGAGCTCAGATCCAGAGGCTCAGATGCTCTGAAGCTTGCCTGGTTACAGAGAATCCACAGATAGGCTGACGCTGGAGGCAGACTGCCCCTGCTCCCAGCTTGCAGTGCTGTTAAGCAAGTTGTTGAAACTCTCTGCCCCTCTACAATACAATTTTGATACAACAATCTCTAGCGAGAGCATTACATGGCAGCATGAGATCCCTCCCTTTTTCTCCAGGAGAACCATGGCCACCTGGAGGAAGCTGAGGGCCAGAGAACTGGCTGCAGGGCCCCAGGTGGCCTCCTGGTATCCTACTCTCCAGAGCAGGCCTCCAGCACCCAGGCTCTGAGCTCCTTCAGGCCTGTGTTAGAAAGTGAGCTTCCTGCCTACTTCTCTGTGACCTGGACAGGTCGCCTGAGCCTCCCTGCTGCTGTCTCCTCACCCATAAAGGGGCTATACCAGGATAGGTTTCACTGGGTTGCTGTGAGGGTCATTCGAGATGCAGAGCCTGGCATGGGGACATGCTGAGTAAACGTTAGCTGTTCTGGCAAGTGGCTGCCTCTGCCCAACTTCCCCCCTTTCAGCTGTGTCACCAGGGCACTGTGCAGCACCACTGGCACGTGCCCTACATTGGACTCATCTCGGCAGTGACTAGGACAAGGTCTTCTCTGGACGGTGACCTGAGCTCTACTTAGCACACTCTGAAGCCAGGCAGGCCACACTGACAGGCTACTCCCATCACAGCCACTGGGAGGGCAGGAGGAACGAAATGTCTGACAAGGTGGATAAAAGGCAGTTAGTTGAACAGTTATGCCAAGTTGCACATGAAGCTCTCATGAGCAGCCCCCTGTAAAGCCCTCTCACTGCCTTACCAGGCTATCCCAAGATAGGGCAGCTATTTCTCTGCCTGTTCTCCTAGTAAATAGCTCCTGTCAGTGGGGTCTGTGGCAAGGGGCTATTTCCCCTACCTTGAGGCTCCAAGCTCACAGGCTTCTGGGGCAGCGCAGGGAACCAATTGTGAACCAAACCCTAAGCCCAGAAGAGGCCAGATCTGCCTGCAGAGCCTGGGACCAAGCTGATATGAGATAGGGTCCAAGGCCTATAGGGTATCTCCTCTTCCACCTGGTATGCGGACCCACAGGTAGAAGAGGAGAAAGGGCTATTAGAAAGGGCTGAGGTCACCAGAATCAAGTGTCAGTGCTCTTTCTGCTGGTTTAGTGACCCAAAGCCCAGTCTAGATCAGCAACAGTCCTTTCTCTCCCCTTTTGGAAGGGCTGCCAGGAAAGGCTCAGGCCCCCTGGCCTGCTGGGTGAACATTCAGAGGAACTGGAAGTTAAGACTCTTCTTGAATTTCCCATAAGAGCTGGGATATGATGCATGCAGTAATGGGGAGAAGTGGTCCACTGGGATCTCAGGCTCTGCCACTGGCAGGCTGGGGCCAGCGACCTTGCCTTCTGAACCTGACTGCACCTTGAGGACTTCCATTTAAAGATAGCATTCCAGCAAATAATGACTGCTACTAGCAGGACTAACAAGGTTGTGTTTGTCCCTCCAAGTTGTCCTGAGGCTGGGATTTTCTCCATATTAAGCGTCTTGCCCTGTGGCCTCTGGGAGCTGCATTTGTCTCCTCTGCATCCCCACCTCCCATGATTTCTGAGGAACCCTCGGGTAAGAGGATTGGCTCTGGCAGGTCAGAGGCCTACATGAGCCATACAACTGGCCTTTGGGCAGCTAGACTCTGATGGCCATTGCAGGCCTGCTGCCTGACCCCTCGGGTCCCTCTGGGCAGGAACACGATCCCCAGACCAGGCTCCTTGCCCCAGACTGTCACTCTATGCTGCTGCCCATAAGGCTGCGACAGATCCTGGGTTTTGCTCAGCAGTTTGCTAGCCTGTAGGTGGGATAGTTACCCTGCTACCAGTTATTGAGCACTAATATTGCACACACACCCCCTCAGCCGCCTGTATTTAACTACCCATTCAACATCTTCACTGGTTCAATGACTAATAGGCATCTCAAACTCAAACATGTTCAAAGGAGCTATAGTCTTGCCCCAACCTCCCAAACCTGCTCTATGCTGAGCCTTCCCCTCTTGGTTAAAATGTCAGCTGTGTCCTTCTGGTGCTCAGCCAGACCCTTTCCCTCACACCCACATGCTTTCAGACTAGATCTGGAATCTGATCACTTCCATTACTACCCACCATAGTGCAGCTGTCTCTGCTTGGATTACTACATGTCTCTGGGCTTCCCCTTGTCCCTCTCTGCTCAGCAGTTAGAGGGGTCCTTTTAAACTATATACGAGATTATGTCATTCAGCTCAAAGCCCTCCAGTGCCACCTTCCCCATTTCACTTACCAGTAAAAGCTGAAGTCCTTTCAAGGGCCCATGAAGCCTCAGCCATCAGTCCCCTTCCATCCAGCCCTGGTCCTCCCTTACTCCTGCCCACCTTCCTCAGCACTGGCTCAAGGCTACATCAGATGTTTGCTGCTCCTGCCTGAGCTGTGGCCTTGGTCTGGCACACTTCCAGTCGCACTGCCCTGGCCCATTCTCACCTCTTTAACGCTTTGTTTCAATGTCACTCTCACATTTAGCCTGCGTCACCACTGTATTTAAAATTACTCTATTTTTTTTTCTTTTGGTAGAACTCACCACCTAAAACATGGTTCTCAAAATGTGGGCCCAGACCAGTACTACTTGGAAATACAAATTCTAGGGCCACACCAAGTGAGTTGGAAACTGTGGATGGAGCTAATAGTCCATTTTTACAGTATTTCCTCTGGGTGATTCTGAGGCCAACTAGTTTTGAGAACCACTGCTCTGTGCCACAAAATGCACTTTCCTTGCTATTGTCCGTCCTGGGGAGTAGGACAGAAGCTTTTTCTGATCTCTTTTCTTCCTTGCCACATCCCCTTCCTGCACATGGCAGGTGCCCTGTTGCTTTCTGAATAGATGAGGGCTATTTAGTACTAAGAGAGGACTGAGTATTTTACACCCATTTTCTCTTTTAATTCTTAGGACAATCCTGCAAAGAAAATATTTTTATTCCCATTTCGCAAACAAGGGCACAGAGAGGATAAGTGGCATGCCCAGGGTTGCAAAGAAGCAAGGAGAAGAGCCAGATTATACCCAGACTGAAGCCTGGTGCTGAAAACTGTGCTCACTCTCCTCTCACACATTCAATGAGACCAGCTTTACTAAGCACCTTCCTATGGACATGGGATTCACCTTTGAGAGCTTGCAGGCAAGGACTCATTCATGCAAGCCAGACAGTGCTGGGTTCCCTGTGACTCCCTTCTTTCCTCTCTCTCAGAGAGCTGGCTTCCTGATGGAGCCTCCTGGAGCTGGGCAGAGATGTCCAGAGAGCCACTGGGGAAGACTGCCCTTTTCACAATATCAAGTCTTCTGATCCATGAACATGGAATGTTTTTCATTTATTTAGGTCTTCTTTAATTTCTTTCAACAATGTTTTGTCATTTTAAGAGTATTGAGTTTTGTATTTTGTTTGCTAATTTTATTCCTATTTTATTCTTTTTGATGCTATAGTGAATGAAGTTTTCTCTTATTTCAACTTTTTAAAATTGATTTTGATAGAGGGAGGGAAGAGCGAGAGACAGACAGACAGACAGACATGGATTTGTTGTTTCACTTATGTATGCATTCATTGGTTGCTTTCTGCATGTGCCCTGAACAGGTATCAAACCCACAACCTTGGCATGACAGGATGATGCCCTAACCAACTGAGGTACCTGGTCAGGGCTGTAAATGAAGTTTTCTTGATTTTGTCTTCAGTTTGTTGACTGCTACTATATAGATATACAATTGGATTGTGTATGCTAAACTTGTGTCGTGCAATCTTGCTGAATTTTTTATAGTTTTCTAGTGGATTGCTTAAGATTTTTCTATATACAAAACCATGTTACCTACAAATATAAATACATTTACCTTTCTCTTTCCTATGTGGAAGCATTTTATTTCAATTTATTGACTAAGTGCTCTGACTATGACTTCCAATACAATGCTGAATAAAAATGGTAAAAGTAAGAGAATCCTTGTCTTATTCCCTTCTTAGAGAAAAAGTATCCAGTCTTTCTCCATTAAGTATGTTTTCTGTAGAGGCTTTTTGGCAGATTGAGGAAGTTCTTTTATACCCCTAAACCACTGAATGTTCTTATCCATTAAAGGGTGCTGGATTTTATCAATTGCTTTTTTGGGTCTATTGATACAATCATGTGGATTTTGTCCTTTATTCTATTGACATATTATATTAATTGATTTTTCTGGTGTTAAACCGTCCTTGCATTTCTTGGAAAAATCTCATTTGGTCATGGTGTATAATCCTTTTATATATTGTTGGATTCAATTTGTTAATAGTGTGTGGAGCATTTTTGCACCTATATCCAGAAGAAATATTGGTACTCCAGCAATTCTTCTCTGCCTATCCTATACCATCAATCCTTTGCATTGCTGTTTGTCTCCCAACTAAGGAAAAATAATAAACAAAACCCTCTACCTTACTTCCTCCTCCAGCTACTGTCCTATTTCTCTCTTTCCCCTTACAGCAAACTTCTGGAAAGAGCTGGCTATGCTCACACTCCAATTCCCTACCTCTTATCCTTTCTCATATCCACTATTTTCAAGCTTTATCTCCAGCTTCCCACCAAAATCTCCCTTGTTCAAGTGACCAATCTCAAGGTGCTCAGTGTCTGTTCTCTTCTGACTGATGTATCAGCAGCACATGGAGTAGCTAATCACTGCTCCTTCTTCCTTAGACATTCTCTTCACTCTTCTTAGGGACCCCACTAGTTCCTAGCTCTCCTCCCTCACTGTGCCTCTTCCCAACTCCTTCTGCTGGCTTGTCCTCTACTCCCCAATATCTTACTGGGGAGCAGCTCAAGACTCTGCTCTATTTCTCCCTATACTTGCTTGGTGGTGTCTCAACCAACCTCATGGCTTTAAACTCCATCTATATGTCAGTAACACTCACATTCTCTCTCCAACCCAGTCCTCTCGCCCTAGACTTAAATGTCTAACTGCCTGTTTGATATCTAAACTTGAGCTTCTCATAGGTATCTCCGACTAAGCCCCAAAGCAAATTCTCAATCTTCCTACCAAACAAATATATTTGCTATGTGTGGTCTTTCCCATCTCAGTTAATAACTAATCATCTTCCCAGTTGCTTGGATCAAAACATCTTGGAATTACCTTGAAATCTCTCATTCTCTTATGACTTTCTTCCATTTCAATGAAATACGACTGGCTGTACCTTCAGAATACATCAAGAATTCAATTACTTCTCATTGCCAATACCATCCTGGGCCAAGCCACCGTCATCTCTCACCTGTATAACCATGTAATAAGTTCCCAACTGGTCTCTTTGTTTCATCCTTGCATTCTTTTATCTTTTCTCAGCATGGCAGCCACAGGAATTCTTTTAGACCTGAGTCAGGCTCTGCCACTCCTGTGCTTAAAACCTGTCAAGGGCAGCACCTCACTCAGGAAAAGCCAGAGGCATCACTATGATCACAAGGCTCTGCTTATTTACCACTCCATGACTTCTCTGACCTATTTCCTGCTCTCTGTCCCTCCACAGATGTTGCTTCATCCACAGTGGCCTCTTTGTTGTTCTTCTGCACACTCCTGCCTCTGCCTCCAAAACTCTCTGCCCAGGTATAGGTTTAATTCACTCTTTCACCTCCTTTACTCAAATGTTACTAATCTCTGCCCCCACTCCCATCACTCCTGCTTGCCTTCTCTACCTCATCTTTCTTCACTGAGCTCATCACCATCTAAGCTATAATGGGCTTACTTATCTTGTGTATCTGTCTCCTCTAATAGAACTTGCATTCCATGCAGGCAGGGACCTTGTCTTTCCTGCTCATTGCTGTATCCCCAGCCCCTAGAACACATTCTTGAGTGAATGACTGACTGGTTGAATGAAGGAATGAATTAATGAATGCCCAGACAAGAGGCACCACAGTCTGGACCACCCTAGGCAGGCCATTATCAGTAACAGACTCCTCTGACCCACTGGCCTGCCCCAGCTTTCTCTGTAGGGACACTCAGGCTCTCTAACTGCAGGAAGCATGCTGCCCATTCCTGCCTGTCAGAGGTGGCCTGCTTTCTGCCAAAACAAACATGCTTGAAAGGGGTCTTGGGCTCTGTTACAAAACAGCGAAAGAAGGACTGATCTTCTAAGCTTCCTTTTTGAGGGAACCCAGGCTAATAACAGCTTTGCCAGGAAACCTCCAGAGGCTGACTGAGCCCACCTGTAAGTGCCCATACTTGCCCATACATGTCTGCCATCACTAACCCTGGGATTTCTGCATTTCTTCTATCCTTCTTGTAGAAAGGAGATGAGCACTTTTGATGACAGGTCCTGTTTTAATTCCTGTAAGTTCTTCAGCACACAGCCCGAGAAGTCTGATAAATACTGGTGGGAGGGGGGCTGAAAGAGGGGCAAATCTGGGTTCTATGTGGGATTCTGCAAAGGGTTCTCATTCTAAGCAAGCAGTGAGAGAGACAGAGAGAGGGAGGAGAAAGAGGGTGCGATGGAGATAGGGATAGACAGAGATAGAGGTAAGATAGAGAGAGACAGAGCTAGAGCTTTAGAGGTAGAGAGAGAGGAGGGAAGGGGAGGGAAGGGAAGGGAAAAGAGAAGAGTGTAAGAGATAGGCTAGGGTGGTGGCCAGCAAGCAGACCAAGTGTGACTAAGTCCTCCGTGGGTTGCGACAAAGCACAGCCTTTGGGCTCAGAACATCAGCCCTCATTTCTCATCTCTGGTCCCTGGACTAGCTGTGTCATCTTGCATAATTACTTAGACTCTTTGACCTGCAGTTTCTTTTTTATTTTTTAATTTTGTTATATAGTAAAACATGCACAAAGACATAATTGCAAAATGAACACCTTTGTAACTATGACTACCATCTTGACTTCTGTGGTATTCATTTCTTTGCTTTTCTTTATATTTTTGCTTCCTAATTACCTATCCATAAATAATATATGTAGTTTACTTCTGCCCTATTTTTCAACTTTATAAACTTTATATAAGTGGGATCATAAAGGACATTATTAGGCTTCCCAAGTCCCACAGTATGTTTTAGGATTCAGGAATGTTGGGTAGAGCTATAATTAATTCATTTTCATTCTTGTAGAATAAATCCTATTTATTTGTCATCAGGCCATCTTAAATAAGGCTGCTGTGAACATGTGATGTGTATGAGTCTCCTGGCATACCTGTGCACATATTTCTCTTTGGAACATGCCTAGCAGTGGAATTGCTGAAACATAGGCATGCACCGACTTTTGCAGATACTGCCAACTACTTGCCTAACAATATATGCAAGTGCCTGTGGCCTGCTATTCTCATCACTGTTTGGAATGTGCAGTCCTTTTCATTTAGTCATGCAGGTGGATGAGTGGAAGGATCGTGTTGTGGTTTAATCTGCATTTCCCTAATTACTACTGAGGTTACCACGTGTGTTCATTGGTCACAAGGATTTCCTCTGCTGCAATGTGGCTGGCTGTTCAAGTCTCTTGCCTGTTTTCTACTGGCTTGTCTGTCTTGGCCTTATTGGTTTGCAAGAGTTTGAGGAGTGAGTCTTTTGATGGTTGTATATGTAGCAAGTACCTTCTTCCAACGTGTAGCTTATCTTTTCATTTTCTCAATCTATTTTTTAAAGAATAAATACTCTTCATTCTATATCACAGGTGGCAAACACAAGGCCTGCAGGCCACCTTGTTTTATCCAGCCCGGTACCTTGTTTCCACCCAGTGGCAGCACTGAGCTCTTGCTTAACTGTTAAGGAGTAGTTACATTTATACAATCCCTAAAATTACATTCGACCCTTTGAAGGCAACCGTGAGGCTGATGTGGTCCCCAGTGAAAATGAGTTTGAAACCCCTGTTCTATATAGTATAATTTGTCAATCTTTTCCCAAAGATTAATGACTCTTTTAATTCATTTAAAAAGTCTTTCTCTAACCCAACATCATGGCTATGTTCTCATTTTTCCAATGTTCAAAGGCGTCACCTGTCATAAAGCAAAGTTCAGCTATATGGAAGTCTACTTGTGGGCTCTATTCTGTTTGTTGGTTTACTTTTAACCACTTTGCACCAAAGGAAGTCCACAGAGGATGCAAAAATCCCTGGGTGAGCTTGGGTCCTCCCAAGCAGTTCAGCTAGGGCTAGGGGTCATATTTGCTGCGATCAGCAGTGGGGAGGAGGCTATGGCTAACAGTGTGAGGCCATTTATGAAGCCCAGAAAAGAAACTCTGACTTTCAAAGTTATAATGACTCCTCTACATAAGAGACGTGTGGTTGTATGAAAGGTGGTCAGGAACTATATAGCCAGGAATGGGAGAGGAGAGCTGGTGAGGTAAGGAGTGAAGGAAGGGGCTCAGCCTGTGGGGCCTACACAATCTAGAGGTGTGCTGTGAGCCCCAAAAGATAAACTTTTGCCTCTGTCTGGAGTCAGAGCCAATTAAACTCTGTGTGGGGAAACAGAGGACTTCCATGATTCCTGTGGTCAGAACCTCAGCATCCTGAGGGCCCCTGGTCTACCCATTCAGCAGGGAGTTGGTGGCCCCAGCCCAGCAGGAGTGGTGATCCCTTCTAAAAGCTCTTTTCATAATTACTTCTTAGACATCAACCTACAGAAACAGCAACTGCCTAGCTGGGAGTCATCTTTCCCTTCTCTGGCACCCCATGTCCAGACCATCAGCAAAACCCTGCAGCTCCACCTTCAGAACACATTTACAACTGACCACTCTTCACGGTCTTCTCCACTCCCACACCAGCCCATGTCCCCATGACTCTTGTCCCATGACTGTCCCAGACTGTTGTGTCCACCTTTGTCTATGGCCCACCCTTAACATGGCAGCCAGAGAGCTCTTTTTATAAACCTAAGTCAGGTCATGTCTGTCTCTTGCTCAGAGCCCTCCCTGAAATCTCCACCACGTTCCCAGGCCTTCATGACTTCTGTCATCCCAGGTCCTCCACTCTTCTGTCCTCTCTCCCTCAGACCCACTGGCCTTCCTGAGATTCCTTCTGTTCCCTTCTATCAGTCCCACCTCAGGGCCAATGCACTTGCTGGTCCCTCTGCCTAAATGCTCTTCCCCTGCATTCTCCTGGCGACTCCATTAAGCTGGCTGGGCTACAACCACTAATGCAACACCAGTTCTGTCCTTCCACTTAGCTTTATGTTGCTCATCGCAGTTTCTCACTGCTGGATGTAATGTGACATGTTAACTTGCCTAACTCTGTCTCCCACAGTTCAATGCAGAGGAAGGGAGGGTGGAGGCATCACCTACTTTTACTTTGTTTACCACTGAACTCTTCGTGTCTAGAACAAAACCTGGTACATTTTAGGCATTCAATAAATGTTATGAATAAAGGAGGAAGTGTGTAAATGGGAACTACTGGTTTCTGATTAGTGATGGGGGCAGATTTTGTGGGCAGTGCAAGGGACCTCTGCAGCTGCAGCAGGTGCCACAGAGGGAAGGATACTGTACCTAGGCATCTGATATGACCCTGTGGGTGCTCACTTCTGGCCTTTGTGCAGAACTCAGCCACCTGAAGCACCCAGCAGGGGTCTGATGCTGAGCACCAAGTATGCAAAAGGCCAAGGACTGTGTGGTTGGAGGACGGCATGCCTCTGAAAAGGGGTCCTGATTTCCCATCAGGGTCTGTTTGGTGTACCTGAGGGACTGCTCTTGAGGGCCTGCAGCACAAGAGGACAACAGTGCCTGCCTGCCTTAAGAAGCATGGGACACAGCCAGGGAGTCCTGACCAAGAGGGGTCCTGTAGGCCCAATGTGGGGTGAGGGGCATGATTACCTGGATGCAAGGGTTCTAGAGGGTGAACATGCGGGCTATGGGCAGTACTTCCACCAAATGGGGCCCAGATGACCCGGCGGATGGCCTGCACCCAGTTCTCCATGTCACGTTGAGAACTGGCCATGAGCAGGAGCACCTCAGGGTTGGCCGGCACCTTTTCCTGCTCCTCGGCATCTGCAAGACAGGGAGACACAGGCTTACTACAGGGACCCTTGTGCAGACACAAGGTGCCTTTCCCCACAGCACTCTCTCCATCCCCCAAAGCAGTTAGCTTTTTATTCCCTGGACTGTGGGAAAGCTGTCTCTCCAAAACCTTTCAGCAAGAGCTGTACTCTAGGTTCTATTTTTGCAGCCTATTCCTTTCACACCTCACATATCTGTCTTTGTGACACTTCGGGGTTTCTCTTTTCTCCCTCAGTCTTGTTTTTCTGTATCGAATCAGAATTATTAAAATCACCCTGGGGCACTATTTTTAAAAGCATGCAGGTTAGAGGCCAGTGGAGAAGTTGGGTACCCAGAGTGAAATTCCAGAATTCTGCACCTGTCCCCACTCACATCTGAAGGCAGAAGATGGGAGAGCTCTATTTCTGAACCAACTTTTTCCTATAGTAACTTCGGTGGTTCTCATGTTTTCATGTGTCAATGTTTCATCCTTCACATGCAAATGAATTAATCTTTGGGATATATATAAAACCATTTACACTGAACTTCATAGGCAATTTAAAGACTTTCAAGAATGATCTTGTCTTTATGCACCCCCTTCCCCCGACATCACACAATATGTAACTCACCTATGTACTTGCCTAAGTTCACAGAGCCTCTGACCCTAACCAGGGTTGCCTGCTGGTGGGGTGAAGCTCAGGAACCTGTGTTCCCAAGGAAATAGAATGGCAGTGGGGACAACTGTGACACCCAAGACGATCCTTACTGGAGGCTGCAGCCCCAGAACAGAGATCACACAGAAGTAAGAGCTTACTGAGCACTTAGTACCTGCCTGAGACCTTTTTACAAGCTGCAGACACTTTAATGAACAAAGCTGATAGACACACCTGCCTTCCTAGGATTCTTTAACCTTCATAGAAGTGCTGAGGGAAATATTTTTACTATCTTCATTTTACAGAAGAGGAAACAGAAGCACAGGGTGATTAAAGAACTTGCCTGAATTCACACAGCTAATGTGTAGTAAAGTCAAGGATTCAAAATTCCCAGCTCTGGGTTCTGACCCACTCCATGTTCCCATCATCCTCCACAAACAAGGTGGCTTGCTGGGGTCAGGCTGTTGTGGTCACAGCAATGCCACTGAGGACTGGGGAAGCTGCCTAGGCTGCTCTGAGAGCTGGAGCAGGGGAAGAGGTGTATCCTCACTGAGGGGGTGCAGGGAGCTAGGTGGAAAGCAGGAGATTCCAGTGGGATACAAAGCTCAGAAAGGTGGTGAGCAAGAAGACAAGACTGCCTGAGCCCTAGGGTGCCTTCCCGGGCCCCTCACTACACATCCCACCCTGCTCCTTTGGGTCTATGCAGCCACTGAGCAGCAGAGCTGCAGAGATGGAGAGGAAGACAGCTTGAAGCAGCGATAGCACAGCCTGAAGGCCAATAGGTGGTGTGGACCTGCTGAAAACACAGGCTATCCCACAGCTCAGCCAGCTGCTGGGGTCATGTGTGGGGTGTGGGCACTGCCACGGAGGTGAAGACAATGGCTCTGCATGGACTGTGAGGGATGAAATGGCTGAGTGGTCCAGGTGGGGATGGGAAGCTGGATGCCACCAGAAAGCTTTTCTGGAAAAGAGTCTCAAGATGACTTAGAGATCCACGGCCTTGAGAACTTGCTGTGGTTACTTGTTTGTTCTAAATGAATACTGAAGTTTGTACCTAATTGGAATATCTCATTTTGCAATTTTTTTTCCCAAAGAGGGCCACCCAAGTCATATAGGCTTCACACAAACTTCATCTACACACTTGGACCTGCCATGCCCAGATGCTGACAGATGCTCTCGAATCCATCTGTACTCCCGCCCATAGTCCTGCTCTCATGATGCTCCAAGCTTATGTACTTAACTTTTAATTTATTTTTCATGTATGTATGTTTATTTTTGGGGAGGACCCAAAAACCCAGAATTTACTTATAAAAATTGTGTATTTATTCTTACATGTTTAAATTTCAGTTGCTTTCAAAGCACTCTCCATTTGATGCAATACACCTATCGAGACATTTTTTCCACTGCTCAAACAGTTTTTGAATACCTATTACTGCTTCTATCATTTTTTGTTTTACCTCTTCCACACAGAAAAAACATTTCTGTTTGAGGGCATTTTTCACCCAGGGAAACAAAAAAAAAGTCACTAGGGATGAGATTAGGTGAATAGGAGGGTAAGGTGAGGGGGTCATGCTGTTCTCAGTCAAAAACTGCTGAACATTCAGCACCATATGGGCAGGTGCACCTTGTAAATCACCCATCATGAAATGGGCAATACATTGCAAGAGTCTTTAAAAAAAATTCACTGAGGTTGAATGTAGCCTCACAACACCAGCAGGTACACTGATACAGATGGGTTCCTAGAACACTCACCTTGTGGGGGACAGCTGTACTACAAAAGGCCCATCCTCCAAAAGACAATTCTGTTTTTTGGGGTCCCCTCTCATATATATGTTATATACATATGTTTAACTTTTAAAGAAATTGCCACAAACTGCTTTCCAAAGTAACTGCATCCTTTACAGTCCCATCAGCAACATACAAGAGTTCCAGTTCCTCCACTTTCTCACCAACACTTGGTCTGGTCAGCCTTTTTACTTTTAGCCATTATAATGGGTGTGTAGCAGTACAGCATTGTGTTTGAATTTGCATTTCCCAAAATGACTAATGATGTTAGCCATCTTTTTATGTATTTAATTGCCATCCGTGTATCTTCTTTGGTGAAATATCTGTTGAAATCATTTGTCCATTATTTCAAAGTGTTGTTCATTTCTTTTTATTATTGAGGTCTGAGAGTTCTTTACCTATTCTGGATACAGGCCTCTTATAAGATATATGCTTTGCAAATATTTCTCCCAGTCTGTGCCATTTCCTTTCATTCTATTCACTGTGTATTTCCAAAAGGAGAAGTTTTTAATTTTGATAAAGCCCAGTTTACGCACTTTTTCCTTTTATTGAGTGTGCTTCTGGTTTTGTATTTAATAAACTTTTCCTTAAGCCAAGGTCACAAAAGTTTTCTTCTAGAAGTTCCATAGTTTTAGGGCTTATATTTAGGTCTGTGAGTTAGTTTTCATATATGGTACAAGATAGGAATTGGAATTTGTCCAATTTTGCACATGGCTGCCCAGTTGTTCTGGCACCATTTTGAAAAGACTATCCTTTCTCTGTTGACTTGCCAGTGCTCCTACATAGGGAATCACACCATCTGCAAATAAAGACAGTTTTAGTTCTTACTTTCCAATCTGGAAAATTTCATTTATATTTCTTGTCTTATTGCACTGACTACAGCCTCAAATACAATGTTAAATAGAAGTGGAGTGAGTGGACATCCCTGTCTTGTTCATCTTATGGCAAAAGCATTTGGTTTTTTCACCATTAAGCATACCTGCTATAGGTTTTTTTCTGTCAATGTTCTTTCTCAGGTTGAGGAAGTTCTCTTCTATTTCCAATTTGCTGAGTGTTCTTTCTTTTTTTAATCAGAAATGGATGTTGGATTTTGTCAATTGTTTTTTATGTATGTATTGAAGATATTGCATGAATATTTTCAGTTTATTAATATGATAAATTATGTTGATGAATTTTCAAATCTTAAACCAACCTTGCATTCCTGGAATCCTGATTAATCATGATGTATTATCCTTTTTATATATTGTTGAATTAAATTTGCTAACATTTTGTTGAGGATTTTTCATTTATATTCCTAAAGGATATTGGTCTACCATTTTCTTTGTTGGTTTTGGTATCAGGATCATGCTGGCTTCAGAGCATCACAATGTCATGTGGCACAGACCATATGAACTAAAACCTAAAATATTTGCTACCTAGCCCTTTAGGAAAGAGCTTAATCAGAAAAATAAAGACAAAAATATAAACAAAGTCACTAAAACAAAAAACTGTGGATTTTTTTTTTGAGATTAATAAAATCAGGAATTTCCCCACATGCATGTGGTGATGAGTTCCCAAGGGAGTTTTTCTCTCTGAGCAGCTCTTTCCCCCTCAGTATTATATCTTGAGAACTCTAGACACATTGGTATCTCCCATCTCCAAGCTGTCTTCTTAATTCACGGAGCCCTGTGATCTACACCTGGGTTTCCTTTTCCTGCATCACAGCCTGCAGACTTTCTTAGGGAAGTAAGTCAGTCATTGCCCGATGTTCAGGGTCTTAAAAAACATGTTTCTTACATTTTATCTTCTTTTGTGGATGTTTTAGGAAGGAGACTAAGTCAGTGACCTAGTTAAGGCCCAAACCAGCATATACTGGCTCAAAATCCTGCCATGACCACCGCTGCCTCAACAAAGTCCTTGCAATGGTCTTCCAAGCTGCTCATCTCCTCACCCGCTGCTCCTCTGACTTCCTGCTGCTCTCTTCTTTGGTCTTTGTTATTCCTGGAAAAACCAGGTATGTCCCTGTGTTTGCTCTGCCCTTGTTATTGCCAGGAAAGCAGTTATCCCAGATACTTACACAACCTGCCTTATCTTGTCAGGTCTTCCCTCAAATGTCACCTTCCTTGGGGAATCTTTCTGCTGCTCTATTTACACCTCACTCCACATCCCCCACCACTACCCATTCCCCTCCCTGATCTTAATTTTTCCATAGGTATATCACAATCCAGTACATATGTATTTTGTTTTATGACCTGCTTATTTATGCTTTTTACTTTTGATCCACCCCCACTCTGTATATTTTATAAGCACCTGCAGAACATGAGGCAGTGCCTGGCATGGGAGGGCATCACCAAATCTGTGATGGATGAAAGGTTAATAGGAGCGGCAGCAGAATCCTAGTGGCTGGCACAGACAGAGCACTCACTCAAAAGTAGGCATGAAGTTAATGAATTGAGGAACCTTATAAGTGTGAACATTCACAAGGCAAGTGGTGTCAATATCCCCATTTTTGGGGAAAAGATGGAGAAAATATTTGTAAATCATGTATGTGATAAGGGGTTAATATACAAAATATATAAAGAACTCATATGACTCAATAGTAAAAACAAAAACAATCATTTAAAAATGGGCAGAGGATCTGAACAGACATTTTTTCAAAGATGACATACAGATGATCTCAATAGGTCCATGAAAAGATGCTTAACATCATTAATCACCAGGAAAATACAAATCAAAACACAAAATACCACCTCACCCCGTTAGAATGACTATCATCAAAAAGACAAGAGATAGCAAGCGTTAGTGAGAATGTGGAAAAGGGGAATCCTTGTTCACCATTAGTGGGAATGTAAATTGGTTCAGCCACTATGAAACAGAATTGTGGTTTCTCAAAAAATTAAAAACAATTACCATATGATCCAACAATTCAACCTCTGGGTATTTATCTTAAGGAAGCAATGGCATAACTCAAAAATACATGTGTACCCTCATGTTCATTGCAGGACTATTCACCATAGCCAAGACTTGGAAACATTGAGGGGTGAATAGATAAAGAAAACATGATACATGTATAATGTTATTTAGCCATAAAAAAGAATGACATATTGCCATTTACAACAAGGATGGACCCTGAGGACACTATGCTGAGTGAAATAAGTCAGATAGAGAATGACAAATACTGTGTATGTTCTCACTTACATGTGAATCTAAAAAACATAATAACAAAAACAAACAAAATGAAGCTCAGAGAACAGATTGGTGGTTGCCAGAGGCAGGGGGGGAGTCAAAAGTTACAAATTTCCAGTTATGAAAAAAGTAAGTCATGGGGATATAGTGTACAGCATGATAACTAAAGTTAATAATAACATATTACATATTTGAAAGTTGCTGAGAGAGCAGATCTTAAAAGTTCTCATCACAAGAAAAAAATTCTATAATTATGCATGGTGATGGATGTTAACTAGACTTAATGTGATCATTTCACACTATATATTATTATCAAATCATTATGTTGGATACCTGGAACTAATACAATCTTTGTGTCAATTACACTTCAATAATAAATAAACAAAGGGGGAAAAACTGAAGCCCAAGGATGTCAGAAACATGCCCAAGCTGTATAACCTGTGAACTATGACCCCAGGCAGTCTGGCTCCTGACTGGACCCTGCACTGCTTGTTCAAGCCAGCCCAGCTTTTCTTGTTCCCAGCTGAGCTGTCTTCCCCTTTGAGCTCCTGAATCTAAAAACTTTCTTTTGTAAGTCTCTTTACACTCATGCAAGTGACTTTTTAGGGGAGAGAAAGTAATTCCAAAGTGCAGCAGGTCCCAGCAAGGGTTCCAGAACAAGAACTTCTATCTTTCAACTGTTCTATATGTAATTTTTCATAATAAAGAGAAAAAACAGTAAATGATACATGTAAAAGTATTTTGTAAACCACTGCAGCCCATGAGACTCACTGCATGACAGTCCAGTGAAAAAGTTTTCTGTCTCACTTTTGCCTTCCTCTCTTCCAAAATAATACACACTGCACCTTACAAAGATGAAATGACTTAGGAAAAAATTGTACGAGTGCTTTTGAATGTAGCTTCTTTCAGTCAGAAAACAATTTCTAAGGCTTTCTTTTTGGCATTTGAGGAAGATGCCTAAACTGAGGGAGGGGCCGAGACATGTTTATCCCACGAGGCCAAGCAGTGGAGGCCTCACTTTTCTTTTTTGCCATCTTGAAACCTGTGGTGCCTGCCAGGAACAGAACTTCTGCAACAGCAAATATGTCTGGAAGGCTGTGGTCCAAGGCCATTTTTGCTGGCTATAAACGGGGTCTCTGGAACCAGAGGGAGCACACAGCTCTTCTTAAAATTGAAGGTGTTTATGCTCGAGATGAAACTGAATTCTATCTAGGAAAATGATGTGCTTATGTGTACAAAGCAAAGAACAACACAGTGACTCCTGTTGGTAAACCAAACAAAACCAGAGTAATCTGGGGAAAGGTAACTCATGCTCATGGAAACAGTGGCATGGTTCGTGCTAAATTCCGAAGCAACCTTCCTGCTAAGGCCATTGGACACAGAATCCGTGTAATGCTGTACCCCTCCAGGATTTAAACTTATTGATAAATAAATAACAACCCTGACTGTGTGGGTTGGTTGGAGGCCCTCTGGCAAAGTGAAGGATTCCGGGTTGGAAGACATGGTTGGGTTGCAGGTTCAATCCCTGGTCAAGATGCAAAGGGGAGCCAACTAATGACTGTTTCTCTCACACGTCTATGGTTCTCATCTTTTTCTCCCTCTCTCCCCTCTCAAATAAATAAATAAAATCTATTTTAAAGAGTAAAAAAAAAGTTTTCTGCCTGATGTACTTAATAAGATAATATCTGAATTAGTCTGCCCCTATAAGGATTTATGGACAGTGTTTTAAAAATAAAGGAAGTAACTATTTAAAGGTTACACCAGCTGCAATGTATGATTTGTCACAGGACCCACAATCATTTTATTTGCTGCCCAGGGGAGCAAGGAGCTCTAGAGATGGCCCCAAAAAGTATTCCTAGAGATGAAGGCCAAGTGCAGGGACACAGCTCTCTGGAGTAGTGTAGTTCAATGAAAATATAATTCAAGACCCATGTATGATTTTAAATGTTTAAGTAGCTACATTAAAAAGTATAAATAGGTGAAATTATTTTTAATAATATCTTTTATTTATCCCAATACATCTGAAATACTTTCATTCACTTCAATACAATAAAAAATTACTGATACAGCTCTTTCTTCTCAGTGAGGTGGTGGAGACACAGCAGACACAGACACAGACGCAGATCTTGGTGAGATCCTGACTGGCAGGACCATCACTCCTAAGGATGAGCCCAGCAACACCATTGAGAAGGTCAAAGCTAAAATCCAAGACAAGGAGGGCATCCTCCTGCCCAGTGGCATCTGATTTTTGCAGGCAAACAGCTGGAGGATGGCTGCACTCTTTCAAACTACAACATTCAGAAAGAGTCCACCCAGCACTTGGTGCTTTGTCTATGGGGTGGCCTCATCGAGCCCTCCGTAGGCCAGCTTGCCCACAAGTGCAACTGCGACAGGATGATCTGCTGCAAATGTTACTTTTGCCTGCAATGTGCTTGTGCTGTCAATGGCCATGAGAAGAAGTGTGGCCGCACCAACAACCTGCACTCTAAGAAGGTTTAATAAGGCCCTTCTACCACCTCCCTGACCCACAGGATGGCCTTGTGCCTGAACCCTGTGACCCTGGGTCCTCAATAATGTTTCCCTTTCATTGAAGAAAAAATTATTGAAAACTTCTAGCCAAGATGGAGGCATAGGTGATAGACTTTGCCTCCTTGCACAACCAAAAGAAGGACAACAACAAATTTAAAAACAAAAAACAACCAGAACTACCAGAAAATCAAACTGTATGGAGGTCTGACAATGAAGGAGTTAAAGAAGAAACATTCATCCAGACTGGTAGAAGGGGTGGATGGGCAGCCAAGGAGGAGAGGACATGCAGCAAGGTGCAGCTGGAGGACTGGGCAGGAGAGGTAGGGCTTGTGGTCCCACATTTGCGTGCGGATAAACCTGGAGGAACAACTGGGGAACGAGACAGGGTTCCAGCACAGGAAAAGAAAGCCTCAAAGCCTCTGCTGTAAAAACCTGTGAAGTTTTATGGCAGGAGAAACTCCCAGCCTCACAGGAGAGTTCGTTGGAGACACCCACACGATTCTAGAACATGCACAAAGCAACCCACCTGGGAATTAGCACCAGAAGGGCCCAAATTGCTGTGGGTAGTGGGAGAAATGACTGAAAGCCAGCCAAGAGCCAAGTAAGGGCACTGTTCCCTCTCTGACCCTTCTCCCCAGACAGCACCACAATGCAGCAGATATCAGTTGCCCCACTTTGGTGAATATCTAAGGCTCCGATCCTTACTACATAACACGTGTGCCAAGATAAAGAAATATGGTCCAAATGAAAGAACAGATCAAAGCTCTAGAAAAAGAACTAAACAAAATGAAGATAAGCAACATATCAGATGCAGAGTTCAAAACACTGGTAATCAGGAAGCTCACAGAAATGATTGAGTACAGTTGCAAAATAAAGGAAGAAATCAAGGCTATGCAAAGTGAAATAAAGAAAAATATACAGGGAACCAACAGTTAAGAGAAGAAAACTGGGACTCAAATTAACATTTTGGAGCAAAAGGAAGAAACAAACATTCAACTAGAACAGAATCAAGAAACAAGAATGCAAAAAAATGAGGAGAGGCTTAGGAACCTCTGGGACAACTTTAAACGTTCCAATATATGAATCATAGCGGTACCAGAAGGAGAAGAGGAAGAGCAAGATATTGAAAACTTATTTGAAAAAATAATGAAGGAAAACTTCCCCAATCTGGTGAATGAAATAGACTTCCAGGAAGTCCAGGAAGCTCTGAGAGTCCCAAAGAAGTTGGACCCAAGGAAGCACATACCAAGGCACATCATAATTACATTACCCAACATTAAAGATAAGGACAGAATCTTAAAAGCAGCTAGAGCAAAGGGGACAGTTACCTACAAAGGAGTTCCCATCAGACTATCAGCTGATTTCTCAAAAAAGGGAAGGGTTTACAGGAACAAATATAGAGGACACATGGACAAAACTACAGGGCTTGGAAATGGAAGGGAGGTGGGGAGGGATGGGTGGGTGGGCTGGAATGGGAATAAAAGATTGAAACTGTACTGAATAATCTAAAAAAAAAAAAAAATCCTTGCAGGCAAGAAGGGGCTGGAAATAAATACTCTGAGTCATGAAAGGAAGGACCTACATCCCAGATTACTCTATCCAGCAAAGCTATCATTTAGAATGGAATGGCAGATAAAGTGCTTCTCACATAGGGTCAAGTTAAAAGAGTTCATCATCACCAAACCCTTATTATATGAGATGTTAAAGGGACTTATCTAAGAAAAAGAAGATCACAATTATGAACAGTAAAAAGACAACAAACTCACAACTATTGACAACTGAACCTAAAAGACAAAATCAAAAACAAACTAAGCAACAACTAGAACAGGAACAGAATCACAGAAATAGAGATCACATGGAGGGTAAACAGTGGGGAATGGGAGTGGGGACAATGGTGGGGAAGGTACAGGGAATAAGAAGCATAAATGGTAGACACAAAATAGACAGGGGGAGATTAAGAATAGAATAGGAAATGTAGCCAAAGAACCTATATGTACAACCCATGGACATGAACTAAAGGGTGGGGGGAATGCTGGTGGAAGGGGGGTGAAGGGCAGAGGGAAATAAAGGGGAGAAAAAAATCAGACAACTGTAATAGCATAACCGATAAAATATACTTTAAAAAATAAATTACTGATATATAAAACTAAGTTACTGAGCCATATAAAATTAAATCTTCAAAATCTGGTGTATTTTGTACTAACTGCACATCTGAATTTGGACTACCCATATTTCAGGTGCTCAGTAGCCACACCTGGCTGGTGGCTACTGGCTTGGACAGTTTTATGGTTGCCTAGACTGGGCTGGAGTGGGAAGAGAGAAGACCACCCTCAGATATCCTGAGTCTGCCCTTGTGTGCGGTGCCAGATCTGGGTGATGCCTGTAAGCCAGCTGGGCTTTTCTGCCCATCCCTAGGTGCACCAGGCCGAGCCTGAGCAGGGGTAAAATCTGCCTACATGTCCTCCTGTCTTCACTCATTTCTCTTAATCCACTTGGAGCCACCAAAAGTCACTTGCCCTTCAAGTGTTAATTATCCTCTGATCTGGTGTCCCTGAAGCCTGCCCTTGACCCTGGCTACCCACTTATTCCTGGGCAAATGCCTCCTGCTCTTCAGATGGCTGATGGGGCAGAAAGGCATGGGGCAAGAAATGGTGGGGCTGTGGTAGGAGGAGCAGTGTCCAGGCACTGCCAGGCTGGGCAGGAACCCAGGTGGTAGGAATCCAGGCAGTGTGCAGAGGCAGGGGGCTCAGGGTAGGAGCAGTAACCTCCAGGCATGTGCTTTGCTCTATCCTCAGGCCCTTTTGTTGTTCCTGGAACCTGTGCACCTCTCAACACTCCAAGGTCGATCTGTCCAGGGTGGGGCAAGGAGGTACAGTGCAGGGGCTACCTTGGTTTCCTACAGTGGAAATCCCAATGCAGGTTCCTGGCACCTGCCACTCTGCACTATCCCTCCCCTCGGAGGAATTCCCTGTATTTTCGGAGAGAGCACAGGAAGTGAGGCGTGGCTACTGCTGAGTCCATCCTGTTACCCCAGCAGCAAGGGGCTGAGAGCACAGGGCTGGGCCCCAGTCCCACTGGCTTTGTGCCTCCAGGTTCTCCTCTTCATGCAAGAAGCCTGAAAAATGAAAGTGCTTACTGGCCACATCATCTTTCCATGTTTCCATCTCTTCATCAACAAGCAGTCAGTAATTGGATCTTACCTGTGGGGTTCTGGTGAGGATTTGAATGAGACAAGGAGGCTGTGGACTGGGCAATGCATGCAAATGCTCTATCAGTGCAGTTGTACCCTGTAGTCGCTGTCATGCCTGTGTTAAAGACAGGGAAGCCAAAGCTCTAAGAGCTTCCAGTGGCCCAGGGCCACCCAGCTGAGCAATGGCACAGCCAGGATTTGAACTTAGCATTGCTAGATTCTTTCCCTGAAATCAGCTAACAGCTGTGGTAGGCAGTTAGATAGACATGAGCAGAGCAAGGACGATAGGCCAGGTACAGAAGGTCACCAGGGCAGAAAGCCCTGGGTGCTTAGCAAGGGGCAAACTGGGAAAACAAGGACCTTGCCCCCAGGGTAGTCTTTTCACCCCTAACATATCACTGGTCTTGTGGCTTGGACACACCCCTGACCTTTCCTCCCCTGACAT
>CM052542.1:96720186-96736971 GCA_028533065.1 Trachops cirrhosus | reverse complement strand
TGGTGTAGCTTAGTGGATTAAGCGCAGGCCTGTGAACCAAGAGATCACGGTTCGATTCCCAGTCAGGGCACATGCCTGGGTTGCAGGCCAGTTCCCAGCAGGGAATGCACAGGAAGCAACCATACATTGATATTTCTCTCCCTCTCTCCTTCCCTTCCCCTCTGAAGATAAATAAATAAAATCTTAAAAAAAAAAAAAGCTAGAGGGGAGGATGTAGTTATTATTATTGTTGTTATTATTTTTCAATTATCTGTTTACATATGCAAAAACCTAAGTCAGTGAACTGAAAAAGCACTACAAGCGATAAGCGAATTCAGTAAGGTAGCCACACACAAAATTTATATTCAGAAATTACAATCTGTTTATAGATTAGAAAAAAACAGAAATGTATGCCATCACATAAATAGGAAAACAACATAACAGAGATGCCAGTTCCCCCTAATTTAGTCTGTAAATTTAACACAAAACACTAATAGTATTTTTAAAAATTAGACAAGTTGATTCTAACATTCATAAGCAAAAGTAGCAAATGCATTTTTGTAAAAAAGAATAATGAAGTTAGAGCAGCCCTATCAATTATAAAAACAGAATAGAGTATATACCTACAATAATGAAAACAGCATGGCACTGCATAACACAAACAGGGATAGACTCCAACACATAGGGGAGCTCAGAGTAAAATTAGGGAGTTATTTCAAATGGGCAAGTACAAGATGGGTTATTTAGTAAATGGAATAGGAACAGATAGATGAAAAATTAACAAGTTGAGCCCTGGTTGCTGTGGATCAGTGAACTGAGCACCAGCCTGTGAACCAAAGGGGTTACTGGTTCAATTCCCAGTCAGGGCACATGCCTGAGTTGTTTTTAAATCCTTAAAAATTAGCAAGTTGAATCCTTATATCACACCTAATAATATAATACAAATTCATGAGAGATCAAGGATTTAAAGATGAAAAATGAAATGACAAGAGAACTAGGGTTAACCGTGGGTTAAATTTCATATTACCTCGAGGTGGTAAAGGCCTGTCTAAATATACTCTAAAACTAGAGGCCTGGCTGCTGTGGCTCAGTGGACTGGGTGTTGGCCCATGAACCAAAAGGTCGCCAGTTCGATTCCTAGTCAGGGTACATGCCTGGGTTTTAGGCCAGGTCCCCCACTGGGGGCATGGGAGAGGAAACCAATCAGTATTTCCCTCTCTTTCTCCCTCCCTATTCTCTAAAAGTAAATAAACAACTAATTAAAGTTAAAAAGAAACACCAGAGGCTACAAAACAAAATTTCACTACAGGAAAGTTAAAAATATTTGCATGGTAAAAGAGAGAAAGTATAAAGGCAATGGACAAAAAGAGATGGGAGGAATATATATTCAGATTTGGAATCTTCTCTGCTAGATCAGTGAAAAAAACAATGACATGCCATCATGTTTTGCAGAGGGAGGGGAAGAGGGGGAAGAAAGATACACTTACTTGTTTGAATATGTGCAAAATAACTATGGAAGGAGAAAGATGACTGGGTGGGAAGTGGGTGGCTAGGGGAAAAGGATGGGTGTGGGGAGAATGACTTTTTGCCTTTTGTTATTTAAACCATGTTACCTATTTTAACAACTAAATAAAAATAGAATTTAATATCAAGTGACAATGAGCCCTGGCCAAGTAGGTCAGTTGGTTAAATAGTTGACCCGATACAGCAAGGTTGTGGGTTGGATCCCTGGTCAGAGCACATATGAAAATCTACCAGTGAATGCAATAATATGTGGACAACAAAGTGATGTTTCTCACACTCTCTCTCTCTCCAAGATTAATAAAAAAATTAAAAATAAAAAAATTGAAATAAAGTAACAATGACAGAAACCTGTTCACATCATGTGAAAAAGCAATGGGGGCAGTAAGTAGAGCTGCAGACTTCAAACTGAGTGGGGAATCAGCCATGGTGGCACGTGGGCACCTAGGAGTTGCTCAGAACCTGAGGGGACAGTGAGGAAAGTGGGTAGACCTTTACTGTTGACAGGAGTAGATTTTGCACAGCCTCTTTATGAGAAATAATTTGACAATATCTATCAAAATTTTATTTTACTTATTGATTTTAGAGAGAGAGAGAGGAAACATCAATTTGTTGTTCCATTCATTCACACACCCATTAGTTCTTTCTTGTATATGTCTTGACCGGGGATTGAACACGCAGCCTTGGTGTATTGGGATGACATTCTGACCAACTGAGCTACCTGGCCAGGGCAATATATATCAAAATTTTAAAATTTTAAATGACTATCCATTCCTGAGGAATTAATTCACTCTTTGGATAAAGCAAAATGCAATGTGAAGAACATGCTGCCATTTGTGTAAAAGTGATCGGCAGGCGCAGGGTCATGGCTGTGTGTGCCTACTTCTGAAAGGACAAGCAGGACAGGGGACCTGAGCTTGCTTCAGGAGACCAGGTGAGGGGCTCAGGAACACAGGAGGCTCACTTCTCACTGCAGAGTCTCTGACATGTTTGTGTGTGTGTTATCATGGGCACAGATTACTTTCTTTTAAAAAAACTATTTCATTGTTAACAAAGGTGGCAGCTCGTGTGTTTGGCCCTAGAGAAGTTAGACCTGCCCTGAGCTTTGAGTACTTTTAATTTAGGAAAATGTCCAGATATCCTCCAAATATCTGGAGCTCTATATTCCCTTTTTGTCAGCCCAAACCCATAGCAGAGTTTCAATTCTTGAAACGAGTATCTCCCTGGAAAATCTTTTGTAGTTCTGGGGATGTTTGGGTTTTTAGGGACTCCACATTGATTTTGCCCTGGGCAGTACCTGTGAGAGAAATGGGGTTGTGATTTTTCTCTCAGGGACAATTGCAAAAGTGAAGCAAGAGTGCAGGACAAGCTGGAGGATGCCTGGGCACTGCCAGACGTCCCTCTCTGAAACGCAAGTCAGATCTGCCCCTCCCTGGTGAGAATTCCACACCATAGCCTCTCCTCTGCCTTCAGGAGATGTCCAAGTTCACTGCTTCCTACTGGGCTTCTCTGTGATCAGCTGAGGTTACCCTTCCAGCCTAGCCAGCGACCCCCCACTAAATACTTCAGGCACTCTGCCCTACTTCTTATTCCTGGGATATGCCATGCACTTCATGCCTTGCTGTCTTTGCACATGCTCTTCTCTCTTCTTGAGATGCCTTTCCCACCTGGTCCACCTATAAACTCCTACCCATTCATCAGTCCCCTGCTCAAATATCCCCACTTCTCTTTCACCTTCCTTACCTGTTCCTCCCTCATCCACTCCCAGTTTTCCTTATCTCATTCTCCCTTCCACAAATAATGTTTGTGGAAGGTCTACTACATGTCAGACACTGTGCCATGTGCCAGAGACTCAGCAGTGACAAAACCAAGAGTCCCTGCCTCTTGGAGAATGGAGCCTGGTTGGGGAGACAGGCCTTATCCATTATCACAAATACAAAACTGCAAGGGCTTGGAGGGACCCAGAGATCTGGGGGTCAGGACTCAGGCCACACTTTGAGAACTGCATACTCTAGGCCACCCCCCACCAACAGCTCCTTGACCTGGGTCAGGCCACAGCCTGCCTTGTCTCCAGACATCCCAGAGAAGACAGGAAGCCAGGCCTCAGTCAGGCCTCAACAGAAACATGGAAACACCACTGATTGAAGGCCAGTGTCCTCCTCACTCTCCACCCATCTAAAAATAACTTTTGTGTTAAAAAAAGTTAAAAGTAGCAATACATTAAAAGGGAATACAATATGCCAACTGCCAGATGAAGACCTGGTTCTGAAATGTTCCAGGGCACCGTTGTGGAGGAGGAGGAGGAGGAGGAGGTGGAGGAGGAGGAGGAGGAGGGGAGGAGGAGGTCTGGAACTTAGAATGGAAAAAATGTGATGTACGCTGACCAACTGGAAGGAATAATGGTTTAATTCATTTTGCTAAGGACAGAGAGGAGCCTAGCATTTATGAAGTGCCTACTCAGCTCCAGCTTCCCCACAAGCAGTTAGATTTGACCTCTCCAATGACTCTGTGCAGGGGTTATTGTCTACCTTACAAACCAAGGCAAGTGTGGAGATTGATGTATTACCATCCCCACTGTGCACAGGAGAAGTGGAAGCCAGCAGGTAAGTTTCCCTACCTCAGGATCTAGTAATGACGGAGCCTTGATGTGCATCCAAGTCCTGTCCTCAGTCCACACCCAGCCTCCACAGGCCCCTCTCACCCCTTGTCCTGTCCCCTGTGTCTCCCCTCCAAGGCTTCTGGGGCTTTGAGATGAAACCCTATGGCTCTCCTAAGACCTAGCAGAGTGTTTGGCTCCAGGTAGGTATTTCATCAATATGCGTAGTAAATGAATAAAGCACTGTGGGTTCAGGTGGAGTTTAATGAATGAAGGTAACTGGTACCTTTTACTACTTCAGGTTGCTAATGAGCTTGTTTTTTTGCACTAACATTGTGTCTTAATATGCGTTCCCCAAAACCAGGGGCTTGTGTACAGGTTGTAGATTTGGGAGCTATCCCAGGGAGGCCTGCAGGACAGGCAATGAACCAGGGAATGAGAGCCCACCAGGATATGGGACAGAGCAGGTTACTGCTTTGGGAGCCTGGGGGCACTCCATCCCGCTGGCATGGTCTGTGCAGCCTTGTGAATTGTGTATCAGAATTGCCAGCCCAGGGATAGAAGAGAGAGTAGGTATCCATTAGCTCCAGTCACACTTGGTGAAGGGTGGTTCCAAGAACTTTTAACTACTCCTCTTCCCCCCACCTCCTCAGGAGGGCTTGGGTGGTACAGGCTGGGCCTGATGTAGCTGCATGTGCAGGGGGACTCTTTCAATGAGACAACAAATACTCCTCAAGACCCTACTGTGTGTCAGCACCCTGCTTGGCAAAGGGGTGGAGTGGAGTGGGGTGCCTAGGTGAACAAGACAGGAAAGGCCCCACTTCCTAGAACTTCTCCTGGGGATACATGGATAAAGGAGGGAGGTGAGCTCAGCTGGGGTGACTGCAGCAGGGATAGGGTGGCTCCTATGTGGGCAGGATAGGGAGAAGCTAGGAAAATTTCTCAGTACCGAGTCAAATCGCTGAACACGAAGGTCAGACAATTTACAGCCAGACACAGAGGTCACCTCCCTAGAGATAACCTCTAGGCACAGTTGTATTTCAGCTCCAGGCCCACAAAAGCAGCAAAACCACATGGGCAGGTGGTGAAGCCAGGACCAGCTGCAATGACCCCCTATCCTGGTGCTGACCAATCCGTGGAGACCAGGACCCTGCAAGGGCTCACTGGGAAAACCAATTTTCTATTGAAATCCTCCCCTAAACCCCAGGCCTTTAAAAAACCCTCAAAACAAAGGACCCAGCCTGGGCCTTTCCCCTTTCCCTTCCCTCTCTTCTTCCCTCACAAGCATGCATCTCCTAAGGGACCCCATGAGACTTGCAACCAGTGGCAGCCTGTCCAGGGCTAAACCCTTGAACCTGTCTCCAAGGCCCCCTTTTCTCTGACTCTCCAGTGAGCTGAAGCAGCCCTGCCCTGGCTCACTTCTTTCCCATAATGTTTTTTAGGGACCCAAAGCAGTCCCACCTAGTATCTCTCCTGTTGCTTCTTGTATCTTAAGCCCTCCCTTGTTTCACTGTCCTCACCTTTAATTAAACATACTCTCAAAGTCACCTGGACTCATGTTGTGAAATCTTTCCTGCACAAAGTCAAGAACCCACCCACGACTGGCCAGCCCTAGGCAGACGCACTCCAAGTCCAAGGACGGTCACCTTTCCAGTAACACCACCTGAGAACCCTTGATCTGAGGACTAAGTGACTAGAGGGGCTGACATAGACGGTTCAAGGAGAAGAAAGGGCTGCAACTGCAAGGGTCTGAGGTAGGAAAAGTTCTGAGGTCCTGAGTGTGGCTCAGTGTACCTGAAAGGGCCTGAGGTGGTCAGGAGACAGACAGGAGGTTCTGGCAGATGTCCAAGGTGGAGAACTGGTGGTTAATTCAGGGAGGGACAGGTGGCAGGAGTGACAAGCACCTGATTTCAGGATCTGTCTTGATCTTAGACCCAACAGAGCTTGCTCATAAATTTGGGGGTGGGGTAAGAAGGGTGGGGGGTAGTCCATAGGAAGTGTAAGAACAAGGACCAAGCCTGCAGGGCTTCAAGCCACCCCTACCCCTGCCACAGTGAGGCAGGAGAGAGCCAGGAAGGAGGAAATTCCGGAGGTATCCCAGGGCTAACATAAAGGACACTGATACAGGACAGAGACCCTTTCCAAGACCGATTGTTTTTCTGGAAAAGCACTGAATCATGGTGACTCATGAATGCACCTGAGCAGAAGATGCTACACCTTTCCGGTGGCCAGTCAAGGAAAATCATGGGAGACCACATGTGCGGTAGCTTTAAAGTAATACAACTACTTGTACATGAGCAATAAAGCCCTCCAAAACTAGCCAGGATATATCCGTCCTATAAGAATAGAAACCCTCCAGCCCATGAGGTCAATCTCTGCTTGGAGTTGGCCTGCTTCCCTGTTCTGTGGAGTGTACTATCGCTTAATAATCTGCTCTCCCTCTTTATGCTATAAACTCTCTGGGTGTTCGGTTCAATTCCTTGCCTCGATCACCAAGAACCTGGTTACCTGTGCCCACATGTGATAGGGGTCGAGCCAAAGCAGGCATGAGGGCCCAATGCTGGTGATGGGAGGAGGGATCCTGAGTCCCACCATACCCTGTTCACTTTGACTCCAGAAACTGCACATTTTGGACTAAGTATAATAAATAAAAAATCACTTTGTAACTGTAAGTATCTATTTAAAATGTTGGTGGCCTTCCCTCGCACCCCCTTCCAAATAACTGCCCCCATTAGCCTAGCTGCTTAAAAAGCACAGATGCAAGGATCTCTGCCCTGACGCCCTTTCCCTAGTTGTTTCCCTGTGCACAGCCCCACTCCAGCCTGGCAGGGGCTGACCATCACCCAAGGACTCGATTAGATAGATTCTTACTGACACCAATAGTAATGATGGCCAGCCCAGGGCCTACATCTCCATTTCTCTTTCCGTCAGTGGGAAATTCTTACTTGCCCCCAGGGGGCTGGCTACAGCACCCCACCCCCAAAGGTGCCCTGAAGGATACTTCCTAATCCTACCTTCTAGCAGATGTGCACTCGTCCTCAGGGAGCCAAAGGTAAGTAGGGTCAGCTGCAGACAGAAAGCAATCTAAGAAACCAAATTAGCAAAAGCAAAAACATCTGCTCTTCACTGTAGTCGGGAGGATGCAGACCTGGAAGCTTCGGTCCACCACCGCCCCCCCCCCCCACTGTTCTTTATTGTGCAGATGAAGGTTCTGCATCACAAAACCTCAGCCTCACAGGAACTACTTTTCTTGGTGGCGGAGGAGGGAACCTGGATAGCTCCAGATTTGGTTGGCTCCAGAGGTCTGGAGGAATGGGGGAGAGAGAACTCCTAGGATCACCAGTTTCGGTATCTGCCTTCCCTCTGCCCCCTGGAGAGGCGAATTTGTCCCCCTCCCCCCAGGTCTGAGTGGAGAGAGGGGTGGACTGGAGGGCTGCAGGGAGATGACAGGCAGCAGATGGTGACAGGCAGCAAATGTAGCCAGAGGCCTACAAGGAGTTCCACTGGCTGGAGAGGGGCAGAGTGCAGAGACTGAGGCTAGTATTCATGTGTTGGGGGTGGTGAGGAGGAGGAAGGTGGGGACGACTTACCAAATGGCAGAGAAGTACCTGGGACCAGTGGGAGTCCACACCCATGCCCTAGCCTGTATACTCTCCCCATCTCCTCACTTCCTTTCTGCTTCCTCTAGCCAGTCCTGTGGACATTTCTTGAGCCACAAAATTTATGTGGGGCACATAAGAAATTCCCTTAATTTGATATAAACACCATGGATCTCTAATAGATGCTCTGTTCCTCTCTGCATGTGTCCTGGTAAGGTAAAGCCAAAAGCGGGCCCACCTCCAGCAGGTGTGTGGACCACAGGACTTTAGCTAACATCTTTCCCACACTCTTTTTCACCCAAAATTTTCAGGTTCTTAAAAAGCCAACACACTAGTTTTACAATCTGCCTCCCTCCTGGCGGCCAGGTATAAACAACCAGGCAAGTAAGAAGTCTCGCTAGTGCCAGGATGGATGTATACTTCATGGTTAACCAGCACCACTTCCTAGAACAACTCCAGGAGGCAGCCATTCACATTGTAGTCTAAGTGACTGGCACCCCTCCGCCTTCCAAGGCAGCCATGCTCACTGTAGTGTTAAAAATGGTGCCTTCCAGAGGCACCAATGCACGTTGTAGCTTATGTGAACCCCTCCTTCTGGAGTTTTGTGACACGTTTGTCTATCTGTTCTCATGGTTAAGCTTCAAGACAACCTTGACAAAGATCCTATCTTTCCACTTTCTTCAGAAGAAAACTGTCCAAGGATTCTCAGCCAGAAGCCAGAGCTAGGATTTTATGATTCCGCTATCTGACATTCAGTGCTTTCCTCCTCAGCAGGGCCAGTGGGGCCAGGGAGCAAAATCCCCAACTCCCCCAGCCTCTCAGGACCTCTGTCCCCTCAGCCCCACCTGCAAGATGCACCTTGGAAAATACCTTGTTTGCTAGACTCTTTGTTTAAAGAGTCTACATGCACAACCAGAAAAACCATCATACCCAGGGTGACTGCCTGTCCCTCACACATGCAGGGTATTACAGAAATACCTTATTTTCCAGAAATCACTTATCTGGCAAGCCCATCCATCTAGACTGAGTCTGGGACAAATGAATCAATGAATGGAAGGCCAAAACAGGCTTCAAAACACTAAGAGCCAAATCAATGACCCTCAAGGCCCTTACCCACTTTACACACATTTCTAATGTGCATGTCTTCCTGGCTCCATGGTCCCCAGTGGATTAGAACTAATACAGGCAGCTACAGTGACAGTATCAGGAAGTGGCAGGTGATTGCAAGAGAAGAAACAGAAGACATAAAAACTCAGAATTCAGAAAGATGATCCTTTCGGGGCAAAGGGTGAACAATATCAACAAGATCAACTGTTCAAATATACACAGCATGAAGTCAGCCTCCCTCCCTACCCTAGTGCTCTGTGCGTCAGACTCTTCCCCACAGAGCAGCAACTCTGACCATCCTCTTACATCTCCTTTTAGGACAGCCATCCATGCATGTATGAGTGTGCAGAGGACAGGGGGATGACACATAGTCCATTCCTGTCTGCAGGGAGCTCACAGCCCCAAGCGGGGGTGAGGACAGGCCACAGAAACTGCAAACCCTCCCATCTCTTCAGCGATTCACTTAAGGACAGACAGGACGCGGCCAGGAATGGAGGTCTTGCTCAGCAAGGCACGGTTATCACTCCAGCTCCTCAGTCTCATAGCAATCTGCAAACTAGCCTTATGGCTCCCATCTTACTGACGGGAAAACCAAGGCACAGAAATGACAAGACCCACTCCAAGTCCTAGAGTTGGTGAGTGACGTGGCCTCCTTGCCCATAGGGGACTACTTCCTGGGACCATTCTGCCTGCCACCAGGGCTGTCAGATTCCAGTTCAATTGCCAGGCTCAAACACAGAAACAGGTGTTGTTCTTTACATGGTGATGCTTTTAAGAACCCCAAACCATCCTTGGGGTGGTCACCTGGTCCTTACCCCAGATTTGCACCACCAGGAAGGGCCCTTGTCAAGGGTCATACTTTGTGGTGTAGTTGTACATAGTGACCCTGCCGCCAGTTAGGGAATGGCCCAGTATTCTTTGTGACCAGCTGTTACCAGGGACCATGAGGGCCTGACATCAGTCCTGGCTGGTGTAACTTCTCAGAGAGGGAGCTTCTGGATCTTGGTTGCCAAGCCTTTGCAGGCTGTGGTGGGGTGGGATCCTGCCAGGCGCTACCAGACATAAAGCAAGGCCCACTGCAGGTTCTTCGCCTCAGCCATGGGCCAAGACAGCTAAGCTACCTCCTTTTGGAGGGACACCTGATTTTTCTGTGCAACACATGGTTAGGTGCCAATGGTGGAAGACAAAAATTGGAAAATCATTAAAATTTTTTAAAAGGATAGGCATATAGCCTGGGGCTCCAGCCACACCCACATGCTGACAGGGACACAGGAAGATCAGGCCAGTTGGCAGCTCTGTGAGGAACTACTGCCCAGGGCATGGCTTATCAGCATGGGAAAGGTTTCCAGCAGGAAAATCCTCCACTCTGCTCAGCTCCTCCCAAGTACCACAAAACTCACTGTTAATGGTGATACCTATTAACATCCCAGGAACAAGTGTTTGTGAAAATGCACTGTGTGTACTACTGAGGTGGGGGAAGAGAAATGCATGTGGCAAGGATCTTGATGCAACTGAGAACAAGGAAATGGGCATGCCAGAGTTTTGATTCTGGACAAGAAAGGCTTTATCCTCCAGGTCCCCTCCCTGACACCTTACTGATTCTTCACTCTGGACCTCCATCCAACTATAATGGAGCATGCCCATGTACAGCTTCCTCACTGGCTGAGGGTGGAAGGATAGAGACCTGGGCCTAGTGGGGACAACTACAGGGAGGGTCCCATCTCACTTACAGAGGGCCAAATGCCTTCCAGGCCAGTGCAGGGGACCTACGTCCATGCTGGACCCCACAGAGCCTCACTAGGGAACATCCAGGATAGGGACAGCGCCAACACTCTGCCAGTGAGGTGGAGGAGGTGTCTTCCAGCAGAGGTCAGAAGTGGATGCCGAGCACAGCAGAGCTTTGTTTCAGCTTCTGCCATCAACTGCCATGCAGACGCTCTGTGAATGGTGCTGTTGTGGTATTTTAAGAAGATTCTACAAATAGCACTCAGTCAGAATGGGCCTCAGAGCCTGCTCATGAATGTGCAGTGGCGAGGGTGGCCAGCCTGGGAGCTGAAGCCAGGACAATGAGGCCTCACAGGGCAGGATGTTGGGTGACCCTGGCCTTTTCTGGGGCTCCGTGGCCTCATTTCCCCTGGACTCACCCCCAACCCAAGTTTACTGCTAAGAAACAGCTCTCCAGCCTCTCTGAATAAGGGGAGGGAGCCATGACATCATTTTGGCATTTGCTACGTCTAGATTTCCAACCTATACTGATGTCTTGTGGGTCACAAAGGATGGGGGCACAGGAAGAAAGGTATGTCCTTAGTTTTTCATCAGAAGTAAATTTATTAGGTACCCAGAGAAACCTCAAAGACCCGGAGTCCCAGCAGCCAAGGACTATTAAGTGGAATCCTTCCAGAAGGATTCATTCTTGAGACTTGAAAGGCAGCTGAGGGAAGAGAAAAAGATACTGAATTTTGGAGTCATTCAGAGCTGGGTTCAAACTTAGCTTCACCAGGGACATCTGGGCAACCTGGAACAAGTCATTTACCTCCCAGAGCCCCAGTGTCTTCACCTCTAAAACCAACATTATCGTACCCTCTTGGCAGGGAAGGTTGGGAACTATGAAACACTGGTGTGTGCTGTGCTTGACACAGTTGGCACTCAGCAAACATTAGCCTTGCTTCCTTCCCAGACGAAGACTGTTTATTTACTACATGAGTGCATTCCAGGCATTAAATTGTTTCTGAATGAAGACTTAGAAACCTGACAGACAGAAAGGGAACCACTTTTGACCCTGTGTATATACAAAGACATCAGGTCTGTGGTATCAATGCAAATGAGTAAGACAAGGTGACAGAGAGGCCCGTGGCCTCTGGCAAAGTAGAGAGTCTTAAATCTGAGCCCAGTTTGTCCCTTCTGGTACTTGGAAAAGGTTGAAACAACAGAAAAAGGATCACTTTTGATGGAATGCATTCAGAGTGGGGACATGTCCAGGGGGCTGACTGTGCCAACTTAGCTGTCATGGGTAGCATGTAAGGGTGGTTCCCTTACATCCATCAGCTCCCTCCCCTCAAGCTCTTATTCTTGCCTTGAAATACTCTTGTATATGCTGTTCCTTCCTCCATTAAGTGTTTTGGAGTAAGGAAGGTATGATACCTGCTCTATAAGTATTCCAGCACAGTTCTGTGCACAGAATTTGCCCTCACTTCATATGGACTAAACTAGAACAAAGTTTGGCAGTCTTGCTCAAAGTCAAGAGCACGGGGGCCCCCAGACTCAAGGGACCATGGGCCAGCTGGGCCACTGACATGCTCTTTGGCTCTAGGCAAGCCATTTCCTCTTTGGGGGGCCTTTAAAAAAGCTCACTTGGAAAATGAGAAGGTGGGAGTAGGTGACCTCTGAGGAACTCTCAGCTCATCCCCTCTGAGCCTGTATGTTGTAAGTACCAACAATTCACTCATTAGCAAGATGGATTCAGAGTTTGTGTGGTGGATGCGCTCTTTAACCCACCCCTGATAGACCTTCACTGGAAAAGAGCTTGCCTGTTCCCCAAATTGGACAGTGGCCTGTTTGCAGGCAGGTGACCCTGGACATGGCTACAGGGGCGTTGCTAAGTTAGAAGGTGCTGGCGTTTCCCAAAGGACCTCAGCAGCTCGGGTTGTCATGGGAAGAGTGTTGGTGGGTGCTCATCATACACAAGTCCTCTTCCTCCATGCCTTCCTGCAGCTGTGAGGCGGGGCTCTCCTAGCCACGTGGAGGCCCAGAGCCCAGGTGCTCACACAGAGGCACAGCAGGTCAAAATAGGAACATCAATATTTGGAACTAGGGTGACCTGACTCCAACGTCTTTCATGCTGTTCCCACATCCTGAACCCCCAACCTACACGGGGCTCACACTCTGTCCAAATGAGCTTTGTGCTCTTGGAGAGTGACACAGGCCTCTCTCCATCTGACTCTAGTTATCAGAAAAGTGAAGAATTGGAAACTCCTTAGCCTCAAAGATCTCTCTGCCCCCAAGTTCAGGGGCTGTCTGCCTCCAGAAGTTGCTATAGAAGACTGGGTAGTGTTCGAAAACCTAAAAATTGGCTCTGCAGAGACCAAAACCAATCAGAAGAGAGGTGGACCATAAGCTCGCTCGTACCCAGGGCTAGGTGGTGCTGCTGGACCTGGCATGAAGTTTCTGGACTAGATAGTAAGAATGCTGAGGAGCTCCAGGAAGGAAGGCTGGGCACAGTAACAGTTTACTAACTGGTACAGAAGTATTTCAGCCTTTTACAAAGCTCCTAGTCATTCAGGTGAGTGCCATCTGAATATCTGCCATAGCTTCAGACCTCCTGGACAGGAAGGGATCTCACAGCTTTCAGGTTACGGTCCTCCTTTGAGTAGGTCTGAGAAGGAGGCTAGAGGGCAAGTGCAGAGGGCTTCACACCAGCTCTTGATCCACACCTTCTGCTCTGCACTTGCAGAGAAGTCTCATGATGGGCAGTGACCACTGTGAAAGAGGGCACATTTAAGTCATAAAAGACAGAATTGAACTCACAGGAATACCTGTTCCTGCACAGTGCTGGTGTGTCAAGGTAAGCGCCATGTTATTAAACATCAACGGCCCACTGATGGTGCTGTGGCTTCTGGGTGTGGGCATGGGGAGCTGGCTTGGAGGGGCCGAAGTGCCGTGGCCTCAGTCTCTGTGAGTCTGAGCAGGCTCAGGGACAGGTGGTATTCAGGGCAGCTCCCAGATCCAGGAATGGGCAGCACCCTCTGCCTCAAGAGGAACTCTGACTGGATGGGGTGGGCACGTCCTGTGTGTTACTGCTCCTCAGAGAGGAACTGGGCCTTGCCAAAGCCACAAAGAAGAAGCTGCTGGTTTGTGACCAACCTTTGACTTTTTCCAAATTAGATGTTGACTAGGGAGTGTCCAGTCTTTTCGTTCCAAGTTTCATTATTAAAGGGCATAGCTGATTTTTGTTTTACTCTCACTTTAATATTCTCCACTGCTAGTTGTTAAAGTGAACACCAGGCTTTGCATTGGGTGGTATTTAAATATAAGCACAGAGTGCAGGTTAAAAGTGCAGACCCTGGGCCAGACAGCCTGAATTGAAATCCCAGCTCTAAGTGGCCTGAAGCAGGAAACTCCATTCAGTTTCCTCATCTCTAAAATGAAACTAATAATAAAACCCACTGGAGGGTTATTGTGAGGATTAAATGAATTCCTATATATAAAGTACTATGACAAGGCTTGGCACATAGTGAGTATTGTATGTGTTATAAATGCTTTTATTGCAACACAGCAACACCGGCATCATCATTTTTTAGAGTATTATGCTAAGTCTCAAACCAAATAATAATTATTTCCATCATTGGGCATTTTTCTGTGTGTGTGCCAGCAACCTTACATAGAGGTCAATTTAATTCTTCCATTGACATACCTGGTAAGGTTGCTGGTATACCAATGTCCAAAGGAACACACCCTTCTTTGGCTCAGAGAAGTAACTTGTCCCCAAGGCTGCACAGACAGTATGTGACAGAGTCAGAAATCAAAACAAAATCTGCCCAACTCCCACTTTATGAGCTTCCAACATTTCACACTGCCTCAATGATACCAACCCCTCAGGCACCTAAACTCACATCCAAGTCACCACTTGGCATCTAGGTAAAGTTTAGGTAAGAAGGACAAGGCCTCTGGAGAAGACCTAATTATCTGCCCACATACTTTGGTACGAAGTAGCATCTCAGAAAGTCCCATCCCCAGAGCACTGTCTTATCTTCAGGGCACTGTCACACTTTCACCTGTCTTGTCACACCCTGAAAAAGCCCCATTTGCACAGCATTGTCATTAATTTACCTGACTCACTCGTGGAAAAGCCCTAGTTCCAGGGCATTTGTCAAAAACCATCAGTGGTAATTCTTTAATATGACAGCTGCCTAAACATATGATACGAATTGAAGCAGACATGAGTTGGCCATGAGAAATCTATTGGGATCTCTGAAAAGCTCTGACATATTTCTGGAACTCTATAAGGTCATGTACATGTGTAGAGCTGTGCCCATGAGCAGGAAAGACCTATGAGGCCTCCAATTTCTCATCTCTGGCTGATTCTGAGTCCCTGCACAAGCCAAAAGTAAAGACTAAGGTAGAGTCATAAACCACCTAAGCACTGAAGGTGTGCCCCAACACACACACTCAGCAAAGGGTAGAAGACTTATTGGTTCAAAACATTTATTTTTATTTATTTATTATTTATTTTTCAAAAGAGGGGAAGGGAAGGAGAAAGAAAGGGGAAGAAACAGCAGTGTGTGGTTGCCTCTTACGTGGCCCCCACTGGGGACCTGGCCCACTACCCAGGCATGTGCTCTGACTGGGAATCGAACCAGCGACCCTCTGGTTCACAGCCCGCACTCAGTCCACTGAGCTACACCAGCCAGGACCAAGACCTTTAATTATATATCTGACAAATCATTAGCTGACCACTAAACTAATTAATTAGAGACTTCAGTGGCTGCATACTACACATGACTACATATGACTACATATGACTCAAAGAGACTCACACATAGACATATTATAGTAAACTGTCCAAGGACAAAAAAAATCTTAAAAGAAGCAAAAGAAAAAAATGATTCATCACATATGAGGCATTTGCAGTTTACTTTCATCAGAAACCATGGATGTTAGAAGTCAGTGGGATAACATTTTCAAAATGCTGGGGGGAAAAAGACTATCAACCAAGAATTCTATATCCAGAAAAACCACCTGTCAAAAACAAAGGAGTAATTAAGACATTCCTTCCCAGAAAAACAAAAAGAGAGCACTCAGTTCTCTATTCTAGTGGGCCTGGACTACAAGAAATTCTAAAGGGAATCCTTCAGGTGAAATAAAAGGACTCTAGATGGTCACTCAAATCCACATAAAAAAATAAAGAACACCAATAACTATATAGTTAAATATAAAAGACAACATAAATTTATTTTTTAGCTCTTCTATCTGATATAAAAGATAACTGCATGAAGCAATACTTATAAAACTGTGTGGATGGACTTGTAATTCATAAAGATGTAAGTAGTATGTCAATAATGACACTAAGGAGGATGAGGGGACAGAGCTATATTGGAGAGAAAATATATACTATTGAAGTTAAGGTAGTATTAACTTGAACTAGATTGTGTTAAGTCAAGAAGCTAACTGTAATCCCAAGGTTGACCACTAAGAAAATAACTTAAGACTTCCGGCCAAGATGGAGGTGTAGGTAGATGCACTGTGTCTCCTCACACAACCAAGATATGGACAACAACAATATAGAAACAAAATAACAACCAGAACTGACAGAAAATTGAAGTGTATGGAAGTCGGACACCCAAGGATTTAAAAATAGACACTTTCATCCAGACCGGTAGGAGGAACAGAGTTGGGCCGGGTGAGGGACGGGAGCTGAGAGCTGAGCAACCGGGGCAGCGTGCAAGACCACAGCAGGCAGACCCTGGGCGCACATCAGACTGTCAGCTGATTTCTCAAAAGAGACCTTACAGGCAAGAAGGGGCTGGAAAGAAGTATTCCAAGTCATGAAAGACAAGGACCTACATCCCAGATTGCTCTATCCAGCAAAGCTTTCATTTAGAATGAAAGGGAAGATCAAATGCTTCTCAGATAAGGTCAAGTTAAAGGAGCTCATCATCACCAACTCATTATTTTATAAAATGTTAAAGGGACTTATCTAAGAAAAAGAAGATAAAAAACATGTGTAGTAAAATGACAGCAAACTCACAATTATTAACAACCACACCTGAAACAAAAACAAAAAGAAACTAAGCAAACAACTAGAACAGGAACAGAACCACAGAAATGGAGATCACATGGAGGGTTAGCAACAGGGGAGTGGGAGGAGGAGAGAGGGGGAAAGGTACAGAGAATAAGTAGCATAGATGGTAGGTTGAAAATAGACGGGGGGAGGGCAAGAATAGTATGGGAAATGTAGAAGCTAAAGAACTTATGACACATGGATAT
>CM052542.1:96682226-96720086 GCA_028533065.1 Trachops cirrhosus | reverse complement strand
AGAAAAAAGACAGAGACTTACAAAAACAAACAGCAAAGTGATTGACATAAACATACCTTATCAGTAATTACATTAAATGTAAATGCACTCAACACTCCAACAAAAAGGCAATGCCTGACATAATAGATTTAAAAAATAATCAAATTCCTTTCTACAATAGACACATTTAAAGATTTTTTATGTATTTATGTATTTCTAGAGAGAGGGGAAGAGAGAAAGAGAGGGACAGAAACATCAATGTGTGGTTGCCTCTGCATGCCCCCTACTGGGCATCTGGCCTGAAACCCAGGCATGTGCCCTGACTGGGAATCTAACCTCTACCCCTTGGTTTGCAGGCTGGCACTCAATCCACTGAGTCACAGCAGTCAGGGCATACAAGAGACACATTTAGATTTTAAAACTCAAATAGGCTAAAAGTGAAATGATGGAAAAAGATATACCATACAAACAATACCCAAAATAGAGCTAGAGTCACTATACAAATATCAGACAAAATAAGACTTCAAGACAGAAATTTACTGGAGACAAAGAGGAACATCCTGTAATGATAAAGATTTGATTCAGCAGGAAGATATAAAAATTATAAACATATATGTCCCTAACAACAGAGCACCATAATTCATGAAGTAAAAATGGACAGCATTGAATTGAGATTCTCCAATAATAACTGGAGACTTTAGTATTCAACTTTCAAAAATAGATAGAACAACTAGGCAGAAAATTAATAAGAAAAGAGAAGACCTGAATAACACAAGGAGCCAATTAAACCTAATATATATCTATAGGACACTCCAGCCAATAACAGCAAAATACACATTTGTCTCAAGTACAAATGGAACATCTTCCAGGATAGACCATATGCTAGGTCATAAAGCAAGCTTTTAACACTTAAATATGAAGGTATATTCACCAACTACAGAGGTTTGGAATTCAAAATCAATAATAAAAGAATATTTGGAGAATTCATAAATATGTGAAAATTAAGCAATTCAGTCCTAAATAACCAAAGATGAAATCACAACAGAAACTTAAAAAAGACTTTGAGATGAATAAAAATGAAAACAAAACATACCAAAACTTAGAAGACACAGTGTGCTCAGAGGGAAACTTATACCTATAAACAACTACATTATACAAGAAAAATATCTCAAATCAATAACCTAACCTTACAGTTTCTTAACGTATTACACCTTAAGAAACTGGAAAAAGAAAAGACCCACCAAAATACAAAGATGGAAGGAAATAATTAAGATTAGAGCGAAAATAAAGAATATAAAGACTTAAAAAAGAATAGAGGAAAGTCAATAAAAACGGAAGTTGGTTCTCTGAATGAAAAGATCACATTTGACAAACTTGCTAGACTAACCAAGAAAAAAATAACAGAAGTTAGGAACGCAAGAACGGACATCACTGCCAATTTTACAGAAATAAAAAGGATTTTCCACTTTAAAAACTGTATGCCAACAAATTAGATGAATTAAATAAAACAGACAGATTCCTAGAAAGACATAAATTACCAAAATCAACTCAATAAATAGAAAATCAAATAAACCTTTAACAAGAAACTGAATAACTTCAACATGCCCCAAAATGTTTCACTGAAGAATTCTACCAATCATTTAAGAAGAATTAACACCAGACAGTTTCACTGGTGAATGTACCAATCATATGAAGAATTAATATCAACTGTTCCCAAACTCTTCCAAAAAATAGAAGAGGAGGGAACAGTTCCCAACTCTTGTATAGCCAGTAGTCCTCTGATAAGAAGCCAAAGGCACTGCAGGAAAACTACAGACCAACATCCCTTTTGAACACATACAAAAATCCTCAATAACATACTAGCAAACTGCAGTCCAATGCTCATCAACTGATGAAGGATAAACAAAATGTGATCTACTCATACAAGACTATATTCAGCCATAAAATGGAATAAACTAGTGATACATGCTACAACATGGATGAAACTTGAAAACAGTATGCTAAGTTAATTAACTTAATCACAAACAACCATATATTGTATAAAAGTAGTTCAGTGGTTGTGGGGTTGGGGGGTGGGACAAAGGGGGTGGGTTGTCTTAGGGATGGGAAGTGATGGCTAATAATGGGCAGGGGGTTTGTTTGGGATGTAATGAAAATGTTCTAAAATCAGATTTTGGTGATGGATGCAAAACTCTGTGAATATACTAAAATTAGGGATTGGTACAGTGTAAGTGAATATATTCTATGACATGTGAAATAGATCTCAATAAAACTATTTTAAAGAGTCTAGTGATAGAGTATTTGTGGGAAGATCTCATGCAAAAGATGTAATTCGGCCAGGATATGCATGAACTACATAGCTGGGTTGGGAAGGAACGATAAGGAAAACTATTTTAGGGGTTCACTTCATTTGCGTGTTCCCCATTTTGGTGCCAGGATTCCTGAAGGAGAGACCCTTAATATGGGACCAAAGACCACAGACTAATAGGATGAGAAAATACCCCGCCAGGCATTTTCTTTCTCCCTTGAGGAGTTCAGGATTCTTGAGCTCTCTGGGAGGCTTGCTACCCTAATGGTCAAGGAAGGTCAGAGACTTCAGCCTTCCCCAGGACTGGCTCCTCTCTGAGGCTCTAAGTCCACTACCAACCACCCCCCACAGCCCCAGGGGCCAGCAGTGTTGATTGTGGCTACATGCTGGTTAAACAGATCTGCTTATAAACTTTGTCTAAGGGGGGCCTGACCTTCCTGCCTTGCATCCCTCGCATGTACAGACAAATGACTACTGGCTGAGCCCCCTTTTGAAGGAGCTGGGAAAGGGCATTGGCCTTCTAATGCCCTACTAGGAGCACGGAGCAGCTTTGAGTTTCCTCAGAGGGTCACCTGAGCTTCAAGCTGACAGGAACCCCACAGTTCATCTATCTTACCTGGTTCCCTCTTTACAGATGAGGGAACTAAGGTTTTGAGTGGTAAGCCAGCTAGAAAGGAACAAAGCTAGGACTATCACTGGGCCTTCTGACAACTCTTGAGTTTGACATTCCTGTCCTCATTTATAGGTGGGAACACAGAGACTCACAGAGGTAACAGGTAGTCTGCGGTCTCCTGGCTAGGAAATGAAGCCAAATCCTCTGCCTGAGGCTGGTTTCTCTCTTCTACTTCTTTATAAAATTAAAAAAAATTGATTTTGGGGGGCAGGGAGGAGAGGGAGAGAGAGAAACATTGATTTGTTGTTCTACTTATTTAGACATTCACTGGTTGACTCATATGTGTCCTGACCAGGGATGGAACTTGAAACCTTTGTGTATCTGGATGATGCATTAACCAATTGAGTTATATGGTTTCCTTTTTGAAAGACCCACAGGGCTACTTGCTGCCCAAGGCACTTGAATGGGAAAGAGTTAACAAAGAGGGACACTTCTCAGAAACGGAGTTTGACCCATGCAAACCCTGAGCTACAGAGGGGAGGCCTTAGAGCTCTGGCCCATGGGAACAATCCCTGTAACCTGATGCTCTAAGAGTTCTCTGTGAATGCCATTCCAGTCTGAGCATTGGTGAGTGGGAAGCAATGAGATCCTATAGGCAATGTGAACAGTCCCTGGCTGCTGTTAGAGAATGAGCTGGAGCACAGCCCAAGCTGAAGACCCATTAGGAGGTTGTTGGTGCGGTCGAGCACCATGCTGGTGGCTGAACAGGGCTGCCTGGCATAGAATACAGACAAGCAAAGGGGTTTCAGGTGCATTTTGGAAATAGAAGTGGCAGTACTTGGTGATGGCAAATTGGAGCAGAAGGACAAAATCAAGAGTTCAGACTTAGACTGATTAACTTTGGCCCATCTCTAGTCCAAGAGATACTCAATGGAGGATTCCAGTGGGTCTGGTGCTCAGAGCAAGGCCTGGACTGAGATGTGATCAGGGACTCTGTAGTTTGCTGGCAAGAGGGTGGGGGGGGGCACAGGAGGGCAGAAGAGAGCCCGAGGGGCAACTGCTCTCACAGACCAGTTACAGGAAAGGAGCACCAGGAAGGGAGAAAACCCTGTGCTGGCCCAGCCACTGCAGCTCACCTCGCCTGGAAAGCCCCTCCCTATTTTCTCTGCTAGACTGGCTGTTCCTCTGTGAAGAACCCAGCTCAGGGATCAGCTGGCCTGGGCATTTTCTGAACTACTCTGAATACCCAGGCTTGCTTGTCTTGTTGAATTTCTTCTTTGCCTGCAGTGTCAGTTTCTTGGTCTCCATTTGGCCAGGCTATGAGCATTGTGGGGAGAGACACTGTACCCTCTCCAAGGGATGAGGACTGCCGTGGAGCAGGTGCCCAACAAAGATTGGTAAAGGAACGGATAGAAGCTTGGATGGCAGCTTCCAATTAGCAATCTTGGAAGGATTCATGAAAAATAGAAGCTTCTCAAGAAGAGAAGCTGTACAGGAGTTTCCACAGTAGAACCAGTTCTATCATGCCCACCCAGTGACGGCCACACTTCTCTCTGACTTTCTCTGGGACAGCAAGGGACACTGAGCACAGCATCAGCAGCAGCAGTGTTCCTGCCTGGCCCACTGGCCTCTGCATGTTAGCCACCAGGCACCTCGACAAGCCCTCTGTCCATCAGGAAAGGGAAGTGGAAGACCATGCCCAGTGCCTCACCGTATCACAGCAGAGAATTACACCGAGTGGGCCTGGACTCTCCCAGCTGGGGTAACACTGGGATCTCTAGGCACCAAGTGACATGAACAGATGAAGGTGAGCATGACCATCTCCCATCTCTGCTGCACCCATTGCTCTCCTGCCAATGTTCACTGAGCACCAATTCTCTGCTGAGCCTGGTGCCATATCACAACAGTGACAAGACGACTGTCAGCTAGGGTGCCAGTCCCAGACCAACCAGGTACTGGAGAATGAAATGAACTGGACATGTGGGCCCGGGTATCAGAAGGTTCCAGGTGCAGGCCACCTTTCAGAGGACTTGACCTCCTCAGGCCAAATTGAAGGTATTGTGAGAGGCTGTGGTGTGGACAGGGACCAGAGAGGTCCAGGCTGTGGTAGGGGAGGCTGAGAGGAGTATGGGAGAGGGACATCCAACACCAGCAGGGCTAAGAAGCTGGGCTTTTTCTAGAGGCACTGTGGTCCGAAACAGTCCGAGGAGGGACAGAATGTGACAGGAGCTGTGCATGGGATGCTAGCCTGGGCAGTGAACTAGAAGAGGCAGGATGAACTGTGGATGACCAGTCAGGAAGCCAGCACTGTTGATGGCAAGGGTCTGTGCAGGTGTCACAGTAACTTTGGGGACAGGGATGGGGACACTGCCCTAGGCAGGAGCACAGGAGATGTCAGCCTTTGCTTGTGGGAAAGGAAGCAGAATGCAGGGCTGAGAGCCAGGAAACCTGGCAGGAGTGCAGGACTTCAGCTTGACCTCTGGAATGGCAAGCTGGAGATGGGCATTGCAGAGGGCACTGTGTGCTTAGAGGCAATCACAGTCATCAGGGATCTGGGAAGACTGAGCTCAGAATGTGAAACAAAAAGAATTCACAGCTGAATGCGGTATATTAAAGAGGGCAGGGTGTCAGAGAGGGGCAGGCCAAGAAGGGGTGGAAGGTGGGGAGCTCTTAGGTGCTCAGAGAGCCAGGACGGATCATCAGATGCAGCACGCTGACAGGAATAAGTGCGGGAGGAGGATAAGGGGAAAGCAGGGCCAGGAAGACTATTTCTGGGGAGCTACTGATAGAGGGAAGAAGAGACAGGAAGGCTTGTGAGCACACAGTGAAGAGATTGGCTTTAAAAAAATGTTGTATGAATGACGCAGGCAGGTTTGTGGGCTAATGAGGAGCTAGTAGAAGGAAGGGTTAGGGTGTTGGGGAGAAAGAGAACATGACAGGGAGCAAGATCCCAGAAGGCAGAAAAAGCTCTTGATGCTGAAACCAGGAGGTGTTATGGGTGAACTTGGGGATGAAGTGACAGCAGGAGGCCAGTGCTCCTCAAAGGCTTTTGGGGCCCATACACTCTCCCTGGCCTTGAACAGAAGCTGACTCTGTGCTACATTCTTATACTACCTCCTCTGTCTCAGCCTTGTGCCACAGTGCAAAGTTGAAGAAACTGAAATGTGCCACTGAACATACCCACCACAGAGCTCTACATAACAGACACATCTGGAAACACTGTCTAGAAACAATGAAATCAGACAGTATCCTCAGAGTTTAGAACAAGTACACTTGCCCTCTGTTTTTTTTTTTTAAAAAGGATTTTATTTACTTTTAGAGAGGGGAAGGGAGAGAGAGAGAGAAACATCAATCTGTGGTCGCCTCTCACACACCCCGTACTGGGGACCTGGCTCACAACCCACATATGTGCCCTGACTGGGAATCCAAACGATAAACCTTTGGTTCAAAGGCCCGTACTCAATCTAATGAGCTACACTAGCCAGGGCCACTGGTGCTCTGCTTTAAGGAAGGTGTAATGCTTCTCCACACATCAGCTCCTACTCACTGACCTTTCAGCTTCTTCAGAAATACAGGGATCCAGGACTGCTCCATTTGCAACTATCTGTATTGCATATGATGGTGTGATTAACATCACAGCATCTCACACCCCAAAAAGCACCCGTAGCACTCTCTGTGGTGTCTAAGCTGCCCAGCTGCAGTTCTGTAACTCCTGGAGGCAGTGCCAGGTTTTGAACTGTAAAAGCATTATGACTAGATCCACTATGGTGATTCTGGCATGTGATGTATTTTTGCTGTTCTCTTCGTGGAATTTATAATTTACTATTTGAGTTTTTTTACTTTAACAATTACATTTTTACACAGTGACACCATGGTCAAATATTGTTGTATAAGTTCTGATTCAGAAATATCCAAGAATAAAATTAATAACAACAGCGATTCTCTTGGGAAAATTTAAATTATATCAATGACTAATGCACTCTCTTCTGATCTTTTCTTAAATAAAATACATACACACATTTCTAGTGTGTAAAGTCAGAAAGCTAAACATACAATACACACACACCCCTTGGGAACAGTCGTACTACAACACTGCTATGACAACTGAATCAGTTAATGTCTCAAGCAGCATTTCTCAAAGTGTGCCCCAAGATGCAGTGCCATGAGCTGCTATATAAAAGCCAGTTCCCTTGGCACAGGTTTGGAGATTGTACCTACAATCCACCTGACTTGGGGATACATGATCACATCAATGTGTTAAAAGCTCTGAGAAGTCTTGCATTGAAAAACCTTCCCAACATTGATGACTCATGATTTCTAAGGTTATCTGACCTAGGAACCCCTTACCCTGTTGATGGCAGAACTCATTTTGAACAACGGTCCAAACAGTACACTACCTAGCCAGATTGGCCACGAGTTCAAATTTGTGAAATGAGGCAACATCTGCAGGGGTGTCCAATCTTTTGGCGTCTCTGTGCCACACTGGAAGAAGAGGAGTTGCCTTGGGCCACACATTAAATACATTGTGACACCTGATCACAAAAAAAATCCCATAATGGCCCTGGCTGGTGTGGCTCTGTAGATTGAGTGCTGACTTGCAAACCCAAAGTTTGCCAGTTCCATTTGAGGTCAGGGCACATGCCTGGGTTGGGGGTTGGGTTTCCCCCCAGTTGGGGGCATGTGAGAGGCAACTGTTTCTCTCTCACACAATGATGTTTCCCTCCCACTCTGTCTCCTTCCCTTCCCCCTCTCTCAAAAGAAGTAATTTTTTAAAAAAATCTCATATTTTAAATATATTTACGATTTTGTGTTGAGCCGCATTCACAGCCATTCCGGGTTGCATGCAGCCCTTGGGCCACAGGTTGGACACTCCTGGGACCTTTGGAGATTTTACATTAAAAAACTAAATGGCTGCCTTCCTTGAACCATGGATGATCTTTTCTGATTGGCAGTGGCTGGCTGCCAGCTTTGGAGGGAAAGTACGCTCTGACACCACGGTGCTCCCAGACTCCTCTTGTCCCAGGTCCCAGACTAGGACAGCCTTGCAAATTTACACAGGCTGCGGTACCTCGTGGGCTCTTCAGACTGGATCCCTGTTCCCAGGATGCTGGGGCCAGCAGTGTCTCCAGGTTGGTGGAGGGTGGGGACAAGCTGGGAAACACTCCCACACCAGGTCTGTTCTTCACTGGGATGGGTGTAGCCTGGGACACAGCCCCAGCATATAAATCTAGCAGGAGTTGCCCCTGGCTCCTTTCTGAGGCTGCAAGTAGATAGAATATGTACCCTTCCTAACCAAAGCCTTGCAAATCCACCCTTGCTTCTGGGACTCCGGCTTCACCACCCCCACCCCGAGCCTTGCTTACAACAGAGTCAGAAAAGACAAAAGCTGCCCCAGCCCTGCCAGCCCTCCCAGTGAAATCTTTCCTGCTCTGCTTTGGGCCCTGACCTGCCCTCAGCCAGCATGGAATAAGACTTTGCCCTCTCAATCCTACTGCTTTCAATCCCCTCTAAACATGAAATTCTACATGCAATTTTTTTCTTTTTTAAAGCAATGTTAAAATAACTGTTGCTCTGGGGCAATGAGAACCATGAGACTATTCATGTTTCCTATTTGGTTTTGACTGCAAAGTGGCCCAGCCACAGACAGTGTCTTTCTCATGGCAGGATTAACTTCTCTCTCTTTGCTCCATATGTCCAGTTTAAATGTAAGATCTGTTTAGCTTTATTTATTTATTTATTTATTTATTATACATGCTATAAGCTACCTCAAACCCTTTGTTAAACAAGCCTGTACATTTATTGTATCATTAGCACCTGGACAAGAATCCCTCAAGATGATTGATTGATACATTTACATTCCTTTTCTTTATCCAGTTCCAAAATATACTTTTCAAGGAACAGGGACCTGGTGCCCACTCTGATAAAGCTGAGCTGACCTTATAGTTTACCTGCAAGGCTTCCTAACTCACCTGGTCACGGCAGTCACTTGGGCAAGTCCTTAAATACACAGCTACAAGGTCCTTCCCCAGAGCCCAACCAGGTTCGGGTGGGCCCAGAGATCTAAATGTTTAACAAGGTGCGGGGGGACAGGGGAGTGTCAGGGTCCGGTGAGTCTGGGAAGCACTACACTATAGGGATAGCCAAACGATGTTTCCGAAAATCACAGGGATCATTTCAGTCAGTCAAAGGTTAAATTGGAAGGTCCTCAGCACCAGGAGGCTGGACCTCAGGTGGCCGCCAAAGTCCTCAGGGTTTTCTTTGCTTGGAGCCCTCTCCCAGCCGCTGCAGTCCGCAAGCAGCTACCACCTCGAGTTTTGGAGAACTGAGTCAGGGCCCCTGGAGTCAAGTTTGTAACAGAGGTGGCAAGGAGAATGAATGGGACCCTCCGGGGCGGTTAAGCCGCAGAGACTGTGCCAGGCGCTGGTGCGGCTCCCTCTGCAAAGGGTTTGTGCGCAGGGCGGGCCTCCCGGGACTCCTCCGCCCCAGTAGTGAACTTGGCCGGACCTGCAGCAGGAGCCCACAGTCCGCTCCCCTCCGGTCCTGGGCCAGACGCCAGACCTCAGGCCCCAGCCGGCACCGCAGGGAAACAGGAGGCGCTGGACACACGCTCCAAAGTTCGGGGACTCGGGGATTTGCTGCCACACCTGAGCCGTTTCCAGGGCTGAGGCAGGTGTTGGGCGGACAAGGCCCGGAGGAAGGGCTGCCAGCCCCCAGCCGCAGCTGGAGAAAGTCGGGGTACACACGGTCGCAGAGCGCAGAGGTCCCCAGCCCGCAGCGCACGTGCACGCCGGAGAGTTACCTTTGGGCGCTCGCAGGTGTCCTCTCCAGTCCTTGCCGCAGCACAGCCCCATGGCAGCTGCGCCGCCAGCTGCCGGCACCCCCAGGCTGTGCGTCCGAAATCCGCCTGCGGGAAGTACCCAGCCGCAAGCAGGGCTGCGTGCAGAACCTCCACCCTGGCCTCCCTCGCCCTCACGCTCCGTCCGGGCCCCGAGCAGCAGGCATCCCGGCTCCGGGCAGACCCTGCTAATCAACAGGAGAACGTGCTAATCGCGCTGGCTGCGCTGCCTGCCGGCTTTTATCTATATATCCGGAGCTACCCAGCTCGGCTCCTTGCCCTCGCAGCTGTCCCTGCGACCCGTTACTCTCCTGGGGTGCCGAGCTGCGCGCTCCCGAGGGAAGGCCAGGGGGCGCTGTGGGAGGAGGCACGGCCCCGTTTTCCTCCTCCGCCCAAGGAGAGCCAGCGAGGGGGTGGGGGCAACACTGACCTGACCAAAGCGCTCAGACAGAAAAGAAAGGTGTCCTCGCTCGTCTTGGGCGCCTCCCCGCCCCCATTCTCTTACCTCAAGGGTGGTTTACTGGGCGTGTACCAAGGCCACCTTGCTCTTGTTTTCTGAGCTCACCATCACACTACAGAAAAAGAGAGTAGTGTATGCCCAGGCAACCCCCATCTTGGTAGTGTGACTTCGGGCAAGTCACTTCCCTTCTGAGGCTTTCTTCTCCTGGGAAGTGAGGAGAACAACACCGTTTCAGATGTCGTTTACCACAAATTAAAGGTCTGGTGGTATCAAGTTATTTAAACACTTCGTGCTTAGTTTCCCTATCTATAAAAAGGAGAGGATCTTAGAACTGCTTCATTGGGATCCTTCTGAGGATTACCCGAGACTGAGGTGTATACAGCTGACCCTTGAGATGCATGGGTCCACTTATAGCTGGATTTTTTCCCAATAAATACGTATAGTATTGTGAATGTATTTTCTCTTCCTCGTGATTTTATTAGTAACATTTTCTTTTCTCTAGCTTACTTTAATGTAAGAATACATTCAATACATAAGTATGTAATACGAGATAAATACAAAATATGTGTTAATCCACAGTTTAATGTTATCAGTAAAGCTTCTATCAACAGTAGACTTAGTAATTAAGTTTTGGGTGAGTAAAAAGTTATAGATGGATTTTAGACTGGGAGGGATGGGTGCCCCTAACCCTCACATTGTTCAAGTTTTACATATATAAAACATATATATATATACACAAACATACACACATATATAAAACTTAGAACACAACTGGCATGTTGCTCAGTAAATGTAAACTATCATCATGATCAGGTGTTTCTGAGGATTTGGACAAACAGGTACTTTTGTCAAGACGATGTTTTTGGTGCAATCACGTTGGAAGGTGACACATGAGCTGCTTATTGAAACTAAAAATACTAATATCCTGGGACCAAGCAATTCCATTTATCACTATGTACCCCACAGAAATGTTTGCCCACATGCCCAGGAAAACATGTACAAGGCCATTCATAAGTAAAGGAATTATCAAATATACTGGTGTTTTCAGAAAACTACTATGTCACAGGAGGGAGCTGGAACTGAATGTTTGAGATCTGTGGATTCACAGCATTTATGCAAAGCATGCACCCACAAAATCTTTCTCTGGTCTTCACCTGTGCTGGACACTGCCCTAGGCACCAGGACCTAGAAGATACATGGGAGGAAAACAGGAGACCAAAAGTGGTTCCCTGTGGGTAGAGCGCGAGTGACAAGAATGGATTGAAGGTGAATGTAAAGAGACTTTATGTTCTTATAGTGGTCTAATTTCTTACAAGGGAGGTATATTTACATAGTATTGTATTAATTAAACAATCAAGTGAGAGAAAGTAGAAGTGTCTAGCACAGAGTAGAGTTCTTAATACCAGGTTCTTTCTTACTCCTCTAGTTCCTGGGGTCTCTTCCTGGTCCTTAAACAGGGCTGTGATCAACCTTTGATGCTTTTTTGGCTTAATTGGGATTTTCTCCCTTCTACCTCACCCTGTCTCATTTTGGGTGGTGATGGAGGGGGAGAAAGTGGGGAGAGGGGTGCAGAGGCCATGCCAGAGGCAAAGACTGCCTGGGACATGGAGCAGAAGAGTTAAGTGGACTGTGAGGAGGAAGGGAGGAAAGAATGACTTTGAGCAGGGAAGAGGTTTTTCTAGGAGTTAAGTTGTATTCAAAGGAGAGATCAACAACAGTGGGGCCGATTTCTGCCTCCCTGTCCTTTAACTCTCCAGAAAGACTAGGGTGAAGCTTCTTTAGGGAGAGAGGAGGGCTGTTCTACACTATATCTGGAAAGATGTTTTCAATTCATGACTTGTAGGCAGGGGTTACAGAGAGGGAGTAACTGACTAAAAACAGAGAGACCTGACTTCTGGTTGCTGCCAAGTCATTTTAAACAGTTTTAGCACCAGGCAAGATGTCTTAGTCAGTGGGCTTAATGAGGCCCCAAGAATTCCAAGCTAGAACCTGCATTCAGGGAGAGCATGTGAGGGGAGCAAGCTCCTGGGTGATTGTCCAATGGCCGAGTTATGTTTGGAAAGGAAGATTTAAAAGAAAACATCACAGTGGCCACTGTTGGCTGTTGTTTATCTTCCTAAAAGGAAGTAGCAAAGCAAGATCATTTCAAATGAGCCTATTATAGAGGGTTAGCACCTTCACTGAACTGTTCAAATATATTTTGGGATACTCAACTTTTCCAGGTAGCTTTAAATATCAACTCCCAGGGCAGTTTAGGAGTTAGAAAGCAAGGCAAGAGCTTCTTTATTATTGCTTTTGGTTTTACACAGTTTAATTCCTGATTATACACTGTCTTCTCATAGTTTTCTACTTGTGTGTCTGTCTGTTCCTCAAGAAAGAAGGAAAATAACATTCACTATATGCTTCCCATTAGGCAATTCATAAATTCTGTTTATCTCAGTTAACCACAGGACAAACCCATAAGGCAGATGGCATTAGATTTGATTTATAGAGGAAGAAACTGAAGTTCAGGTAGGTGAAGAGACTTGCCTAAGATGAATGAAGTGGTAAGTGGCAGAGCCAAGATAGATAGTGGATGGATTGGATGGATATCATTTCCCCAGTTAGGTGTAGTAATAAGCTGCAATTGGAAAAGCACCTACTGAGCATCATGCTCAGTAGGAAAAATCAAACTCTCTGAACATAGTCATGCCCCCTGAATTGATCATAACTCAAAACCATCTTGAATTGAACCAAAATGTCAGGATCAGTCAGTGCTGCAAGGCTCCGGCTGAGCTAAAGCCACCCAATTCCAGAAGAGTGACCAGGGAGGTGGGGGCCTATGAGACAGCTTCCTGAGCTGGAAGGCTGACATCCTGTAGGCCACAGGAAAACAGAGCCAGAACTAGTGGAGGTGGGTATCCTGTGAGTGGAATGGGCTCCAGTAGGAGGGCAAATGCCAGCTTTGGAAGATGAAGGCTGTGTGGCTATTACACTTTGCTGCTTGATTCCATTTCTCTGGGAGATCCCAAGTTTGGTGGTAAGGATATGGGGTTGTTTCTAGGGAGGCCACCATTGTTGCTGGGATCCTGGCCCTTCCACATATGCCCAAGGCATTTGAGGGGTTTGCTTAGGAGATTTAGGATGTGGCCTTGATACCCCTTTGCAGGAGTCTGGTTGCACCTCCTCAGACATACCTAAGGTACCTTCATGGCATCATCTCAAGGTGTGAGTTCAACCCTGGGAAGCTTGAGGGGAGGGTAGAAATGGGGCCACAGCATTTTAGTCGCAGCGGTAGCTTTGGAGGATATGATGATCATTCTTTCATTCTTTCTCTTATTCATCTGTACACCACACAATGACTGAACACCTGAGAAAGCCCAGGGCCTGAGCTCTGAGGAGGCCTGAAGGGTACCCTGGGATCTGCAGAGACAGTGACCCACTGATAGAAGAGAGATCTTGGAGGTGAGAGTTGAGATGAAGATGTGAGAATCCAGCACCAAAAGACAACCTGTGTGGCATGCACACGTGTGGATGACATAGAAATGATCCTCCAATGGGCATTATTATGTCTAGGAGCTTGATTCAGGGATAGGGAAGAACACCAGGCATTTAGGGTAGGGGACATGATGCTGCCTGTGATTCTGACTGGTCAGCCTGGCATGAGAGTGAAGTGGGGACTGGAAGGGGGCCACCAGGAGCAGAGAGAAAGCTAAGAAACAAAAGGCATAAGCCAAGTGAGAGATGTCCCCAACCACATTAGATCATAGGAGACGGCACCCAGGTGGAACTGTGTGCTAGCAGGGTGGTCCCCAGTGACTCACATTTCCCAGTTCTCATATCCCATGTGGTTCTGTCTCCTTGAATCTGGGCTGCCCTATGACTGGCTGTAACCAACAGAAGGTGATAGAAGTGGCGCTGGTCATTTTGGGCCCATGTGCCAAGAAGGCTTGACAGCTTCTGCTGTTACCTTCCACGCAAAGCCATTGCCTTGTGAGCAGGGGAACTATTCTGAGAATACGTGCCCTGAGAAGCCCAACCTAGCAATATGGAGAGGCCATGTGGAAAACTGAGGTCAAGGCTAGCAAGTGCTTCTTCCAATCATGTGACTGAAGCCACCCAGGGAATCAATCCTCTAGCTGGCACATGTAGAGCAGAACCAAGCTGTCCCTGACAAGCCCTGCCCACGTGACAGAACAGTGAGAAAATGAAATGTTTAAATCACAAAGCTTTGGGGTGGTTTGTTATGCAGTAACACGACTGAAACATGGGAAGTAATACATAATACTAACAGCTAACTCTGCCTGGCACCGATGGTGTGCCAGGCTAAGAGCTTGACATCCCATTAGAATTGAAAGCAAGCCTATGTATTCAGTAACATTATTATTTCCACTTTAAAGAGGGATACTGGGGCACAGAGAGGTGAAGTAATTTGCACAAGGTGACATGGCTAATTAATGGCTGAGCTCAGAGTGGAAATAGGCCACCTTGCTTCAGAGCCCATGCACTTCATGACTCTGTGGTAGATATTTTGGAGGCAAAAGGGTTAGCACTTGGTGATGAATTCAATGCTCCATAGGTCTAAGGCATATCTGTAGGTGAGATTTGTGGCAAAAAGACAACCCCTGTGGTATGCTGGATCGCATCTGGCAGATAGGCCTTGTGAGGTTCATTGCTCTGTTAGCTTTTTGTACTATGTCTGATTCATGTTAGCCCTGGCATCTGGTGAAGGGAGGTTCTTGAAGATGGGAGTTATAAAGGAAGTTTGTAAATCCCTTATTACAAGCCTACCTCTTGTTGGCACTAGTATCTCACAGGTACTAGTTCACAACAGCCCTGTGCTGGCACGCTTACTTTACAGTTAAGAAAATGGATACTCACCTGGGCTATGAGAGCTCTCAAAGTCACATAGCTGGTAGGTAAAAATGTCTGTACTTGAATCTGGGCAGTCTGACCCACTATAAGTGCTTTCCTAATGGCCAGCCCCTGTCCCCTGCCTCCTGGAAGTGAGGGTCTCCATCAGGGCCTGCCTCCCTCTCCCTCATCCACTCCTGCCATCATAGATCTGATCTGTGTCAGGACTGGGGCCAAAATCCAGTGTGTGTACACACCACACAAACAATACCATAGACACATAGACATTCTGGGAATGGAAGACTCTACATTTTAAAGCTACATCTTCATTTTTCATGGGAAATCTGAGGTCCAAAGGGCCTAGATTCACTCTATATCAAGTATTTCTCAAGGCCCTAGTATGTATCAGACACTGAAAGGTGAGTTAGTGACAAGTTGGGGCTATGTCCAGTCAACTTCAGTTTTCACTCTGAAACAAACAGACCTATAGAAATGATCAATGAAAAAGAGACCTCTCAGCCATCTCTCAAAATGTTTTGTGCACTTTCACCACATTGAAAGCCAGCTGATTTGGATTTAGATATCTGAATAAACAGGTTAATTAGCACCCCCTCCCCATAATATCCCTCATCAAAAGCCTTGTAGTTGCTACTTCACACACTCATGGTTTGATTTTTTTTTTTAATGAAGTATGTGACTCTGGGGAAGGTATAATTTGAAACAAACCCATACTGCTTGTGCTGAAAAAGGTTATGGATCTCATAAGAACTTTTTCTTTTGTCTTAATGAGACTTAAGTCTTATTTCCCTTTTTCCATTGGCTACCAGGAAGCTCAAGAAAAATTTAAAGTTTGGCTTTGGCAAGTGTGAAGGCCCTAAAGTAGACCTTCATGTGCTTTGCTTCCTGATTTTGCTTTTCTACCTTTATTTGCATTGTCTCAGGTCCTTAATAACACAATAGAAATATATTGTGTTATCTCTGTTTCATTCTAAATGTCCTCATTAGAAGCCATTTCAAATGCTTCATGAGTAACATAGGAATATAAGTAAATAAATGCATGTAATACTTTCTATTTTAAATCAGGAGTTAGTAAACTTTTTCTAAGGGGCGATAGTAAACATATTTAAGCTTTGTGTGCCATACAGTTAACTACCTAACTTGGCCCTTCTACTGTGATATTAGCCTCAGACAGTAAATAAATCAATGGGTCTGGTTGTATTTCAATGACATTTTATTTAGCCCTGACCAGTATGGCTCAGTGGGTTTGAAGTCATCCTGCAAAGCAAAAGGTTACTAGTTCAATTCCCAGTCAGGCACATACCTGAGTTACAGGCCAGGTTCCCTATTGGGGGCACAAGAGAGGCAACCAACTGATGTTTCTCTCATACACTGATGTTTATCTCCCTCTCTTTCTCCCTCCCTTTCTCCCTCCCTTCCCCTCTCTCTAAAAAAATTAAATAAAATCTTTAAAAAAATCTTTATTTACCAAAATAGGTAGTAAGCCAGATTTGGCTGTGGGCTTTTCATAGTTTGCAACCCTCTGTTTTAGAAGAATTATAGAGCATTTGGAAGGTCTTGGCTTAGTAAAAAATGAATTCCCATCTCTAAGACTCTTAGTTTCCACTTTTGGGTGACAGAATGGGAAAGACAGCTACACAAACAGTCTGGATAGCTGGCTCCAGAGAGGAGCATGCAGTGCCAGGAGGGAGCAGTCCTGGACAGAGCAGAATCTGAGGTCTGCCAGTGAGAGCCCATTCTCCCCACACTAACCATGATACTCCTCAGGGAGGGGGTACTGGGGGCAGTGCCCCAGAGGTGCAAGGCCAGCCAGGTTCCCCAGCTCTGGCCAATGGGCCTCTGGCTGTTGTGGATGTTATTCATGGAAGGAATGTGTCTGTAGCTCCAAATTCCCACAGAGAAAGACAAGGGGAATCATTGGGGAGAAATTTCTGGGCCACATTTTTCTTGCTGTTCATATGGCCTGAGGCCATTGAACTTGGCCAGGCTGCCCAGAGAAGGATTTTACAAAGCCCATTGTCCTTTTCCAAAGTACCCCCCTCACCCCTGCCCCCATCTGCTTTTCCTGCCTGCCTTTCTTTCCTCTCTCAGGCCCAGGAGAAATGCAACCTGGGAAAGAGCAGGAGGCCATAGCTATGTCCTTGAGGACTTTTGCTCCCCTGCCCAACAAGGGCTGAGGCAGCTGAGGCAGCAGCTCCTGGAGGGAGGTGGGCACTTCCCAGTGGCTGTGGTGGCATCTTTACATGATAGTTCTTTACATGAACTATTGGGGCAGAAGGCAATCTCAGCTGCTTGACCAGGAGTCACCAAGCAAGAAAGTTGCTTCTGTAATAAGAGCAACACATACTGAGCACCTATTGCATACCAAGCACTATTCTGAGCTTTCTACATGTAGTGACTCATTAATTTTCACAAGAGCCCTATTACAATCCTCCATTGGGAAAATGCTCTGCAGAGCTGCTAAGTGACTTACCTGGGGTCTCACAACTAGGAAGTATTTGAACTGAGGTGTCTGTCTGTAGGGTGACTCTTACCTCTCACTATCAGTATGTGTGATCCCCACAGGTCAGCAGTCCACTTACAGATACTGCCCCAATGGTATGTCTCAACAGTTTTTGCAAAAATTCAGCATTTGCATAGTTAGGACCTACACACCTTTGAACACTCCCAGCATCCCCATGTACCACAGAAGATAAGACCCTCTACCATGAGCGAGACCCACCTGGTATCTGGTCCACTTGGCTGAGGGCTCAGCACTGTGAACTGGGGGTTAACCAGTCCTCCTTACTGTTGTTACCGTTGTTGCCTCAGCTGCTGACAGAGCAGCGACCTCAGTTATGCAGTGAGTCTTTGAGTGTTTGCAATGTGCCAGCCCCCAGGTTTGGTGGTGGACATACATACACTTAGTACATTGTATGCCACAGACACTACAACCCTAAGAATGAGTGCTGATAATCCCATATCATAGATAAGTACACACACATTAATCAGTTAATTAATGCTTGCTGCTGTAACAAGCTGTAAACAAACTCTCAGGGGCTTAACCTTGTAATGATTCTTTCTTGCTCATGTCACCATCTTGTGGAAGTCTGCCTGAAAGAGGAGGAGAGAGGGGCCTCTGTTCCTCGTCGCTCAAGCACTCAGGCTTCTTCTAGGGCTGCAGCATCTTCCTCTGAACCCTTTCCATCTGCTTTGTCAATGAGGGAAGAAGGATCCGGCTAATCTCAGGGAGTTTTAGGGGCTACGATTAAGGCTACATCAGCACTGCCACCCACATTCCATTGTCCCCAGTTCATTCACATGACCCATCTTACGGTGCAGAGGCTGGGAAATGGAGTCTGCCTGTATAGCCATAGGAACAAGAATCATTTGGCTGCCACCCTGGGGTTCAAAGGGGTGCGGTGCTGTGAGGGGCTACCGGGCCATGAGATGTCCAAGCTTGTGCTTTGCCGCCATACTCCCTTGACTGAAACCAGTGCTAAAACTGTCTGAATGGAATTCCAATTTCTGCCATCCTGAAAGATCCCCAGTCCTTCAATGGGGCAATAACTGGGGCTGAAGTTCTTGAAGCACTGTGAGGTTAAACTGGACACTAAGAAAAGCTAAGAAAAGGGCTTGACACATAGCAGATTTCCAATGCCCTTCCCTTTCTTAGTGGTGTTGTGGTGGGGGTACTTGGCAGGTGGAGGGCAGGCCCGGGAGGATTTCAGCCCTTAGCAGAGGTGCCAGTGCTGAGTCCACACATGGAGCATGTATGCTTGCTGCTGCCACCTAGTAGTCAAAGGAGAAAAGGCAAGGCAACTGACTTCCCGCTTCTGGTTCTCCTAGGCAAGTGTCTAGAAGGCTTCTCTCCACTTTAATTAATGCCCAGCAACCCGCTGAACAGAAGCTGACCTTGGCCATGACTAAAGTGCAGATGCTGGGATGGGTGAAGTTTTGTTTTCCAGGGTTTTGCTGTGGAAGCAGCAACTCCTCCAGGACATTCTGCCCAGGCCTCAGCATTCTGCTCAGTTGGGAGGGCACCCTGCCCTCTGGGCTATGACTATGGATTCCTTTACCCAGTCACTCCTGCAGGGTGCTGGCTGCCTCAGGATGGTGGGCCTGGGGCTGGCCCCTCCCAAGCTAGCTTTGGTAATGGCAGTGAGATTACAGCTGTGTGGGAATGGGCTGCTAAGTACCATGGAAATATCCCCAGGGGAAGGAAGATGGCCACCAAATCTTTCCAGGGACACACAGCACATCCAGCACATGATTTCCTGCCTGGGGAGAAGGTCCATAGGCTCGAGGTGTCCCGATCTGTCAGATCACACACACAAACACATGTGTGTGCACACAGAGACGCCACCCCACTCTGTCAGAACACACACACAGACGCACATGTGTGCACACACATAGATATACACAATTTATAGGGGTGAGTTGGCTTCAGATGGCCTGGTCAGACCCCATTCTAGTGTCTAATAACTCCCCAGGACCATTGTTCCTCCCTTCCCTCATTTCTCAGTGCCAGGTAGGGCTCATTAGTGTTTACTTCTACTTCAACTTCTACCACCTCACTCAGCAGCCTTCCTACAGTCAGGCCTTGGGCCACCCAACATATATTCTAACACCAAATTCCAAGATGCATTTTCAGACTTTGGATCCAACCCAGCAAGTGGTCATGAACTCAGGGAGTCTTGAGTTCTTAAAGTGTTCTTAAAAATGAGATAGAATTACATAGACTAGAAAATGCCAGTGGTTACCTCATGTAGGAATAGGACAATTTCACAAAACCCTTGCTTCATTCAGTGTGTGCTTGGATCCTAGGTTGTGATATAATGTTTATCTCTTTTTAAACAGTGTGAAAACACTGTGGCAGTGTGTCCACCTCATATCTTCGAGAAAACTTGGGTTCCTTGTGAAAATTAGCCCACCAATTTCTCCATCTTCCCCAATTCTGACAAATCCCCTGTCTGCTGCAAGCCAACAAAGGGCACAGCCTTTGCCAGCCACTCAGATTAAAAAAAAAAAATAGAACCCACTACCAATAGCTACAAAAGGTCCTGTTACAAACTGATCCCAGGACACTGGTTGCTTACTGGTCTGGCATTTGTATATCCAAGAGGGCCATTTAAGTGACCCTTCACAGAACAAAGAAGGTAAGCTTCTCTCAAGAAAAAAAGAAAAGGAAAGGAAAAGAAAGGAAAGGGAAGGGAAGGAAAGAAGAGAAGAGAAAAGGAAAGGAAAGAGCCCTCTGCTCTGCACATTCCTTTAGTGCAAGCTCTCACAGGGCAGGGCTGGTCTGACAGCTTTTTGACATATCTTCTGGATTGTTCTTTCCTTCTCAAACATCATTCTTTCAGCAGTTATTTGTGGGGCACCACTCTGTGCCAGACACAGGAATCCGCAGACTGGAGCACCCTGCTGGATGCCCCTACTCATCCTGGGGCCTGTGATGTGTGATGCTGACTGGGGGATCCCACATTTGGTTCCAGGCCTCTTCCTCTCAGACAATGGCGCTGCCCGTTGTGGGTGTGTTCCAGCCCAGCCCCACCGACTCCACCTCTGCCCCAGGCCTGTCAGGAAAAGTGGGGCTCTTCAGAATGCCGTTATTCTCCATCCTTCCTACACTGGAGTGAAAGTAGGTTCTCACAGGTATTGAACACCTGCTAAGTATCAGGCACTGCTCTATCCCACCATTTCTGCCAAGGCCCATCGAGGTCATTATTGTCACCATCTAACGAGGCTGAGGAAGATGAGGTGACTTTCCAAGTCAGCATACATAGCCAGCAAAAAGCCATTTCCTTCCTGTGTCTCTCAGATCCCTGTGGTTCTGTTTTTCCCACTCAACCACAGGCAGCACCTAAAGTCCAGGCTGTGCCATGGACCGAGTGAATGATGTGCCCTCACAGGAGTAGCATGCTGCCTGCCTGCGAGGGCCTGGGTAAAGAAGGGATGCACAAAGATGGGGGACCCGTAGAGGAGGAAGGGAAGCAGATGAGCCAGGTCTTCTGGGTTTTAGCCCCTAAGAGTGTGGGCTGGATTCCCAAGGTCAGTGGAAGCGATGTCTTGCTGTAAAAGGCAAGTGGCCCTGGCCGCTTTACTTCCAAGTTCAAAAGTGCATTTGTTTCCTAGGCTTCCATGACAAATCATCACAAACTGGATAGCTTGAAAGGACAGAAATTTGTTCTCTCAGAGTTCTGGAGGCAAGAAGTCTGAAATCAAGGTGTTGGCACCATCATGCTCCCTCTGAAGTTTCTAGGGAAGGATCTGTTCCAGGTCTCTCTGCTAGCTGCTGGTGTTAATGTAAATCTTCAGCATTCTTTCATAGCTACATCACTCCATTCTCTGTCTCCACCTTCACATGGTCTCTCCTTTGTGTCCAAATTTCCCTATTCCCATAATGACACCATTCATTGGAGTAGGGTCCACCCTACTCCAGTATGACTTCATCTTAATTTTGCATAGGCAAAGACATTATTTCCAAATAAGGTCACACTCTGAGGTATCAGATGGTTCGGTAAATACACAATAATTCTCATTTTCTAGCTATCTGTGATTTTGAGTTTTTATTATTTGCAACATTAGGGCTCACAGACTCAAACGCTTATAGAGGGATCAAGTGAGTTAGATGAACTGAGAAATAGAGTTGGGGTGAAGTAGGGCAATAGGGAGAGGTAGGGATTCTGGTCAAATGGAGAACAAACTGTCTAAAAGGGGCAGCTCATTGTTTATATGGAGAAAGCAGGCCCAAATTTACCCTACAGAGCCCTATTTTTCTATGGGTAAAATGTTTTGCTTTGAAACATAGTTCATGAGCCAAACAAAGTGTCATGTTGGGGGGCCAGAATCAGCCTAGGGGTCATCAGCTTAGTCTGCAGCTTGAAAACTAGATTCAATTTCCTTGTTATTATTTTCCTCTCTTCACCATTACTTTCAGCTCTCCTCCTGCTTTTTACATATTATTTATTTATTTTTAAGGAGGGGAGGAGAGGGAGAAGGAGAGGGAGAAAACATCAATGTGTGGTTGCTTCTCGTGCATACTGTACTGGAGACCTGGACTAGCAACCCAGACATGTATCTTAGGCTAGGAGTCGAGGTAGCGACCCTTCGGTTTGCAGGCTGGCACTCAATCCACTGAGCCACACCAGCCAGGGCTCTGACTTCTTTTGAATTATTGTTACTTAATTGGTTTAATTTATCAAGCACCTCTAAGAGCCAAGAACCAGGCACCGAGTGCATAGATGCACTCCTCTCCTTCAGGAGCTCATAGTCCAGGGTAGGTAGTACTCATGTTTCATTCAACAGCAGTGCTTCTCACACTTGATATGCACACAAATCACCCAGGAAATATTGCTATAACAGATTCTGTTTCAGTAATTCCAGGGTGGGCCGTAGAGTCTGTGTCTCTAAGAAGCTCCCAGGTGAAGCTGATGCTGCTGGTCCATGGATCACACCTGGGGTAGGAAGAACAGGCTTATGTCTAAGAAAGTTCTTGAACTGAAGGCATCTGGGTGGAGGAGCCTCTGTACCTGGGCTTGGAGTCCCAGAGGTGACCTGGGTCATCCACCCTACCACCCACTAATCCCCTGCCACATTGCGCTCCGCATCCTAATTTATCTAGAGATTTAGTCTAGATGTGATCATTCATAAAGAATTCTATCTATATCATTATTCTGAGCAGGCCCTGAGCATGTCTCCCCCTGCAGATCACCCCTTTCCTGTCCAGTGCACTATCTCTCTCTGAGGAATTTCTGTCCTCGGCCGTCTGCGTCTCAGAGCCATGGTGCCCAGCACCCATGTGGGCTTCTGCTGGCAGCCTAAGAATGAGACCCTGGATGAATGCTGGATTGCACCTTGTACTATTCATGTGGTTTTGGACAAGTTACCATTCTACGTGTCGGTTTCTTCGACTGTGAAACAGGGGCATAATATCTACTCACTGAGGTGTCAGGAACATTGAGCCAATATATTGTAGGGTGCCCTTATCACTTCCCTTTCTAAAAAGAAACTCAGCAAGTCACTTTAAGAATATCATGTTGCTTGTACAGAAAATGTTAATATAGGAAACTCATTTCTAATTGCTGTCCCAGGAACACAACCAATTATGCTTGAAGGAATTAGCAAGTTTCCTTTGCCTAGTGGCCTTTCATTCTTTCAGTCAGCAAACATGTACCATACCTGGTCTGGGTCAAAATATGCAAGGGGCAAGTCACACAAAAGGTGGGCAGACATGTGAACAGTCTCTGTAGGTTGGTGAATGAAAATTCAAGAAATGTAAAATAAAGAGTTAAATAGTATATTGGCTAAATTTTCAAATAATGCTCTCAAGGTGTTTTCAGGTGAGACACCTTGAAGAAACAATGGGACCAACTGTCAGTAAATACATTAGAGTGCCCAAAAGCCACAAAACTTAGAGAAAGTACTTTATTTGTTGTACTTTTTAAAAGAGAAACAACTGGACCCATTGCTTTACATTTAGGGGCATCTTATCTGAAAAGATGTCTGGTGGTTGAAGAAAAGCACACTGAGCATTTTATTTGAAAAGGTTACTAACATGTTCTTTAAAATAAGTTTATCCTTTTCCTTGATTTTGGAGACACCCTGTTGTAATACCTGCTAAACTCTACTGAGTTCTTTATACAGGCTAGGTATTATCCTAGTATATAGATGCATAATGTCACAACACTATGTGGTACGTACTTAAACAAAAAAACTTTTTACTTTGAAATGATTCTAGATTCACAAGAAGTTGCAAAGAAATATACAGCGAGGTCCCATGCATCTTTCACCCAGCCTCCCCCAGTGTTAAATCTTACGTAGCTAAGAAACGTCAATGTGTGGTTGCCTCTTGTGAGCCTGCACTAGGGACCTGGCCTGACAACCAGGCATGTGACCTGACCAGGAATCAAATTGGTGACCCTTTGATTCCTAGACCTGCACTCAGTCCACTGAGCCACACCAGCCAGGGCTTGAAATTCTTAATAATTTTGTTTTTAAGTTTTGTTTTAGATGTGGAGTTTCATGAGTTGACAGAGCATGTGCTGGAACCTCAGCTCTCCCACAGTCCTGCCTTCTGCATCCTCCAGCCACTAGGGATTTCTGGCCTCCTCCTGCCTCCTGGTGCCCTGGGGTCACCAGCCTCCTCCCCAACTCCCCCAAGTGACTTCTGCCACCTGCTTCCCTGCACCTGTGGGACGTCTAGGTACAAGCATGGAGAGGGCTAGTGTGGGAAGCATGCACCTGGCAGAGTCTTGGTGTAGCTCATGGTGATCCTGCCCTGGCTGGGAGCACCCAGGCATGTTGTGGGGGCAGCAGGCTGCAGAAGGGGTGATGCTTGGCTTGACTTCTTCACCAGGATGGGGCATGGTGTCTGGTGGCTGACAGGAGGCAGACCTGGCATCTTGTGGGTGTGTGTTTGGCAACTTGGGTTTGGCAACTCTAGATGTTTATAAGGGTCTCCTCTCAACCCACACGTATCCCTGTGCCCCTGGGAATGCATCTTTTAAACAGCAAATAAGTAACACCAGGCCTGGTCAGCCTTTAGGCCTGCACAAAGTATGAATGCACCTGTTTCTGTGTCACAGCACTTCATACCCATTTATGTGACCATCCAGCCCCTGGGTGTCCTCTTTCCTCCAGAGAAGCAGCTCAGAGCTGCAGGCAGTATGGTGGCTTTCAGCCTCCTTACTAGTTTGGAGACAGTCTTGTTTGCACAGGTTCCCCTTAGCACAGTGCCAGAATGGAGCATGGCCAAGGGCTAGAACCTTCTTTGTTGCAGACTCCTGTCTCTGTGAACACAGCCTCCCAGCTACTTACTTCTGTAGTGCCCCTCCACTGGGCACAGGGCCTGCTGCATAATGTGTGGAACCCAGTGCAAAATAAGGATGCAGGGCTCAATCTTTAGGAAGCAGGAAAAAAGTGCCATTACGTATAAAGTTTTTTCCTTTCTTCAGTGAGCTGTATTTTGACCTGTCAAAGTTTGGTCCCTGGACTGGCTTCACATGGGAGCTTGTTACCGATGGAGATTCTCAAGTTCCTCCGCAGACCTTAGGAATCAGAAACTTTGGACATGAGTCCAGAGTCTGGGTTTTAAAAAGCCCTCCAGGGGTTTCTGATACACAGGAAAGTTTAAAAATGAGTGTTGTAGAGTTAGGATCCTCTCTCCCCTTTTTGAAAAGCAACAGTACTGAAGAAATGTGAAATCTTACTTGAATCTTTCTTTAGTATTGCAGATAAAAGAGGAGTTGAAGAGAAAGAGACAGAGAGAAAAAGAAAAAGAGAGAGAGCAGGAGAGGGAGGGAGGCTGGAAAGGAACAGGGAGTGGAGAGTGGGGAGTGTCCTCTGTACTTCCACATACTTTAGTTCACTTGATGGTCACAGCCATCTTGCCATGTAGGTTGTTTTATTTCTAGTATCAGATAACGAAAATAAGACTCAGAGAATTTAAGTAATAGGTCCAAGTTCTTTTTTTTTTAAGATTTTTATTTATCTGTACAGAGAAGGGAAGGGAGGGAGAAAGAAAGGAAGAGAAACATCGGTGTGTGAGAGAAACATCTACCAGTTGCCCACATGGCCCCAAACGACTGGCTTGCAACCCAGGCATGTTCCCTGACTGGGAATTGAACCGGGGACCTTTCAGTTTGTGGGACAATGCCTAACCCACTGAGGCACGAGTCAGGGCAACAGGTCTAAGTTCTTGAAACAGTGACTGGCAGAGCTAAAATATGAATCTAGGTGTCTGACTTTCCCAGCTAGGTATTCCTCCTCCCCGCTTTCATTCTCTGGGGACCTGTGGAACACCAGTTCTATGTTTCTATGTCTATGTTGGGCAGTGCACTGTGGAGCCTCCTCATCAGGGCCTCTGATGCACAACACACTGCCAGACAGATGCCTGTTGAGCACTTGAAAAGGAGCTAGTGTAACTGCGCATCAGAATTGTCAATTTAATCACAACTCTGGCTTATATTAGATTTCTACTAAGCAGATCTGCTCTAGAACATGATTTTGGCAAAGGAATGAACTGCACTCTCCTCTTCAAGGATATTTATTCCAGGGATACCAGTGGAAGTTTCTCATACCTGGTTCTGTGTTGAGAAAAGTGAGGTTAAAACAGGAGGGAGGGTCAGATGCAAAGCAGGGGAATACAAGCAACCACTCTTGTGTTTGATGACTCTCCCACTCCCTGGGACAGGGAGCTCCTGTGAGCTTCTCATTTAATTTAATGTTTAGTCATTAACCATCAACTGTTGCTCTGTGGGCAAACTCAGCGGGGCTGCATGAGGTCAGGCCGATATGCAGGCTGACTGGTACCAGGTGCCGAGATCAGCTGAGATTGGCATCCCACTCAGGAGGTGGCTACCGTGATGATCGATGCTCTGTAGTTGTCAGGAGCACTGTAGCAGTCTACTTCCATACAGTAATCTGTGTGTGCTGGCTCCAGTTCAAGGTCAGGCCTCAGAGAGCAGGCAGCATTTCTCATAGCTGCTTTAAGCTGTAGGCCAGATAAGGGCAGGCAGCTGCAAGCTCAAAGCTCAAGAGTGGCTTTGAAGACCCAGTGCAGCCATAAGAAACTATTGGCACCCATTCACCCTGGGTGACACCTTGGAGGTCACCAAGGCCAACCTTCTTATCTTACTGATGGGGACACAGAGACTCAGAGAATTGGGAGAAATCTGATTTGGTTCCCCCAGCAAGTTAGGGGCTAAGTTGGTAACTACGCAGAAAGAATCAAGCCTCAGCTTTGAGTGGCTAGGCTTCTGAGTTGTCTTACTCATGGGACCCTGTGAGCAATGTGGCAGGGCCTCTGATCCTGTTCCTCTCATGGCAGAGAAGTCTTCTCTGTGCAACTTACTGGGCTGAGTGGGGCATAACTTTGACAGGGCAAAGACGAACAGACCCTCCTGTCTAGTACTTGCAATCCCCCATCACTGCCTTAGTGCTGTTGTTTTTTTTTTAGTTGATGAAAGACTGAGAGGAACAGATAGACAGATAGACATTAGTTTGTTGTTCCACCCATTCATCCATTCATTGGTTGATTCTTGTATGTGCCCTGACCAGGGACTGAACCCGAAACTTTGGTGTATGGGATGATGCTTTAACAAACTGAGCCACCTGGTCAGTGCTCTAGTGATCTTTCTAACATATGATTTTGGTTTTAATCATCCCTCCTGCCAGATGAAGATTTTCAACAGCTAAAGTCCAAGGCTCTTTGTCCAGCATCCCAGGCCCTGCAAGATCTGGTCCCTGCCAACCTTTTGACGTTGGTCCTCTGCTCCCTGAATCTCCTGCACACCATGCTTTCTAGGGCTCTGTGCCTTTGTGACCTCTGTACGCTGTTCTGGGCCACCCTGGGAAGGTCCCTCTCCCATTTGCCCATCTGGATAACTTCTATTTTTCTGTCAAGGCTCAGTTAAACTTTCTCTAACCATCCAGGCAAGTTCCCGCTACGCTCAGCTCACAGGCCCTGGCCCTAAGGACACCTCTGTATGAGCACGTATCACACAGTATTGGGATTGTTTACTTACAGGTAATAGCTAAGCAGTAAATGTGTTATTATTCAGAATATTGATAAATGGAGAGACTGTAGAGGGGCACGAATATAAAGACATGAGCCAGGCACTGGATCTCACTCCATCCTCACCAAACCCATGGATGGCACTTGGCTCTATTATTATCTACAGTTTACAAATGATGAAACAGAGGCATAGGACATTCAGTGACTGGTCCTTGGTGGCAGAGCTGGGCTTCTGTTGGCTCTCCCTGACTCTGACAGAAAACAGGTACAAACAGGGAGATGGTGCTGGGCCTTGCCTCCTGACCCTCTCCCAGGAACCTTCCTATCTGTACTGCCTTGGGGAACATCTGCATTCTGCTCACATGGGTAAAATTGACCATATCTCCTTGGTTTCCCTGGACTCCCAACTATGTCAAGACCTCAAAGCCATCCTCACCCAGCCTGGAAGGAGGGAGGCAGCCCAGGAGCTTGGTGGGAGAGCAGGGTCTGCCAGGCCTCTGAACTGGGCGGCTTCAACTGGAGCTTTGGCACTTTATCTTGAGTAATATGGCCTGTATGGCTCAAAGCAGGTGTGTTTTGCGATGGGAACTCGGCCCAGACTTCAGAGCAGCTGTTATACCATCCTGTCCTCCCACTCAAGAAGACAGTACTTCCCTGCTCTTCTTTTTCCTGAGATTCTGAATGGCCTTTGTCTCACTTGGGGCTGAAGGCCCTAAAGCTGGGCTCCTGGCACTCCCTGGAGGAAATGGGCCTGGGTAGGCACACCATCCTGGGGCCCTGGTGTGACTCTGTGGAAAGGCCAGCAATGTGACACTTGGCCTGGCAGAAACAGAACCATAGACTGTGGCTGGTGCAGTGCGCATTGATGGAGACTGCCACCTGTCAACTCCCCTCCCTTCCTGAAAGCACCCAGTGCCTTTGGGGGTTCACTGCTTCCACTGTCAGATGCCTTGGTGGATGGGTCTGTCCAGCCACTGGAGTGAACAGGCCTTTCCTCCCACCCCAGTGTTGTGAAGGGTGAACAAGTGGCCTCAACATGGCCATTGACAGTTAAGACACTGAGCAGTGACATGAAGACGGAAGAAGCATCAGGCAGGATTCAATCTTCCAGCACAGAGCACCCACCTGTCCTCTGTTCCTGGCTCCAGGACCCCTGAGCAGCCCTGCCTCCTGCCCTTCCACACACAGCTCTTCAGCTTCCCTAAGACTCTGTACGGCCCCACAGCCTCTGGCCAATTTCCCCTTCACCTGAGCCTGCCAGAGCTGGCTTCTGCTGCCTGCATCTCCACCTGTTCACCATCCCAGAAACTCTCCAAATGCTGTTATTTTGGGTTTTTATGGAGGCTTTGTTAAGGGGGAACAGTTGGTTAAATCATTGGCCATTGGCTACTGAATCAACCTCCATCTCCTCTCCCCTCCCCAGAGATGAGGCTTGGGACTGAAATTTCCAACCCCCTATTCACAAGGTTGGTTCCTCTGACAATCAGCCCCCATCCTTAGGTGCATTCCATGTCACTCACTAACATAATAGACACCTTTATCACTCCTCAGGTAGGAAATTCGGAGGATTTTAGGAGCTCTGTGCCAGGAACCAGGACAAAGACCAAATAAATATTTCTTCTTACAAATCACAATATCACAACAGGCAACTAACTGCCCAGGCAGGAGAAGCAGCCCAGGTGGAAAAGTGACTCAGAGTCCTTGAATCCCTGATGCTTCCTGGGTCCTGGCTCCTTTGGGCATGACCCAGAGCCCGTGTCAGAGCGGGCTTAAGCTGCAGCCCTCTCCCCTCCTTGATGATGGTAGGGACCCAGCAAGAGTCAGAGGTTTGGCCTGGGTGAAATGTCTGGGGGTGGGCAGGAGGCACGCAGGGCCTGTTGTGGGGTTGGCACTTCTCTCCACTAGATGGCACTCACAATTTAACTTTTCTTCATTTTTAATTCTATCTGATATTTTAATACTGTTGAAGAGCATGAAGTCACAGATTTTAAGTCATAGAGTGAAGACTTAAAATTCATGTAGTTTATCTATTATCAAGTTTTCCCCACTCTGGCCATTGCTTTTGGCAGACATGTGCCCAGACCTAACCTTCCCCAGCCAGAATGATGAGTCTAGAGGAGGTTATTGAGTCTTTTCTTCTTCTTCTTCTTCTTCTTCTTTTTGTTTTAAGATTGTATTTATTCATTTCTAGAGAGAGGGGAAGGGAAGGAGAAGGAGAGAAACATCGATGTGCAGGACAACAGATAGATCATTTGCCTCTCTCACACCCCAACCAGGGACCGGGCTCACAACCTGCACATGTTCCCTGACTAGGAATCTAACTGGCAAACTTTTGATTGGTTGGCCGGCACCCAGTCCACTGAGCCACACCAGCCAGGGCAAGTCTTTCTTCCTTAGTGCTTCCTAAAGGATGACTGAACCCCTCACTGCTCACATATGGCCTGCTTTCCTTGGGTGGCCTCACAGCTGTGGGCACATCCCCAGACACCCCAGCCTAATGCCTTGAGGCATGTGCACAGGGCAAGAAGGCAGAGATGACAGTCCTTGAGACCTGTAACAATCTGGTGCTTAGAGTGTTGCTGTGCTTGATATAAAGGGGTGCAGGGAGTTTGTCTTCCTATAACTGCATCCCTAGATCTCCCAGGCCCAGGTGGTTAAGATACTTGATTCTGTCCTGTATTGGAGGGCAGCTTAACTGTATGGCTTTGGAAGTCAGAATGCCTGGGTACAAGCCCTAAACCTATTACTACCTGGCTGGGTGTCCTAGGTCAAGCCTCCTATCCTTTCTAACCTCAAGTATTCTTTTTAATAAAATAGGCAATCTTAGACTATGGCCCCATGGAGATGTCCACATCCTAGTTCCTGGAACCTGTGAATGTTACCTTACATGGCAAGTGGGTCTTCATCCCCCTCAGAGCCAAGAAATCCTTGTAAATAGCTCTGACTCAGATAAAGAGCATGCAGAGCAGCAATTCTTCCCTTTTTGGTCCTTGGGGCAAGTGCTGATTGCCTTTCTGAATTTGTGGCTGGGGAGTGTTGACCTCCACCTTTTCATTCTCCAAGTTCAGGGCCCCTCCTCCAGCCCTTCCTTCCAGGTGCCCAGCTCCCCCTCTCCTGCTGGGCAGGGCCCTGTCTACCTCACTGCCCTCCTTATTCTTCTCTGTCTTCTTTACAGAAGCCTTTACTCCTGTTCTATAGTCAACCAGGCCTCAATCTTCCACTCCCTACCCTGGGATCACTCTGTTGCCACCTTCCATAGTACTTGCAGTAGATGAATACCCAAGTAGGGAGTGCCTAAATGAAACCATGCTGCTTGAAGTCCACATGCAGGGCATGTAGTTGAAGGGTTCCCTGCACTTCAACTTCAGCCAGTGCTCCCTGGAATTCCCAGGATGGACAGAGCAAAGGTGAACATGGCCTACTGTAGGCTTGCATTCACTCACTCAGGGTCTCAGTGGGAGCATACTGCAGGCTGGCCCCTGGGATGATCCATGCCTCACTGGGCAGCCTAAAGCGAGTGAAACAGGGTACAGGGTGAGAGGCCTCCAAAGTCCATAGTTCGGGTGTTGGGGGAAGCAGATGATATGGCATTTAAGACACTTTGCATTACAATGGCAAGTATGTGCTGCCACCCTACATGACCTTCAGTATGTATAGAGCTGAGTATGAAGTCATATAGGAAGCCCCGGGTCAGCATTTAAAACTAGGGTGGCCAGCCATGAGAGTGGCTAGGTGGTTTGAAAGGGTGTAGAAGGGCCCCCACTGGCCTGCCATGAGGTCTGGTGTAAGGAGGTGCCATGCGATTTGGAGTAAGGAGGTGTCATGAGGTTTTGGTTTAAGAGCTGGAGGAAGAAAGAGGAGACTCATTGGGAAACGTGTCTGGGAGAACATGGCAGCATGGCTGATGGAACTGCAGGGACCTGCCTAGCTAAGCACAGATTAATGGGAGGTGGCTGGAATGCTGGACTGTGATGGGGAAGGCTGAGCCTCGGACTTCTGTTTTATCTGAAAGATGGTGTCTCTGACTGGTGTATTCTGAAACTAGCCTGGTTTGGCAAAGGGAGGCAGGACTGTGTGTTTGTGGGTGTTTTAAAGGGAGTGGGACTTAACAGCAGAAATCTGCTATTATTCTAATTCTGTGTAACTTTTTAAATTGTTGCTCAGTTACAGTTGTCCTGCCTTTTTCTGTATTGCTTTCCCTTGCCCCATTTCCCCCCATTCCCATAGTCAATCCCCCTCCCATACATTGTCCATGTGCATGAGTCTTCTATTCATGTTCTTTGGCTTGTCCCTTCCCCTTCTTTCCCTTGTTATCACTCTCCCCTCTCCCCTCTGGTCACTGTCAGTCTGTTCCTTGTTTCCAGGCCTCTGGATCTATTTTGCTTGTTTATTTGTTTTATTCATCAGGTTCCACTTATAGGTAAGATCATATGGTATTTGTCTTTCACTACCTGGCTTATTTCACTTAGCGTAATACTCTCTAGTTCCATATATGCTGTCATGAAGGGTAGGAGTTCCTTCTTTCTCTCTGCTGTGTAGTATTCCATTGTATAAATGTACCACAGTTTTTATGATCCACTCATTTACTGATGGGCACTTAGGCTGTTTCCAGCACTTGGCTATTGTAAGTAACGCTGCTATGAACAATGGAGTACATAAGTTCTTTTGAATTGGTGACTCGGGACACTTAGGGTATAATCCCAGCAGTGGATAGCTGAATTGAAAGGCAGTTCCAGTTTTAGTTTTCTGAGGAAATTCCATACTGTTTTCCACTGTGGCTGTACCAGTCTGCAATCCCACCAACAGTGTACTTACTAGGGCTCCCTTTTCTCCACAGCCTCTCCAGCACTTGTTGTTTGTTGATTTGTTAATGATGGCTATTCTGACTGGCGTGAAGTGGTATCTCATTGTGGTTTTTATCCTGTATAACTTTTAAATGAACAATTCTTTATCTTTTCACCAAACTCTAGCATTTGGAGTTATGCTTCTTGGTGGTGGGCCATCGGACCCCACAGCTGTTCCAGAGCAGCATAGGCTGGGGTTCTGTAACACCAGGTCACCTTTTCAGAGTGGTTGGGTGACCATGCTGCTCTGAGACTGTAAACTTCCTGTCTCACAGACCCCAGTGAGGCCCTAGCCAATTCATAGCCACCACTTCCCAGAAGAACATCTAAAATTGATGTACACCCATAGGACATGATGACTAGCTGCCCTGCCTAGACCTTAAGGCAACTGTTCCCATCAATGTGGGTGGCCTCTTCAAGTACCTGCAACTCTCTCTGAAGGCTTTCTGTGTTAGTAGGGAGCTTGGTCCCTGTGCAGGACAGGCCAGATATGGCAATGTGAACTGCCATATCCCCAGGAAGTAGCTTGCAATTAATCACTGGTGTATACCCCTGGGCAAGACATCTCTGAACTCCTTGGCAAGACATCACTGAAGCCTGTTCCCCACAGTCCCCACAGTCTCCACAGTCCCATTGGAACTGAGTCTGGGTGCCACAGCAGCAGCCAGCTCACAGCACAGCCTTCCTGGCTCTCCTCTCCTCCTACTCATTTCTCCTTGCTTTTTGGGCATTGCCTCTGAATAAACTGCTCAGATATCCTTTCAGGCTCTGCTTCCCAGGGCAGGGGTGAGGAGGTGTTGGGGGAGGACAGGCTGAATACAATGTGACCTGGCTGTGGAACCAGGCCCCTCTGTGAACAGATGGGCTCATCAGCAAGACATGTTTACTTAGCTCAATAACAATCACATTTTAAAACAGGAAACTTCAAAAAGTTGTTTTGTGACTGCTAATATGATAGCAGTTCTTTGGAATAAACTCTTCCCTTCCTCCCATGTTGCAGTTCTGTTTTGGAATCCATGGTAAAGCTTATTTTAATGCTCTGAGTTGGTGCTAGTGACTTATTTGTATATGACCCAGATTTGTTGTTTGAACCTTTACCCTAAGGTGTCCCAGTTGATTGGTTTCTTCCCTTGTGTTTACAGTTAATCTAAAAATCCATCAAAAGCTAATTACCCACACAATTAACTGGATTTCTAATTTTCCCCCCAAATTTGTAAAATCCTCTAGATTTGGCCCAACTTTCTGAGTCGTGTTTAGAGACAGTGCTGGAATTTCAGGAAAGGGCTCTGCTCTTCCCAGGCTAAAGGTGTGGCAACATCCCCACTGGGGCCACCAGGGTCAGCCCCAGCACAGAGATGCAAGGTGCTCAGGCCTACCTGGGCTGATCTCAAAGAGGTGCTTCCCCACATCCTCAGAGCCAAGAAGTTGGGTCACTTGCATCCCTTGCAGAGAAATAAATCCCTAAAGCAGAGAGACAAACACAAACACAGGTGGCATGAGATGACTGGGAGAGGACTTCTAAGGTCAGGTCTCCTGGAGACGGAGGGTGGGGCCCTGGGGTCAGGTGCCCAGCCCTCCAGGCACTGGTGGTAAGATTGGGTGCCAAGGAGGGATGCAGGCCTCTTCTTCAAGGTAGATATCAGGCTCAGCTGAGGCCCTGGTAGGGTCCCAGTGCAATGGGGTGGTACTACCTTAGGAGCTCTGCCCAGAGTTCTTCCTCACTGGTGAGGGATGGAAACACAAGTCTGGGGCAGGGGGAAGACTCCTGTCAAGCGGAGGGCTTCTAGTTCCAATGTCCTCTTTCTGGGACAGGAACTTTAGGCTGTAGAGCAGGGGCGTCAAACTCATTTTCACCGGGGGGCCACATCAGCCTTGCATTTGCCTTCAAAGGGCTGAATGTAATTTCAACTCCTTAACAGTTAAGAAGTAGTTACATTTATACAGTCCTAAAATTATTTCAGCACTTTGAAGGCAGCCACGAGGCTGATGTAGCCCCTGGTGAAAATGAGTTTGACATCCCTGCTATAGCGGGTAAGGGAGAGAAAGGCTGGCACACTGGAACTGGCTTTTCCTATGTAACTGTTCCTGAAGTGGCATGGGAGAAAGGATCAGCAGATCTGTGTAACTTCAGTTCTGCTCCCTCCTGGCCAGGTGCAATTTCTTTTAACTGTTAAGTGGAAGTCAGCTGTCACACAGGAGACACAACACACAATACTCCATGTGCATGGTAGATGTGTATGTACATTACTGGGGTCACACAGCCAGTAAGTAGCTGAGCCAGGATTTGAACCCAGGTGGTTAGGTTACAGGGATGGAGTTTAAGATGACTTTCCCATGGAGAGTACCAAAAATGTGTAGTCAAAGCCACACACAATCTGAGCTGGGAAAATCTGAGCATGAACAAAATGAAGAAAGACCTCAACAGAGATCATTAACTAACATGGAGAAGGGGGATGAAAAAGGCCCATTCCACCCTCTAATTCTGAAATCTTGTAGCAAGGCTGAGAGGTGTAGGGAAAGAGCTTGGATGTAGAAATGAGTAGGCTGCATCTAAGTCCCAGGTGTGCACTTCCTGGCCATGTAAACTTAAGCAGACCGCTTAATTTCTCTGAACCTTAGTTTCCATATCTCTACAATGGAACAGTAACTCCCACTCCTCAGGAATGGTGAGACCCCATATTTCTGTTCAGAAGTCCTGCTCTAGATGAGGTGCTGTCTGTCATAAACACCTTGACTTACCCTTTCCCCACCCACTAGGCTAGGCCTCCTTTGCCCTCTTCTCTATGTTAGTGACTAATCTCTGTTGAAACCTTTCTTCATTTTGTTCATGCTCAGATTTGCCCAACTTAGACTTTGTGTGGGTTTTTAAAAATTTTATTGAAAAAAATTTTATTTATTGAATTTATTGAGGTGATATTAGTTAATAAAATTATATAGGTTTCAGATTTACAATTCTATAATTCAGCATCTCTATATTATATTGTGTGTTCACTATCCCATGTGTGGCTTTGACTACATATTTTTGGCTGTCTCTATGGGAGACCCTTTTTAAAGATTTTATTTATTTATTTTTAGAGAGAGTGGAAGGGAGGGAGAAAGGGAGGGAGGGAAACATCAATGTGTGGTTGCCTGTCACGTGCCCTCTACTGGGGACCTGGCCTGCAACACAGGCATGTGCCCTGACTGGGAATCAAACTGGCAACCCTTTGGTTTGCAGGCTGGTGCTCAATCCACTGAGCCATACCAGGCAGGGTGGGGAACCCTTTTAAAATCCATCCCTACAACTTAACTGCCTGAGTTCAAATCCTGGCTCAGCCATTTACAGGTTGTATGATCCCAGACAAATTGCTTACCTTCTCTGTGCAACCTTTCAATTTCCTTACATGTGAAATAGGAATAACAATAGTATTTTGTGGGGCTCTTATGAGCATTAAATGAATTAGTGCTTGGGAAATCCTTAGAGCAGTGACTGGCACACTGTGAAAGCCATGTGTTTGCTAAACAAAGCCCAGCTATTAATGTGTGTCAGGGCTCCTTGCTGGGTGGGGGAACATCCTCCCTGTGTTTGCACTTGCCCAGGTGAGGGGCATGGTTCCATGTTTTGTCTACTTGGTCTCCAGCCCCCTACACTATGCAAGCTTACAGAGCACTCCTCTCCCCACCCACAACTTTTCCAGGTAATTCCTGGCTTTAACAGGGTGACTGGAGCCTCCTCATGGCTGCTGGGTCTTGTACCTCAAGGACACAAGGGAATTCCTATTCTCATTTAAGCAACATAAAGGCAGAATGACATCTTTACCCACAGATGCTTGCTTTAGAAAAATTACAGCAATAAGCCAGAGAACCAGATGGTAACTACTGTAACTGAATTAACACTTACTTTCTTTCTAGGGAACCAGGAGCTACTGGAATAAATTAGGACCATAGCCTCAGGATTGGGAAACACACTCATTAGAGGGTATGGGCAAGATCCATCACTGGCTAATGGGTTGGGTCTTGGGTGTTTGCTGTTTCAGTAAGTGTTTCTGGGTAATCCTGGACACTTTGTGTTTTCCTCTGTACCTCAATATCTGTCATCCATAAAAGGGGAGTAACAATTTTGGCATTGACATTACTTTCTACTACAGCTAATGAAAAAGCAGTGATTGCTATTGTTTACAGAGCTTATACTATATTCCTGGCTCTTTGTTTAAATTAATTGGAGTTAATCTTTCTAGAGGCCCCCATGGGGGTAGGCATTATTATCCCCATCTTTCTGGATGAGCACATGAATGTGGGAGAGGTGAAGCAACCAACCCCATGTGCCCCTGCGAGTAGGGTGGGCGAGCTGGGATGTGTACCCAACTGTGTCTGATGCCGGAGCACTTTGCTCCTTACATTTGTGACAGCTTTGTGTGCAAGAAGCCTCCATGGAGAGCCAGGCTATATGACTTTGGGATCCACCACTCACCTCTCTCTCAGGTGAATCTCATTGTGCCTGCCAGTACTGCAAGAGCCCCTCAGAACTGGCTTTTGGAGCCACCCAGACCCTCCTGCCCCACCATGGGTCAAGAGCATGGCTTTGATCCCAGCATTTTGCTCAGGCACAGGGGGAGAGTGTTGGGGAGGGGCAAGAGTAGAGGGCTCTGCTTTCTTGTTGGGTATGACATACATTAAGACTGTGATGAAAAGACATGTAAAGAGTCAGTACAAAGCCTCCAGTTGAAATACCTGGAGTAGGTCTCCACCTGGAGTAGGCATCAGACTCATCCCAGGGCTTGTTAAAATAATTGCAGTAAAAAATTTTTTTTCAATATGTCTGAATCAGTAACTGATAGAACTAAGGATACAGATGACCTGAAAAACACTAACAACCAATTGACCTAATAATGCCTCCCTCAATGTCAGAATACACATTTTCTTTTTTTTAATGTATTTTATTGATTATGCTATTACAGTTGTCCCATTACCCCCCACTTCATTTCCCTCCACCCTGAACATCCTCTCCCACCTACATTCTCCCCCTTTATTTCATGTCCATGTGTCATAAGTTCTTTAGCTTCTACATTTCCCCTACTAGTCTTGCCCTCCCCCTGTCTATTTTCTATCTTCCTTTATTGCTACTTATTCTTCGTAACATCCCCCGCTCTCCTCCTCCCACTCCCCTGTTGCTATCCCTCCATGTGATCTCCATTTCTGTGGTTCTGTTCCTGTTCTAGTTGTTTGCTTAGTTTCTTTTTGTTTTTGTTTTAGGTGTGGTTGTTAATAATTGTGAGTTTGCTGTCATTTTACTATACATGCTTTTTATCTTCTTTTTCTTAGATAAGTCCCTTTAACATTTCATAAAATAAGGGCTTGGTGATGATGAACTCCTTGAACTTGACCTTATCTGAGAAGCACATAATCTGGCCTTCCATTCTAAATGAAAGCTTTGCTGGATAGAGCAGTCTGGGATGTAGGTCCTTGTCTTTCATGACTTGGAATACTTCTTTCCA
>CM052542.1:96662952-96681726 GCA_028533065.1 Trachops cirrhosus | reverse complement strand
ATATTCAACCAGAAAAGAATGAAGAAACAAGAATGCAAAAAAATGAGGAGAGGCTTAGGGACCTCCAGGACATCCTTAAATGTTTCAATATCTGAATTATAGGGGTACCAGAAGGGGAAGAGGAAGAGCAACAAGTGGAAAAGTTATTTGAACAAATAATAAAGGAGAACTTCCCCAATCTGGCAAAGGAAATAGAATTCCAGGAAGTCTAGGAAGCTCAGAGAATCCCAAAGAAGTTGGACCCAAGGAGGAACACACCAAGGCACCTCATAATTACATTACCCAAGATTAAAATTAGGGAGAGAATCCTAGAAGCAGCAAGAGAAAAGGAGGCAGTTACCTACAAAGGAGCTCCCATGAGACTGTCAGCTGATTTCTCAAAAGAGACCTTACAGGCAAGAAGAAGCTGGAAAGAAGTATTCCAAGTCATGAAAGACAAGAACCTATGTCCAAGATTGCTCTATCCAGCAAAGCTTTCATTTAGAATGGAAGGGCAGATCAAGTGCTTCTCAGATAAGGTCAAGTTCAAGGAGGTCATCATCACCAAGCCCTTATTGTATGAAATGTTAAAGGGACTTATCTAAGAAAAAGAAGATAAAAAATATGAACAGTAAAATGACAGCAAACTCAGATATTAACAACAATACCTAAAACAAACACAAACTAAGCAAACAACTAGAACAGGAACAGAACCACAGAAATGGAGATCACATGGAGGATTATCAACAGGGGAGTGGGAGGGCTAGAGAAGGGGAGAAGAAGGTACAGAGAGTAAATAGCATAGATGGTAGGTGGAACGTAGACAGGGGGAGGGTAAGAATAGTATGGGAAATTTAGAATCCAAAGAACTTATATGTATGACCTATGGACATGAACTAAAGGGGGGGGAATGTGAGTAGGGAGAGGGTGTGCAGGGCAGAGGGGAGTGAAGGGGGGAAAATGAGACAACTATAATAGCATGATAAATAAAATATATTTTGAAAAAATTAAATAAACATGGACTGAGCAACAACAACAACAACAATAAAACAACCTGAAAGTGTGCCCTGTCCCTCCAGCTTTTCCCAATACATGTTCCTAAAACTTTCCTACAGATAGCCTTACAGTTTCAACGATAGAGGATTCCAGATGTTTTCATCCTAGTGGTTTTAGCTATTGCTTGAAATGTTTCTTGGGCCATGAAAACTCCTGCCACATTCTTTATTAATTAGCCTGGCTCATTGTCACTGTTTGAGGGCTCACAAAATGGGTATAGTTATGCCATTTGTTTACTTGTGGGTTTCTTGGCTTTGAATAGGAATGGAATAGAATAGAAATGGAAAGTATAACTTATAAAACATAAGATGGAAAAAATGTAACAAATTAAATGTGACCAGTTCAACAACTGGGCAGAAAATGGTGGGGAAGAAAAATAAAAAGAGAGAAAGGTAAATAGAAAATGAAAAATAAATAAATTTGATAGCAAGGAATAAGTGCAACCTTTTCAGTTGTCATACAAATGAATAGGTCAGATTTGCCTGTCTCTTAAAAGATTGTGAAAAATTGGCTTTATAAAGGAGAGCAATAAACAAAAAGGTGAAAAACAAAACAATAGAAAAAAGGTTAGCCAGAAATTTGAGAAAAAAGAAAGTAGATTTAGCAACATCAAAATCAAATAAAAATAGAAGTCAAAATGATAAAAACAAAAGGGAACAAATCAAAATATTTCACAATAAAAAAAAGGGAGAGTCAAATCTTTCAAAATAAGATAAATAACAACCTACCAAGAAAACAGAGCAGCTGTGAACTTTTATGCTCTTAATACATAGCTCTGGAGGATTTATAAACAAAGAAAACAATATCCATTGTAATCCATCTTTTTCAAAAAAATTTTCAAAAATAACATGGCAGCAGTGCAAAAGAAAAAAAGACTTAGAACTTAAGAACAAAATGATAGTGAGTGAGGGTGTGTATGCACGAGAGAGGGATAAATCTATACAAGTAGAGGGAAAACACACACAGTCCGTACTTCCTAAATTAATATGAAAATCAAAACTTAAATTCAAACATCTAGTTAAGAATGACAGGTTTAAAAACCACCCAACTCCAGTCAAGTATAATAAAGGCATGATCACACCTATGTAGAAAGGACAGGAGGAAGCAGCAGCAGCACCTGGATGTTAGAAAACAGGTGGACAGAGGGAGCTGGTTTAGCAGACCCGACAGAGCTGAATTCCAGGCCAGCACCGGGGAGGGCACACAATCTGTCTGGTTTTCAAAGCAACACTCCCACCAAAGGCTAGGCAGTTGGCCGGTCCAGATATCTCTGGAAATAAGGTGGGGGGAGGGAAGGAACTCAAAACAGGAGAATTTGTTGGAAGTCAGTTTAAGAAGCAATTAGATTCCAGATATCCTGAACAACCTACTGCAAAGCTGTAGCTACCATCCCCCAGGGATGTAACACTGGAGTTTGTTCTCTGGGAAGTATGAGAGAGAGGCACTTCAGAGTGAGGACGCGGGCCCAGCTATTGGTAGGAAGACCATACTGAAAACAGCAGGTTAGACAGAAGTTGATGTGCTTACCACTTAGTTCTCCTATCCGCATCCCACATTTGACTCCCAGGCCCCAGAAGTCTAGAGCTACCCTCAGGAAGGAAATGAAAACTTTTCACTGGGGAATCTGACACGTCAGGAAGACAAAAAATGAATCATGCTGACAGCAAGGTCCTCCCATGAAGCAGCCCAAGGTTTGCTGTGTTCCCACCTCTGCTCATAAACTTAGTCAGCTGCTGGTAGAGCCATCCCTCAGAAGAGCTTTAGGTCACTAGACATTTGAGGAAAGAATCTTACAGGAAGGACACACACAAACACAGGGAAGGAATGCTTAGAGAAATGCTTCAATTAAATTAAATTTCCCAGGGCGGGAGTGTAAACACTGAGTACTGACTGAATAACCAGTTACTTGGAGGTTGAGGAAGTCACAGGGGAGTAGAGGGCAGGAAGAGCTGGGGAGGAGTAAATAAAACAAATTCTCAACATTTTGTTTTGCAAATTCCACAAATAATGCCTAAAACTTTAAATCCAGACATAATAATATAAGCATATTATTTAGAAATAAACCTAAGAAAAGAAAGACACCTCATCTAAGAGAGCTGAAGGTGATGACTTGAGTTTCAAGAAATGGTAAAGAGGAAGAAGTTGCCTTGTAACAAGCCTTATATAACCATTTGATTCTTTAACCTATACAAATTTCAATACAAATTTAACTTACAAAGTGAAATAAAACTTCAGAATACAACCACAAAAATCAAAGCTGCAGGGTAGCGCTGTGGGGAGGTCATGAAGAGTGAGGTGGTGATCAAAAAATGTGAGATGTATCTGTATTATTTTAATTTGTCACACCAAGACTATATTCATTAAGTCCATATTTTAAAATGTTTTTAATTTAAACAAGGAAAGAAAAACTAAAGCTAAAAAAGGAATGCACAGGCCTAAAGAGTTCTTTCTCAGGTAGCCAGAAAGGGCATCAGAGGAGGAGATAAAGCATTCCCTTTTCCAGACAGAGCTTCAGAGCCCAGCCGGCCTTTGCAGAGCCGGCCCTGGCACAGTGCAGGTGCTCATAATATGTGTTTAAAATGAACTGGGGTGGGGGTGGGACAGGAGGTTGTGTGCCTTACAGCTCAAGTTCAAGGAGAGCCCAGTTTCTGAAGTATATATGTGAAGCTCAGTGCATTAACAGGGACACAAATTTTAGACATGGTGTCAGAAGCTATGTGTGCAGGGGCTTGAGGGTCACACCCAAAAGCTGGGTCCTGGTTTATTCGGCAGTGATGGGGGGGTGCTATGAAGGTTTGGGGGCTTAGGCTTGGCCTTCAGATGGAAATCATTCCACAATAATACTAGCAGAGGTTGAGAGGGCAGGTTGGAGAAGGAAAGACCGCTCAGGTGAGGCTGTTGTCCTGACAACCCCTTTGGCCTAGAAAGGAACCTTGGGAACGACAGGAGAGAAAAGAGTTGGAGGTGATGCCTACAACCTGCAGAAGCAGTCTCAGATCTGCACCCACCCCATGTGGCTGATGCAGCACAGGCAATTTAGAAATCATTTTGAGAGCAGACTGTTTTTGTTTTTGTTTTTTCCAGGAGAATAAGTGATGGTAAGAGCGGCAGTGGGAAAGAAGATTGATTTAAAGTTTGATTTAATTTAGAATAAAAGCTTGGGATTGGGAGGAGGCAAGACAAGATGGATGGGGAAGGAGATGCACTTGTAGGAGTGAACATTAATATTGGACAATCAGAAACCAGAAATAATTTGTAAGAAAGAAGAAATTATGGGGGAGGGAGGAGAGACCGACCTCAAAGCTTGAAGGTCACACAGAATGTGTGAGCATGCAGCCATTCATTCCATTCTGCAGGCTGTTCTTTACCAAACTTGCCCATCAAAGAAAAAACAGTGTTGTCATGAGCTGGTTCCTTGGGTTTTCACCCCGAAGAAGGTGCCTGGATTGTCCCCATTTTTCAGATAAGGAAACTGAGGCACTGGAATCAGGCCTAGGTTATTCATGGGTGCACTGCCATAGCACCTGAAGACTGAAATAAGTGAGTAAGACTGCTAATAAGTAGCTCTTTGTTCTGCTGCTTAATGTCTGCCCACAGAATCTCACCACTTCGGCTATGTAAGACTCTACACACCATAGCCCCATTTCAGTACTATCTGGGACATAATTAAGATATTGTCAGACTGATCAGAGTCCATCCCTTGCTTCAGATACTCTTTCACGTCTAGACCTCATAAATTCGACTCATCTGGAATTGATTTAGCAAATTCTAACTGAGCATCCAACGTAAGTTGTACACTGTTACTCAAACCAGCCAAGAAGTCATCATTATTAATTGTTATTATTATTGCTGCTGTTGATATTGCTACTGTGATTTCATAACACGTACTTAGTCTAATGTCTGTTCTCCATTCTCAACTTCATTTGGGTGGGGCCCCAGTCTATCTTATCATTTCTCTTTTCCCACCTCCTAGCACAGTGTCTGACACATAATTGATGCTCGATGCTCAGTAATATCTGATGATTATATGAATAAGTGAATGAATAAATGAATAAAAAAAGTAATTGACTCAGCTGGTCTGCCCAAGACCCCTGAGCACCAACCATAGTCCCCCTCATGGCCTTGTTTTCTCTCCAACAAGATGAAAGAAACTATCATGAACTGAGAGAAACTTGCCAAACTGCAGGCACAAGTGCACATTGGTGGGAAAGGCACTGCTCATAAAAGAAGAAGGTGGTTCACAAGACAGCTACAGCAGATGATAAAAAAACTTCAGTTTTCCTTAAAGAAATTAGGGGTAAACAATATCGCTGGTATTGAAGAGGTAAATATATTCACAAACCAAGGAACAGTGATCCACTTTAACAACCCTGAAGTTCAAGCATTTCTGGCAGTAAACACTTTCACCATTGCAGGCCATGCTGAGACAAAGCAGCTGACAGAAATGCTACCCAGCATCTTAAATCAGCTTGGTGCAGACAGTCTGACTAGTTTAAGTAGACTTGCTGAAGCTCTGCCCAAACAATCTGTGGATGGAAAAGCACCACTTGCTACTGGGGGATGATGAAGATAAAGTTCCAGATCTTGTGGAGAATTTTGATGAGGCTTCCAAGAATGAAGCAAACTGAATTGTGTCAACTTCTAAAGAAGATGAACTTGAAGAAGTTACTGGGAGCTGCTATTTTATATTATGACTGCTTTTTCAAATTTTGTTTATGGATCTGATAAAATCTAGATCTCTAATATTTTTAAGCCCTAGCCCCTTGGACACTGCAGCTCTTTTCAGTTTTTGCTTCTACACAAATCATTTTTGCAGCTAGTTAAGCTGAAGAAGCCTGAGAATAAAGTTTGAAACAAAGGTTAAAAAAATTGATTGAATGAATGAGTGAACACTCTGACGCAGCCTTGTGTTAGATCAGTGGTGTCAAACTCATTTTCACCGGGGACCACATCAGCCTCCAGGTTGCCTTCAAAGGGCCAAATGTAATTTCAACTGCAAAATACATTCAGCCCTTTGAAGGCAACCCAGAGGCTGATGTGGCCCCCGGTGAAAATGAGTTTGACAGTCCTGTGTTAGATTCTCAGTGGGAAAAGATGTCATTGTTTTTATAAAGCTCAGTGGGAAAGAGCTTATTGACTGCCTTCCTCTATGACAAAGTAAGTTCATCAGGGTCAGGATTTTGTCTGTTTTGTTTACTTCTGTGTCCTCAGTGTCTGACATGTAGGAGAAGCTCTATAGAAACTTGTTGAGTAAACATCCACAGTTTCCTTTGAGCCTCACAGCAACCTTATAGGGGCAGATGTAATTAATTTCCATTGTATAGATGGAGAAACTCATACTCAGGAATGTGAAATAGAAGCTTGCATACTATAATGGAAAGACAATATTTGGAATCAGAGAACCTGGGTTCAAATCCCATTTATACCACCTAGTAGCTGTAGATTTGGGTAGATCATTGAAGACCATTTGCTCCCACTTGGAGCTCCACTGCACTAAGCATTGGACAAATGGAAGGTGATGATGATGGTGTTATCAATGCTGCAGAAAGGCTCAGAAACAAGATTCCTATAATCATTACAATGGGATCTAAATAGAAGACCTCCAAGAAGCATAAGAAGCCTTATACAATAAAATGAGAAAAGCTGGTGACAAATTCAGAAACCAGGGATCACCCAAACCCAAGGGCTTCCTGTGAGCAACCCTGTGTGTGACCTGTGTTAACATTTTTAGTTAGGAGTCCAGGCTGGTAGATGTCAGGCCAGTCATGGACAGCCAGAACCCTTCATGATAGAGAAAAATGGCAGATTGCTGGATTTTGGCTTCACTGCTTACTAGCTAGTAACCAGAGATGGTATTTCCCTCTGAGCCTCAGTTTCCTATTTGTTTTTTAAATATATTTTATTGATTATGCTATTACAGTTGTCCCATTTTTCCCCCTTCATTCCCCTCCACTCTGAACACTCTCTCCAACCCACATTCCCCCCCTTTAGTTCATGTCCATGTATCATAAGTTCTTTAGCTTCTACATTTCCCATACTATTCTTACCCTCCCCCCGTCTATTTTCTACCTACCATCTATGCTACTTATTCTCCATACCTTTCCCCCCTCTCTCCCCCTCCTACTCCCCTGTTGCTAATCCTCCATGTGATCTCCATTTCTATGATTCTGTTCCTGTTCTAATTGTTTGCTTAGTTTGCTTTTGTTTTTATCTTAGGTGTGATTGTTAATAATTGTGAGTTTGCTGTCATTTTACTATACATGCTTTTTATCTTCTTTTTCTTAGATAAGTCACTTTAACATTTCATAAAATAATGACTTGGTGATGATGAACTCCTTTAACTTGACCTTATTTGAGAAGCACTTGACCTGCCCTTCCATTCTAAATGAAAGCTTTGCTGGATAAAGCAATCTTGGATGTAGGTTCTTGTCTTTCATGACTTGGAATATTTCTTTTCAGCCCCTTCTTGCCTGCAAGGTCTCTTTTGAGAAATCAGCTGACAGTCTCATGGGAGCTCCTTTGTAGGTTACTGTCCTCTTAGCTCTTGCTGCTTCTAGGATTCTCTCCTTAATTTTAATCTTGGGTAATGTAATTATGAGGTGCCGTGGTGTGTTCCTCCTTGGGTCCAACTTCTTTGGGATTCTCTGAGCTTCCTAGACTTCCTGGAATTCTATTTCCTTTGCCAGATTGGGGAAGTTCTCCTTTATTATTTGTTCAAATAACTTTTTCACTTGTTGTTCTTCCTCTTCCCCTTCTGGTACCCCTATAATTCGGATATTGGAACATTTAATGATCTCATGGAGGTTCCTAAGCCTCTACTCATTTTTTGAACTCTTGTTTCTTCATTCTTTTCTGATTGTATGGTTTTTTCTTCCTCTGGTCCACTCTATTGATTTGAGTCCCAGTTTCCTTCCCATCACTTATTGGTTCCCTGTACATTTTCCTTTATTTCACTTAGCACAGCCTTCATTTTTTCATCTAATTTGTGACCAAATTCAACCAATTCTGTGAGCATCCTGATCACCAGTGCTTTGAACTGTGCATCTGATAGGCTGGCTATCTCTTTGTCACTCAGTTGTATTTGCTCTCGAGCTTTGATCTGTTCTTCCATTTGGGCAGTTTTTTGTCTTGTTGCACCTGTTACATATGAGGGGCAGAGCCTTAGGCGTTCACCAGGGTGGGGCAACCCACATCCCTGGGTTGTGAGGCTGTATGTGGGGGAGGGGTCATAGAGGGAACAATGGCGTTTGCTCTGCTCTCTGTCAGATTTCAGTCCCTTCCACTGCTTCCCCCAAGCAAACTGGGCCTTTCTGGTGCTGATTCCTGTCTGGGTGGGCTTGTGTACATTCTAGGACCCTGTAGATCTCTCCAACAAACTCTCCTGTGAGGCTGGGAGTTTCTCCTGCTGCTGCCTCAACCCCCACAGGTGTCGCCAATCAGTGACTTGAGGCTTTATTTCCCAGTGCTGGGACCCTGGGTTGGGTGGTCTGTCTCACTCCCCAGACTTTCCTGGTTTATCTGCATGTGATTGTCGGACCGCTCGGTCAGCCAGCTGCCTTGCACCCTCTGCCTCGCTTCACAGTCGCCGCCTTGCTGGGTCTGCCTTTTGCCACCCTGTGCCCGGGGTCTGCCAGCTGCTGACTATGTGCCCACGTCTTCGTGCTTCTGTCTTGCACACCTGGTGCCACTACTTTTTTGCCTTGACCCTCTCTGCCTGGCCACCGGATTCCACCCCACCTATCAGTATGGATGAATGTGTCTATTTTAACTCCTTGGTTGTCGGACTTCCATACAGTTCAATTTTCTGTCAGTTCTGGCTGTTATTTTGTTTTTAAATTGTTGTCCTTATTTTGGTTGTGTGAGGAAGCACAGTGTGTCTACCTACACCTCCATCTTGGCCAGAAGTCTCAATTTACTATTTGTGAGATAAGAATAACTGCACCTACTATCTAGGACTGCCGTAAAAGTAAAATTAAATGTGTAGGAAATAACTCTAGTCATATTTCCTTCTCCTCTGAGTGGGACTGTACCTGGTGAAGGCTTAGCAAATCATCCGCTCGGTCAAATAAGAGGAGTCCAGCATGGCCCCGATCGTGGCTCTGCCTTACTTCACGGGTTTGAACCTAAGTTACACTAACACATATACATTATGAATCAGGCAGGCATGGTTCTAAGTTCTTTGCATGTGTTAACTTGCTCTAATTCTAACAGCAGCTCTACAAGGTATGTATTATCTCCAAGGATGCCCATCACCCCATCCTCCCCTTTCCACACACACACATGCCCCTCTTTTCAACATGAAGTAGAGTCCTTTTCCTCTGATCTTGAGCTGCCCTTGTGACTATCTGACCAATAGCATGAGACAGGAGTGATGCTAAGCAAGTTCTAGTTTTGGCCCCAGAGATGCCAAGCAGTGTCTGCTTTTGCTCTAGGAAGCTGCAGTTATATGGTAAGCATGCTTGAGTGGACCAGAGAATTATGAGGATATATGGAAGAGAGAGGTTACATGGCCCAGAGAGACGAGTGAGGCCTTCTTGGACCTTCTAGCACATTCTAGCCACAAGCCAAGTGAGTAGCTCTGGAACATGATAGGTAGAGAAGAACTGCCAGTTGGGCACTGCCTGTTTTTTAAGCCACTAAATTTGGCTGGTTTGTTACATGGCAATAGATGATTGAAACAACTTAGAAACAATTGTTTTTACCCACTTTCCAGATCAGGAAATTGAGACACTGAGAGGTAAGTGACTTGCTTGAGATCACACAAAGCTAGTAAGTACTAGGTCCAAGATCCAAAACTAAGCAATCTGACTGAAGAATCTACTCTCTTAATCATTATGCTAGTGTGCGTTGTTTTTGATGACATTAAAAAAAAAACATGTTTAGTGAATGTACAGTCCTGGAGGGACAGCAAAGGAGGAAAACAGCATAGAGATTCAAAATAATCTTGACAGGCTGGTTTCATGGAAAATTAAAATAAAATATAATGTCCTCCCTTTGGTTCAAAAAAACTACTTGATTTCACAGAATGGAATGATCTAGATTTAAGAATGGGTGGAAGGAGGCAGAGTTAAGAGCTTTAATTAGTTGAAAACTCAAAATAGACTAACAGTGAGATGTGCTTGTCAGAAAGTCTACTGAAGACCATGGGTTGTATTGTGATGCACAAATATTAGAACAGGGGAGGGGAAACCCCAGTGAGCTCTGCCATGATCAGACCAGGCCACAGTTGGAGAATGATAGTCCTCTCAAGGCACCACATTTTCAGCACAGCAGGAAGGTGAGGGGTCTGAACTCCTGTCCACATGAGGGACAAACTGAATAAGTCATCTGGAGAAGAGAAACCTTATGAAGGGGCCTAGATCAGTCCCTGCAACCTCATGTGCACCAGAATATATCGTGTGAACCTCCAGAAACCACAGCCAGGACACGTGGAAGTGCACTGAGGTCTCCATGCTGCCATACATGAGGAACATTCCTCCCAGGGAGGTGGACTGCTAGACAGGAACGAGCTCCTGTCCCAAAGTCCAGAAAAGCCAAGGCCAGACCATTACCTCAGTCGGTGACTTTGAGGAAAGTAAGTCATTGGGTGGAAAGTTGGCCAGAAATGATCTTCAAGTGCCTTTCAATTCATAAAGCTAAAGAGGTCAGTGGAAACCTTATTAACACAAGGAGGAATGGAGGAACAGTAACTAGAACCAGCCAAACCACTGTGGTTTTCAGAAGTTCTATTCTGGATGAATAAAATGCAAGGCTAAAGAAGCAGGTAGCTCCAAGAGTCTGGCCACAGCAGAGCAGCTTCCAAAAATTCCTGCTGTTGGTGCCACTTGTGGTCTTAGGTGGCTATTTTGTGCAGAGCTCAACCGTGGCACCTGGCAAAGGTCTTTGCAGAGATATGGTTGGTAGTAAGAGAGCTGATGGATATAGACCTTGAAGGGTCTTTGCAGTTGTTCACATTTGACTTAGTGAACTTGCTCCTGACTTCCTGAGAAGTCCTGAAGAGCTTCGCTTCATTTTCTCTTCTCTATTTTCCATCTGAAAATCTCTGTCTGCAGAAGAGCAAGCAACTAGTTACCTCCCTGGCTACTGCCACAAATCTTGACACAGCAAATTCCAGTGGGTCTGCTGTGCTCTGAAGGAGCAGGTGTGAGTGTGAGGGAGAGGCACTGAGGCCCACACAGGCTGCCTTGCTGCCTTGCCACCTCCAGAGACCCCGGCAGCTGTTGAGCAAATATCCTCCTCTGAGGTACATTAAAAATCACCATGATGAGCAGCCTTGGCTGGTGGGGCTGAGTGAATAGTGCCAACCTGTGAACCAATGGTTGTCAGTGCGATTCCCAGTCAGGGCACATGCCTGGTTTGCAGGCTGGGTCCCCGGTGGGGGGCGCACAAGAGGCAATCACACATTGATGTTTCTCTTCCTTTCTTTTTCCTTCCCTTCCCCTCTCTCTAAAAATAAATAAATGAAACCCTAAAAAGAAAGAGAGAAAGAGAAGGAAAGAAAGAGAAATAAATAAATAAATAAATAAATCGCTGTGAGCTAAGCTAATTGGGGACTGCAACCAACATTGTCATTAGTGCTATAGAAGAAAAATTAAGTTTTTTCTTTTTTGAAATGTTTTGGGGGACAACTTCAAATGCTTTTGTGAAGAATTACTCATGGAAGTCTTATTAAAAATTCATCATTTATTTAGATTCAAATATCAAAATATGTGGAATTTTTAAGGGATGCTTTATATTTTTCCAGCTATTTCAGAAATATAACTCCCCACTATTACAAATAAAAATGAAAGTTCTAGTCAAGTTATTTAAATCAAATAGAAATTTATTTACTAAATTCAGATTGACAGCAGCAGCCAAAGTTGTTTTTAAACAATTTTAAACTATATTTAGTTAAAAAAAGTTTTTGTTCATGTGGCACATCAAGAAAAAATAGAAGATTGAAGTAATTAGCCCAAGATTTTTTTTTTTAAAGATTTTATTTGTCTATTTTTAGAAAGAGGGGAAGGAAGGGGAAAAGAGAGGGAGAGAAACATCAATATGAGAGAGAAACATCGATCAGTTGCCTCTTGTACGCCCTGACAGGGACTGAACTGGCAGCCTAGTCGTGCCCTGACCAGAAATCAAACTTGTGATGTTTTGCTTTGTGTGTCCATGCCCAACCAACTGAGCCACACTGGATTAGGGACCAAAATATGTGCTTTACAGCTTATTTCATACCACCAACCACCAGGTCCTAAAAGTGGGCCCCTTGCATGACAACATCAGCAATAATACCTCATGAGCACCTATAACTAATTATCATAAGTCAATATTTGCCACTATTGTAGGAAAGGAAAACCAGAGTGCTATGAGGCCTGAAGACATACTCAAGAATGTGTAAGTCACAAGTGACAAATGTCTAAGTCGCCCCCAAAGTCTTTTGCACCCAGAGTGATGTTGCCTACAAAATGGATCTTCATTTTCTAAAAATGATTTCTGATTTTCCTTCAGTGACACTAGCTGTCCATGTAAATGTAATGAGCTTCTCTCAGAGTGTACTAATTTCAGTGAGAATGGGCATTAGCTTGCTGTACTTAATTGTACAGTAATAGCTGGGAGACTGGAAATTACTAGTTTTATCAATTACTAGGCAGAAAAATGAATCCAACACCATTGAAGCAGCATGAAAAACATTTTATTCATTGCTTAGGTGAGCATAACTTACTTTTAATTATGTTTGGGGCATTCTAACTCCTTAATACATTAGTAGAAGACTGAGTTACTGTTTATTAGCAAAGTGGAGGTGGTGGGGGACTGCTGTGGGACTCCTGCCTTGCTTGATCTGCCCAGAGTGATGGGTGTACTTTCTAAGTGAACTACAAGCCTTTGCAGAGGATTGTGAAGAGGCATGCCTTCCTTAGCTGAATGCAGCTTGTGACCCTTGGCAGTAGTCAGCTTACCAAGTCAGGCTGGCACAGGTCAACACAGAAGAAGCTATACTTCTCAGACTAACCTGTTCTCAACTAAATGGCATAGTGGGTTCTTTCTCAGCAGCACCATAGAATCCAGAGCACAGCATTAGTGATAAGGCCTCCCTGATAGCATTAAGACAGAGCCAAACCATTTCCAGCCTAGGGAGGATGCTGGCCACAAAGCGAGCCCCTGGACCCAGCATTAACATGTCCCAACAGTTTATATTTTGAACAGGAACAAAATTCCAAGGCACGTGCTTAGAGGCTCAGGCCAGCTCCATGGCCTGTATGTGCACCATGACCCCAGAAATGTGGCAGGACAACTGTGAGGAAGAGCAGGCACATGGGTCAGTGCCTCAGACCTTGGGATGTGGAGAGGCCCTGTGTCCCCCTGGGGCCCTCCTAGTGTGGGGCAGAGACCAGGCACAGCTGCCTACTGAGGGCTGCCAGTTCTGAAGGAACAGGAGAGGCCAAGCCCACCAGGTGGGTTCTGAATAGCTGAGGGCAGGGGAGCCTTGAGGTAAGCAGAAACGGGCATCAACATCTTCCTGAGTCCTGGGTCAAAGATGATATGGGAAAGAAGTGGGTGGCCAGTGAAGACCCCTCCCTTCTAGGATGCTCAGAACATGTGTCCTTTACTGGCTGGTTCCCTTCAGAATGCACCTGCCTTCAACTGCAGGGACTGACACAGCCACTAAACTCCACAGGCACCAGAGGTGTTCTGTTTATCAGTTCTTCCTTATTTTAAGGTATTTTAAGGGGACATAAATGCCTACAATTTAGTCCAGTGACTAAAGGAGAAAAGGAGGTCATTTTCACACGCCAGGACCTCCCACTGCACAGGGAAGTCTAGATCAGGATCCTGGAATAGCATGGAGCTAACTGCAGGGGAATCCAGCCCTGTGGCTAGAGGGTTCCTGAGGGCTGCTCCCAGACCCCTGGCTTAAGCTGCAAGTCTATACTAGGCCCCAACTCTTGGCTCACCTTTGGATCCCAGCTGGACTTTCGCAAGCTCAGGTCCTTGGCTCACGTCCCCCCACAGGTGAGGGATTCAAACTGTGGCCAGCTGGGCAATGGGGAAAGGTACAGGGGGCTGGTGCTTAGACCCTGAAGTTCCTGCTTTCTGCAGCACACAGTCCTATCTCTAACACTCTGTCCAAGGAGCACACTTCACTTGCTGACAGATTCTCTAGGGAGACCAGGTGTAGCCAAAAACAGTGGTGAAACAGGGTGTGGAGACACATGGGGCACAGCAAGTGCACCTCTCTGGCATCTGTTGGGAGAAGCTTCAGAGCAAAGTCCTGGGCAAAGGATGAGGATGCCTGAGTAACTCATTTCAACTCCTTAGGAAGGGAAGTGCCCCTCTACCAAGAAACAATTTGTCTCTAACTTTAGGCTGCCTGTTTCAATATCTGCATTTTGGACAGCAATGGACCACATACAGGCTTATGTGATAAAGAAGAGGGAGGATATTTCTCTACTTGGCAATGAACTTCATTCTGATCTGTGTTATTTAGAATTTAGAAGTGGTTCAGTTCCTGGTTGGATGTCAGAAACTAAAGTTTTTTTAAAATATTTTATTTATTTATCTTTAGAGGGGAAGGGAAGGAGAGAGGGAGAGAAAGATCAATGTACAGTTGCCTCTTGTGTGTCCCCTGCTGGGAACTGACCTGCCACCCAGGCATGTGCCCTGACTGGGTATCGAACTGCGATTCTTTGGTTCACAGGCCCACGCTCAATACACTGAGCTACACCAGCCAGCGCTAGAAGCTAAAGTTTTTAAGATTGATCTGAGGCCACAATCAGAATTATAGGAGATAAGAAACCCTGAGTGATTGCTTTTTAAAATGTCTTCAATTTTTTTAAATGCTGCTGGTGAAAATCTTATCATGCCACTTGCTAAGATGCAAGAATCAATTTCAGAATTTGGTTCTACAGTCTTCCTCTAGACAAGGTAAAAAATGAAGACTCCCTAGAGAACCAACCAGCCTTTGATCTGGTTAGTGAGAGAGCTGAATGAGAGCATGAATATCTCAGAATCATTGTGTACCCCAAACGCAGGCAGGTTGGGGGAAGTGCAGACATCCCAGGCTCTGCAAGAGGTCACTACAGGATTGTCACTGCTAACTAGGAAGAAGGAATCCTGTCTTTCACTTTCCTGGAGACTCCTGAATCTACATACTACCTTATTTTGTGTCACAAGCAATGGTGTTACTGGGGAAGGGGATTATTCCTAAAAATAAACCAAACAAACCAATATAGTGGTTAAAATAGGTTTTAAAATAATAATTATGACAAGTACTCATATTCTTTCAGCCTTTAGCACTTACAGACAACTCAGGCAACTCAGTGAAAAACAAAGGACAGAGGTTAATATTCTCATTTTTATAGTAAGAAAATCAGGTTGCAGCCATGAACCTATGTGGCAATGCCACTATGATTACAAACCTTGCAATTATTTTTAAATGTGTGTATTTATATATATATATATAAATTATGTCTGTACAGAAAAAGTCCAACCATTGTTAATATAATGAGACTTGTTTGTGTGACATTGATATAACCTGGCAGTCAAGGAGAGTGGACTGGAATTTGCATGAGTGAACAATGATGACTTCACTGGACTAGTCAGTGGGGGTGGGGGGAGGGGTAGATGCAGTCAAGTGAGCATGTGTATTGTGTGCCCGTTGCACTGACAATGCGAGTAGAGCAAGTAGAGCAACAAATCTACATCAAATTTTGCATTAAGCTTGAATATTTCTCCATGGAAACTGTTTGGATGATTCAGGAGGACGCAGCTATGGGTAACTGGTGATTGGCAGCTTTATAATGACAATACTCCCATTCACGCATCATGTCTCATGCAAAGTTTTTTGGCAAAACATTAAATCACCCAGGTGACTTAGTCCTTCTACAGCCCACATGTGGTACCCTGAGACTTCTGGCTTTTCCCAAAACTAATATCACTTTTGAAAGGGAAGAAATTTCAGACTGTCAATGAGATTCAGGAAAATATGGCGGGGCAGCTCATGGTGATTGGGAGAACTGTGCCAAGGTGCCTAACTTTGAAGGGGATGGAGGTGTCATTGTCCTATGTATAGTATTTCTTGTATCTTCTTCAATAAATGCCTCCATTTTTCATATTACATGACTGGATACCTTCTGGACAAACCTAGTATAAATACAAATCTTATTAAATGGTCATAAGTGGGCTCTGCTCTTTGGCTGTGTAATACTTCACATATCACAACAATAGCACTTATTCTTACCAGATGCTGAGCCCAGTGCTATAAAGACATTAGTTCATTAAATCCTCAAAACACACCACACTACAGAGGAGGAAACTGAGGCTCATCTTGTTGCACAGGCATTCACTGTGGAGGTCCTGTCTGAGATTTAATCCCAGTCATAAGCTTTCACCAACAACACCTCCACCATGCTGCTGTCCTGGGTGCCTGCAACAGCCCAGCCCCATTCCAGGTCTTTTGCTCACTCTCTCCCATTTGGTTCCCCGCAAATCCAATTGAACAAAGGGGGAAAGGACACTGGGCAAGGCAAACTTGTCTCAGTGCTCACTGTCCCTAAGTGGTGAAGTCAGGATGAAAGCTAGCACCTGTCAGGTTCCATGACTTCCCCATACCATTTCAGATTGAAGATCTAATGGTTGCTTATCTCTTCATGACTTGGGTAAGTTCTGGGTGTGAGTCATCTGAATAGAGACAGGTGAACAGAAACCTTTGTCACTGCTGTTGTTGTTACTCTCATTGTTTCCCTGGACTGAGCTGAGGTTCCCAGACCATCGGACCCTGGGAGCTGTTCCCAAGAGGGATCATTCATTGCCAAACAAGCTATGTATGGCAGCCTCCTGGGTTGGCCAGGGGCTTCTGCACTCTCGTTGGAGGACTTGGAGAGTAATTATCACTAGATTTTAGTTTGAGGGAAGTTGAGAGGCCTGCTACTCCAAATGTTAGCAGAAGGGAGTAGAGAGAGAAAATCATTCTCCTTTGCCTGGGAATGATAGGTGGACCCTGTGGGCTGTAGGAGGGCTTGGCAGGCTGGCCTGGCCCTTGACACCTTAACTGGGGGAGCATTCAATTGGGAGTAAGAGTGGAAATATGGCAGCAGCCCACTACTCAGCCATGGACAGTGCCCTATGAATTATTCAGCTTCACCCTCTCTCTCTTTTTCTCACTTTTACATTAAAATTTCTTATTTTAATGCAAATATTACAGGGCAAAATGTAAAAGCTGCCTCACTGCTCCCATTACTCTCTCTCAAAGTGTAAGCTTTCTGTGCCACTTCCATGTATTTCCATGTAACTTGTGGGTTTTGGAGAGCAGATCATATTGAAATTATTTTTCTAGCACTCTTTTTATTTTAAGAATTTAGTGTAGAAGCCTTTTGGTATTTACCTCATTCTGATATGGCTGTACCACAAATTATTTAGTCACTCCCCTATTGATGGAAAAGAAAGTTGTTTTCCACTTTTTCTTGGTAGAAAAAAATGCTACAGTGAGCATCATTGTATACACGTCATTGTACATTTCTTTCCTTGGAACAAATTTTCAAAATTCAACACTAGGATAAATGGCATTCCATTTTCAAATTTTAGACATTGCAAAATTAGTTTTAAAATGTCATATCAAGCTACCATCCCATCAAAAGTTTATGAGAATGCTCATTTCTACCTGCTTGCCAATGTTAGATTTAGCAGTTCTTTTAAATTAAGAATCTTATGACATGCTTATTGACCATTTGTATTTCTTCTATTAATATCTTGTTAATACCCATTACCTATTTTTCTATCGGATTTTTGTTTTTTATTTTTTTAAATATATTTTATTGATTATGCTATTACAGTAGTCCCATTTTCCCCCCTTCACTCCCCTCTACCTTGCACACCCTCTCCCACCCACATTCCCCCCCTTTAGTTCACGAACATGGGTTGTACATATAAGTGCTTTGGCTTCTAAACTTCCCATACTATTTTTACCCTCCCCTGTCTATTTTCTACCTACCATCTATGCTACTTATTCTCCATACCTTTCCCCCCTCTCTCCCCCTCCTACTCCCCTGTTGATAATACTCCATGTGATCTCCATTTCTGTGGTTCTGTTCCTGCTTTCATTTTTGCTTTAGGTATGGTTGTTAAGAATTGTGAGTTTGTTGTCATTTTTCTGTTTATATTTTTTATCTTCTTTTTCTTAGATAAGTCCCTTTAACATTTCATACAATAAGGGCTTGGTGATGATGAACTCCTTGAACTTGACCTTATCTGAGAAGCACTTGATCTGCCCTTCCATTCTAAATGAAAGCTTTGCTGGATAGAGCAATCTTGGACATAGGTTCTTGTCTTTCATGACTTGGAATACTTCTTTCCAGCTTCTTCTTGCCTGTAAGGTCTCTTTTGAGAAATCAGCTGACAGTCTCATGGGAGCTCCTTTGTAGGTAACTGCCTCCTTTTCTCTTGCTGCTTCTAGGATTCTCTCCCTAATTTTAATCTTGGGTAATGTAATTATGAGGTGCCTTGGTGTGTTCCTCCTTGGGTCCAACTTCTTTGGGATTCTCTGAGCTTCCTAGACTTCCTGGAATTCTATTTCCTTTGCCAGATTGGGGAAGTTCTCCTTTATTATTTGTTCAAATAACTTTTCCACTTGTTGCTCTTCCTCTTCCCCTTCTGGTACCCCTATAATTCAGATATTGAAACATTTAAGGATGTCCTGGAGGTCCCTAAGCCTCTCCTCATTTTTTTGCATTCTTGTTTCTTCATTCTTTTCTGGTTGAATAT
>CM052542.1:96620412-96662452 GCA_028533065.1 Trachops cirrhosus | reverse complement strand
GGTTGTGTGGTCTGTCTCATTTCCCAATTGTTCCTCCTGGTTTATCTGCACGCAAATGTGGGACCGCCTGTTCCACCAGCCGCTGCTGTAGCCTTGCCTGCCAGTTGCAGCCTTGTACACCGCGCACCACAATCTGGTGCTGGGTCCGCCAGCTGCTGCCTTGCCTGCACCAGTCCTCCAGCCACCGCCTTGCCTGGAGCTCTCTCTGTGCTCCCATCTCTACCCCACTTAGTGCAAGGAGGCACAGTGTGTCTATCTATGCCTCCATCTTGGCCAGAAGTCCAATGTTTTCAGGTCTGTTTTAAAGTAGGTTTGCCTAGTCTGTCCATCTGAACTTGTGTAAGCTGTTTTCTCTTCCTCCATCTCTGTGCTCTGTTCTCCGCTGACCCTCCTGCTAGTGAGCGGTGAGAGGGGAATACGTAGGGCTTTGGTGAGGCAAAAAGAGTGTGTACTGAGAGTGATCCTCATCATGTGTCATGCAGTCTAGGGAGCATCAAGGGTATCTGGACATCTCTTCTCTGGACAATTTCATTTGCTAGACAGATGACAGGCTGTCTGTCAGAGGGTGCTCACTGCCTGGGCACTTCTGTCACTGTAAACAGTGAGCAGGGCACATTTTTTCAGGAACTAGATATTGAGAATTAGTCCATTGCATGTGATTCGTGCAATTAAATAGAAATTTGTGTGCTATTTTGCCAGCAGGCATGCAAGCTTGGGATCCTATTGTATAAGCTAAATGAGTCAAATCTGACTAATAGTCTCCTTGAGGTTGGGAACCTGTGCAAAAGGATGGCTAGAGCTGTCAGGCTTTGTTGTGGAGTGGGGAGTAATGGACGAAGTACTGTCCTAAGAGGATCTGGGAGGGTTGCCCAGGCCCAGAGAGGCCAAAGAGGAGCCCTACGTGTGATGCTGGCATCTCTTGGAAGATGCTGCTTTTTTCAGGAATCTGATGCCTCCCTAGAGATGCCCTAGTTTAGAAGGGCTAGGCCTGGGCTCCTCCTGTGTCCAGGCTGGTGACAGGGGATGTGGATACCTCCCTTTTATTAGCTGTTTCTGTCAGAAGCCATTGAAGTCTGGAAAAGGAGGTGGGTGAAGGAGAGGAGTGTATGGTTCAAGAAATTCTGTTCTGTATGAAGCAGCAGCCGGTGGGTGAGAGCCACTTCACAGTTGCCATGAGGAGTATGTGGGGAAGCCTGTGGCAGGGGTCTGTATGTAGTATGGGTGACCTCAGTGTACCCAGCATCAGAGTGCAATTCTCCTAGGAGATAGTACCATTCACTAAGACAATAGGGGTCACAGGCAGGGCTGTCAGAGGCAAGTGTTCCTGAAAACTTTGGTTCCAGTCATCACAGTGATATGTCACCAACAGGTGAGCCACCTCTTATCTCTATTATTTATGTAAAATTTTTCCTTAAGCAGTCTTACTTGCCATTTTCATTGTAACAAAATACACATAACATATAATTTACCATTTTAGCCATTAAGTATATAGTTCAGTGGCATTAAGTACATTCACATTGATGTATAAAACATTTTATTTTTCATTTAGATATATTTTAGAAAGAAAAATGTGATATCACTCTCAAGAATGGAAACCAGTATTATTGAGTACTTCCCATAAACAGAAGTTAGCCGTTAGAATAGCATAGTGAATGCCCTGGCATGTGTGGCTCAGTGGGTTGAGTGCTGGCCTACAAACCGAAAAGTCTCTGGTTCCATTCCCAGTCAGGGCACATGCCTGGGTTGCAGGCCAGGTACCCAGGAAGGGGTGCATGAGAGGCAAACCACACATTGATGTTTCTCTCCCTCTCCTTCTCTCTCCCTTCCCTTCTCTCTAAAAAGATAAATAAATAAAATCTTAAAAAAGAATAACATAATAAAGACAGATAGTTATTAACTTACAGCTAGTTATTGTTGCCATTAATGGTTCTGAGGTGAGGCCTGCTTCCCCATGCAGAAAAATTTTTTCTAGAGAGGTCGCCAAATGTTGGAGAAGTGTTAAAGGCATGCTAGCACCAAACTGACATGTCCTCGTTGATGTACTCAGAAGAATTCGAAGAGGGGTGAAGGAGGCATTTTCTAACTGTTATGTCCATGTGTTCTTGTGCTGTGCCCAGGTACCTCCTCCCACCTTGTCCATCACTGAACACCCCTCTGCCTTCCAGACCCTACCATTACACTGTGGGAACTGCTGAGATGCATTCAGGCTCCTGCCCACCAAAGCTCTCTGACTCCTGGCCCAGATATATGATCTTTCCAGCTTGGAGCAGTGATCAAGAACATCTTTTTGGATGAGTCCTTTACATTTCCTTCCCCATTTTTCCCAAGAGAAATGAGGGTCTCTCCCAGATGTCCTTTCTCTCTCTGAATCCCATAACAAGGAATAGATCACCCAAACCCTGTGACCCCAGCTGCCTCGAATGGCAGCACTTCATTATGACTTAGGCACAGTCCAAAGTCACCCAGCCACAGCATGGTGGTGTGAGTTGACTAGTTGCTCTGAGTAAGTGCACTTCGTGTCATGTGAGTGGAAAGGCAGACAAGAACCTGAGGTTGATCTTACAGTGCTGGTGGAAAACACAAGCAGCCACTGAGAGGCAGGGGCATCCAACAAGAGGGTTTCACAGGGAGCTAGATTTCAGTTAGAGGTTAGATTTGTCTGGATACCCATTGCCCCAGACAATAAAAGTAACAAAACGTGTGCATCTGTGTCTTCTTGGAAGCACAAAGAGGCTGAAAAATAACAGAAAGTATTTGCTTTTTCAAGCTGTGCACAGATGCTCTCTATGAACATCATAAGAAAACATGCTTATTTACTGAAGCTATGAATGTATTTCAGTAAAACAAGCCATGGCACTGGGAACATGGGAATTAGGAATAAAAATCACTTTGGAGATCCTGGGGAAGCATCAGTCTGAGTGAAATCAGTGTCTTGGGTACTTGAAGGGTAGAGTCCTAACAGGAGGGCCTCTCTGACTCCTCCTCTCCTGGGCTTGTTAATCCTCCCTTGGAGCCCCTCTGTGATGTCTGCCAGACACAGAACATGTGCTTCTTACCTGGGGCTTGGTCTCATCTTTGTCCTTATAGTAGAAAAGCTGATCCCCATGCAGTACAAACCAGTGCTGCTGCCAGTTCTTCATGATGCTCCTCTGCTTCTTCAGCCAGCCTGCCTTCAGCACTGGACCCAGCCTGTGGGAGCAGGGTGGCTGCCCAGGGCTATGGCTCTGCTCCCCCATCACCAGGATTTGGAGTGAGCTGCAAGCCAAGAACACAAAGTAAGTGGGAAGGATGCATGCCTGTTGTCAGTCCTTGTCTCACCCTGGCATCCCAGATTCTCTGGGACCAGGACATGGGAGCTTAGGGCAACAGCGTATGATCACACTTGGACTATTACCCCTTGGGTTGAAAGGGTCTTGAGCTGGAGCACCTCCACAGCAACATTCCAAGATTATCCACCTGGGGTAGGTGCACAGCTTGCCTGCCTGGTTCATTTCTGCTATGTCTCTGGGATATTGTGTTCTCTATTCCCCAAGGTGTCTTTATCCATCTATGTGTCTGACTCATGCATCTATCCATGCATCCACACATCCATCCATGGATCCACATATCCATCCTTCCATTTGTTTGATGGAAACAACTATTTATTGAGTAGCTTCTATATGCCAGTTCACTGTTCCAGGTGCTGGGGATAAAGCAGTGAAATAAGAGACATAAGACTTCTGGTCAAGATGGCTGAGAAGGTACATGCTGTGCTGGCCTCCTCCCATAACAACATCAAAATTAAAACTAAATTATAGAACAACCAGCATTGAGTACCACCTGAACATTAGCCAAACCAAGAATATAAAGAAGCCACATTGAGACTGGCAGGAGGGGTGGAGACATGGAATGGGCGAGTCCCATGTTGCAGTGTGGTAATTAAGAATTGGGAGGGGTATCTCATCTGCAGCGTTCACCCCTGAAGAATGAGATATTCCAGCCTCACACAGGCTTCTTAGCCTAGGGCTCTAGTGCTAGAAAGAGGAGACTCTGTAATATCTGGCTACAAAAACCAGCTGGGATTGCATTCAAATGAGATGGAGAGCTGCTGGAGACCTAGACACTAACAGGTCTTAAAAGGCCTGTGTGTAGACTCACTCACTCACAGATCCACTCACTCTGAGCTCCAGTATGCAGACAGCAGCTCAAAAAGCAACAGGGACATACAGGTAGGGACTAAATTGATTAGCTTCAGGTTGAGCGCTGGAGAGGCAAGGGTTGGGACAACTGTCTCCAAAACAGGAATGCTGGCAGGCACCATTGTTCCTTTGTTGACTCCGTGCCAGCCCCAACCCAGCCAGGTTGCACAGGTGGGCACCAAATCTGAGCCCTCCATTAACCTGGCTAACACTGTTTGCTCCCCATTCCCTGGTGATTCCCTAAGGCCTGGCCCCACCCAAATCACACATTCTGTTCAAGCCTCTTCAGCTGCTTTTCCTCAGAAATGGCTTGCCTCAGCTTGTGTTGTAGACTTTCCTAAAATCTCTCAAAGGTCCACAAAACCCAAACAAGCAGTGGCTGGCTGTGGTGTGCTCTATAACTCTTGCTGAGTTATTCCAAGCCAAGCACAAGCAGTAAGTGCACTCAACTTTCATTGTAACTCCCATCAGGTAGTCCCAAGTATGGCATAAGTGGCACACAGACATGGCTTGAAATACAGCCTTAATTAAATGGCCACAACCTGGTACAAGTGGCAGCTGGCTTCAGCTGTCATCATGATGCCCAAAGGACCAACCTGACACTAGTGGCAACTAGCCTTGGTTCACAGAATAGCCTCTTCCAAGTGCCTCTGAGACCAGTGCAAGTGGCAACTAACTGCAGATCACTTTGTAGCTCCTGCCCAGATGGCCCTAAGCTGGGCATAAGTGGTGGCTGACCTTGACCTGCACTGGAGCCCCTTGTAGGAGGCTCCATGACAAGCACACCTGGTGGCTAGCTTCAGACCACACCAGAACATCAGCTAGCCAGCTTCACAAAGGAGGGGCAGACTCAGCTGGCATTAGAACCTTGCTGAAGCCACTCTTGCTCTGTGGGGTCAGCTCCCATACAACAGCTCATCTACTATAATCATGGCCAGTCCTCATAGTCAGTCAGTCAATCAGAGGGGCACTCCTACCCACTGGCATGCCTACAGCAATCAAGGGTCAATAACAACACACACAACCCACTCAAAGGATACTCATAGAGCACCTGTCTCTGGTGACTAGGAAGACTGTGCTACTGGGCCCCACAGGATACCCACTACATAAGGCCACTCTGCCAAGACCAGAGGTGTAGCATATTTACCTAATACAAAATAAACACATGGAATCAGCCAAAATGAGGGGATAAAGAAACATGTCCCAAATGAAAGAATAGGACAAAACTCCAGGAAAAGAACAGTATAAGGACAAGCAATCTACCAGATGAAGAGCTCAAAACACTAGTTATAAGGATGCTCAACAAACATAGGACAAGAATAGATCAACTCAGTGAGAATTTCAGCAAAAAGATAGAAAACATAAAAATGGACATAGAAACATAAAAACGAGCCAGTCAAAAATGAAGAAATCAATAACTGAAATGAAGAATACACTAGAAGGAATAGACATTGGAGGGAATCAACACAGAATAGATGAAGCAGAGGACTGAATCAGCAATCTGGAAGACAAGGTAGCAGTTCTTTGGAGTGGCAAAGAGAAAAAATAATTAAAAAAATAAGGATATTACATCAACATTTGCTTAATAAGAGTACCAGAAAGAGAAGAGAGAGTGCAAGAGATTGAAAAGCTATTTGAGAAAATAATGACCAAAGATTTACCTAGCCTGAGGAAGGAAATAGACATACAAGTCCAGACAAAATGAACCTAAAAAGGTCTAGACCAAGATACATCATAATTAAAATGCCAAAGGTTAAAGACAAAGAAAGAATCTTAAAAGCAGCAAGAAAAAAAGCAGCTAGTTACTTACAAAAGAACTCCCATAAGACTGACAGCTGATTTCTCAACAGAAACTTTTTAGGCCAGAAGGGAATAACACAAAATATTCAAAGTGATGAAAGACAAAGACCTACAACCAAGATTGCTCTACCCAGCAAGACTGTCACTTAGAACTGAAGGACAGATAAAGAGCTTCCCAGACAAGAAAAAGCTAAAGTAGTTCTAAAGGAGTTTATCACCATTACACCACTATTAAGAGAAACTGAAAGGGGACTTCTTTAAGAAGAAAAGATCAGAAATATGAATGAGAAAATATAGACTTCCAGTCAAGATGGTGACATAGGTGAACATGCTTTGCCTCCTTGCACAACTACAGCAAAAATTACAACTAGACTACAAAACAAATATTACCCAGATTCATCAAAATATTGAGCTCTATGGAAGTCTGACAACCAAAGATTCAAAGAAGCCACATTCATCCAGATTGGGAGGAGGGGTGGAAAAGCAGAGACATGAGAAGAGACATGAAGAGGTAGAGATAAGTGGAGAAGTGTGTAGATGCAAAGTGGTGCAGGGAGATGGAAGAATGGGTGGTCCCACATTCACATGTAGTAGGTAAAAATGGGGAGAGATACCTTGGGAGTGAGTGATCCTAGCACAGACAAGATGACCCAGCCCAGGGTTCCAGCATCAGGAAGATAAGTCCCCATAAGTTCTGGCTGTCAAAATCATTGGGAGTTGGGGCAGCAGAAGAAACTGTAAGATTCTCAGAAGACTCCTCTGAAAGGGCCTGCAAAGGTCTTAGGACTTACACAGATTTACCCCCTCCATATATGGCACTGGGGTAACACCTGGAGGGGCACATGTGGTATATGGGGAGAAAGTGAAGTGACTGGCAACAGGATGAGTGCTAGGAGACAGTTTCCTCCTTGGTAAATCTCTAGAGGCTATACAGCAGCACTATCCCCTCTCCAAGCTCTCATCACACAGAGCCACAAAGCAATGAAATGTGTTACCATTCTCTGGTGATTACCTAAGGATTTGCCCCATACAATTTACAGGTGCACTCTTCTACAATAGGCCATACTACAAGGACAGGGAGTGGAAGCAGATCTACCTAATATACACAAACAAACACAGGAAGTTTGCCAAATTGAGGAGACAAAGAAATATGGCCCAAATGAAAGAACAGAACAAAATTACAGAAAAAGAGCTAATCAAAATGGAGATGAGCAACCTATCAGATGCAGAGTTCAAAACACTGGTTATCAGGATGCTCAAAGAACACATCAGGTACTTCAGTACTGTAAAAACTGAGCCAGACAGAAATGAAGGTTGCATTAAGTGAAATAAAGAAAAATCTACAGGGAACCAACAGAGGAGGAGATGAAGCCAAGAATCAAATCAGTGATTTGCAACACAAGAAAGAAAAAGCATTCAATCAGAACAGCAAGAAGAAAAAATATTTAAAAAAATGAGGATAGACTAAGGAGCTTCTGGAACATCTTTAAATGTACCAACAGTTGAATCATAGGGGTGCCAGAAAGAGAAGAGGAAGAGCAAGAAATGGAAAACTTATTTGAAAAAATAACAACATACTTACCTAATTTGGTGAAGAAAATAGACATAAAATTTAGGAAACAGAGAATTCTAAACAAATTGGACCCAAAGGGGACCACACCAAGACACATCATTATTAAAATGCCAAAGGTTACAGATAAAGAGAGACTCTTTAGAGTAGCAAGAGAAAAACAGTTACCTATGAAGGAGTTCTGATAAGACTGTCAGCTGATTTCTCAAAAGAAACTTTGTAGTCTAGAAGGGACTGGCAAGAAATATTCAAAGTGATGAAAAGCAAGGACCTACAACCTAGATTACTCTATCCAGCAAAGCTATCATTTAGAATGGAAGGGCAGATAAAATGCTTCCAAGACAAAATAAAACTGTAGGAGCTCATCATTACCAAGCCCTTATTACATGAAATGTTAAAGGGACTTATTTAAGAAGACTCTTTAAGAAGAAGGGACTTCTTATTAAAGAAGATCCAAACTATGAACATTAAGATGGCAACAAATTCACAATGATCAACATCTTAATCTAAAAAACAAACTAAGCCTGGCTGGTGTGGTTCAGTGGATTGAGTGCTAGCCTATGAACCAAAGGATCAGTGGCTTGATTCTCAGTCAGGGCACATGGCTGGGTTGCAGGCCAGATACCCATTAGTGGGCATGCAAGAGGCAACCACACATTGGTGTTTCTTTCCCTCTCTTTCTTCCTCCCTTCCCTTCTCTCTAAAAATAACTAAATAAAATCTTAAAAAGAATAAAAATAAAAAACAAACTAAGCAAAAAAGCAGAGCAGGAACAGAATCAGAGATATGGAGATCATTTGGAGGGTTATTAGCTGGGTGGGGGATATGGGAGACTGAGGAGAAAGGTGCAGCAATTAAGAAGTACAAATTGGTAAGTTCAAAATAGACAGGAGCGTGTTAAGAATGGTATAGGAAATGGAATAGCCAAAGAACTTATATGCATGACCCATGGACATGAACTAAGGGGAAAGGATTGCTGGAGGGAATGGGTAGAGGGGGGCAAATGAGGAAAACTGGGACAACTGTAATAGCATAATCAATAAAATATGTTTGAAAATTAAAAAAGAAAATATAGAAAAGAATCTTACTGACAAAGGCAAACAGTAAAAGCAGTGGGTCAACTAGCTGTAAAGAAGCACAAAGGCTGAAAGACAAAAGTAGGAAGATCACGTGTAAGTATACGTAATTAAGGAATGCACACAAAAGAAGTAAAAAATAATGACAAAAATGTAAAAGTGGAGGGGTTGAGTAAAAATTGTAATGATTATTCAAACTTGAGTGACCACTACTAGAAAAGACTGCTATAAACATAGCTTGATATATATGAAGGACATGGCAGGCCCAAAACAAACACCTGTAAGAAATGTATAAGAAATAAAGATGGTGGCGAGGTAGGTGGGAGCAGAACCCAGTTCTCTCTGTGCCCAGCTGGAACACCCAGCTGATCTTCTGAGGAACAGAGTGAACAGCCAATGGAATCCCACCTTATATGAAGTTTGGAGACCAAAATTGCAGATGATGTTGAAAAACAGACAGTGAAGAGCGTGAACTGGGACATTAAGGTCCCTGGGATCTGCGCGGGGACCAGGGTTGCTGAGGCCCCTGTCCTGGTGCCTGCCATGGGACACAGGGAGGAGAGTTAGATCACTAGCTCCCTACCCCTACCAGAGCAGGGAGGACACTCTGGCATGAGGAGAGACCTGGATGCTGGAAGTCACTGGGGGGAATAGAGATGAAGTGGGAGACACACAGAGGTGGTACACATCTGCTGGGACTGTGGACAGTGGCACCAGAGAAAATGAGGTGCCAGGTGACTCCTGAAGAAGAAAGGAGTTGGGCCGTGTGGGACCCTGACTTGGATAGTCTCTGGACTGGTTGAAAAGTTGGGCTATGTGAAAAGCCATGCGTTTCTTAAGGATGGTGGGCAGCTGCTTTGTGAGGAACTCTCGGGCAGTGGCTGACTTGCCCCAAGGGTGATTTGAGCTGTGTGTGCCCAGAGACTGAGTAGCTGAGTGGAACCACGTGCCTGAGATCGACTCACGCTGTGAGCAGCTGAGTGGCTGATTTGAGCCTGGCAGCTCAGGGAGGATCTGAGCTGGAGGCCAGGAAACTGTGAATATTCTGGCCCAGACCTGGTCCCCATCCTCTCAAAACCATAGGAAAGGAGAAAAACGAAACCCAGCCCCCCTCTTCCTGTGGCATCCAGGAAGACCAGCAGAACTCGCTGAATAGCCAGCCAGGAGGATTATTTTTCTTTTCTTTTTTCTTTTCTTTTTTCTTTTCTTTTTTCTTTTCTTTTCTTTTCTTTTCTTTTCTTTTTTCTTTTCTTTTCTTTTCTTTTCTTTTCTTTTCTTTTCTTTTCTTTTCTTTTCTTTTCTTTTTTCTTTTCTGTTCCTCTCTCTCTTCTTTTTCTTTTCTTTTCTTTTTCTTCCCCAAAGTGGGACAATAAGGTGTGGAGTTACAAAGGGTCCAGAGACAGATTGAAAGGGGGAGCACAAGGCTAACCCCCAAAACTGAGAAACAGAAACAAAAGTTACTTCACTATCCCATAGAGCTGGCATTTTATTGTTTATGTGTATTTTTTTCATTATTTTTACCCTTTTTATTAGTATTTTATTTCTCTTCCTTATGTTTAGTTTTCTTCATTTTATTTCTCTGTTAATTGCATTGTTTGACTGGTTTTCCTTATTCTCTCTATATTTTAGTTTAATTTTCCTTCTTTCACTTTACCCATGTTCCAATAAGATACCACTTGTGATTGGGTATTTTTATTCTGGTTATCCAAATCATATATTTCTTGTAATATTATTGTTGTTCCAGTACTATTGTAAATAATTGCTGTTCCATACAATTATACATACTACACAGCAACTCTCCAGGATCTTAGCCCACTTCACTTTAATCCTGAACATTATTATTGTTGTAGTTAATTCTATTCTTTCTCACACTACACTTACTTTCTATCCCTTAATCTCACTATGTCTCATCATCTAATCTTGCACAAGTGCTTTGTTTTCTGGATTCAGCTTACAATCCTCCTCCCTTCTAACAAGAGTCTTATCTCTCTTCCACCTTTTAGAAAAAGTGGCTAGTTGAGTGAAATATCACAGTTAATGCTATGCTTATCCAAAGAATCTCCTATTTCTTCTCTATTTGCTGGTACTTTAACTCCCATAAAATACTTTTTCACTGTCTTAATACATTTTGCCTACCCCCTGACACTGACCACATACAAGAATAGATTGGAGCTGTGAACATCAGTATACCTGCTGGAGGAGAAAAACCACCAACAAAGGAACCACCAAAAGGTAAAAACCCAAGTACAACAACAGAGCCCATACAAACAGAAGAAAGGGAAAACCTAGAACATCCAGCCAAGGAGATCAAAGAGACCACACCACTGAACCCCATAGAATTCCTACCATAAACGTTCACCCTACAAAGATAGCTAGCAAAGCAAATATCTGGAAGTGCAGAAACAGACAAAAAGAGAACAAAAATGGGGAGACAAAAAAACAACAGGCAATCAAAAGGAATGGAAGATGCCCCATTAAAAGAGCTAAATGAAATGGAGGTAACCAAACTGAGGTCAGAACACAGAATGGAGGAAATGAAGTAGTACCCAAAGGTTCATTCATTATTAGAGAAGAACAAGGACTGTGCAGCATCAAGGTGTTGCCAAGGCAACATGAGATGCAGGGCCAGCAGAGGGGGCACCAATTCATATTAGTTTCCTATGAAGGTATTGGGGAATCTTTTGTTTCTGATTTGAAAAAGCTAAAGAAGTGAATAGACAATGTACAGAAGAGGAAATATAGATGGCCAATGCCATAATATGATACAACTAAGTTTTAAAAGTATAGGAATATCATGTGTTGGTGAGGTTGTGATTAAGTATAAGCCACTATGTAGAGAGCAAATGAGCTGTATTTATTAAAATTAAAAGCATGCCTACTTCTTGCCTTTTTCCTACAGAAAGAACCACAAGGGCATAGGTAGTCACATGCAAGAATGCCCTTGGAGCACCTGTGTGATCCCTCAAAATTAGAAAAACCCAAATGCCCAACAAGAGGAAAATAGCTAAATAAACTGTGTTAATATCACATTATAAGATGTTTTGCAGGAGTTAAAAAGAATGAGATGAATGTATGTACTAAGATGGTTAACTCTCTTTTTAACAGTCACCTCAGAAGAGGTGTCTTCACACCCTTTCTTCAATTCCTTTCCTATTCCCTGTCTTTGGTAGTAAAATATACCTAACATGACATTTACCATTTTAACGATTTTCAAGTATAGAGTTCAGTGGCATTCAGTACATTCACATTGCTATGTAACCATTACCACCATCCATCTCCAGAACTTTTTCATCATGTCTGACTGCTTCCTGCTCTCTTTTGACACCACACAGGCTTTCTCTCCCTGTCATACACAAAGTGCTCTTATCAAGGTCACCGATAACCCTTGTTCTGTTTAATCCAAAGGTCATGTCAGTCATCCCATTCCTTGACCCCTTGTAGCACTTGACAGAGTTACTTTCTCCCTCCTCCAGTACCATTTCTACCTTTGGGTTCTAAGACCACTCTCCTGCCCCTCCCCTCCTTCACTGGTCATCACTCTCAGTGTCCTCATCTTCCCTACTTCTTGGTGTCCAGTATCCAGGGACAGTCCTTGGACCCAATTTCTATCCACACTCACTGTCTCAGTGATCTCCTCCTGTCTCATGGATTTAAATTCCATCGATGTGCAGAAGGCTCAACCCTGAACCGAGCCCCACATGTCCACTGTGTGATCCAACTGAGCACTCCCAATGTCACATGTCCAAAGCTGATCTCCTGGTCTTTCCTCACCCTGAAACCTACTTGCTCCTCCATCTGTCAGAGAAAATACCACCTCAGGCTGGCCTGTTCCCAGCAGCACCATTTCTCCCCTGAATTAATGCTATAGTCCATTCTGACATCCTTTTACAGTCTTTTAACAGGGCAGCCAGAGAGCATTCTTAAAGATAAGTGTTAGGTTATGTTGCTCCCTATGACAACCCTGCAGGACTCCCCTTCTTGCTCTGTGGATAAGTCAGGGTCATCACAATAGCCTACAAGGTCCTCAGGACTGGGCCATGTGACCTCTCAGATCTCCTTGTGTTCCCCAGTCCTAGCCACACTGGTCTCTGCAGCCCTTCAAACAGGCCAGCCATGTACTCACCACCTGGCTCTGCACCTGCCACCCCCCATCTCTATAGGGCTTCCTCTCAGCCCCTTCATGTTTTACTCAAATGCCATTTTCTCAGTGAGGACTTTCTTGACCACCCTTTTAAAGATTTATCCCCAACGCTATCATCTCCCTTTTTCTACTTTTAACATTTACTTAAATTCTACTATAGCAGTGGAAAGCAAGTTGCAGAACAATTACACAAAATAGAAAACTATAAAAAGGGAAGAAAAACATGTCACACCTGTCACAGTGCTGGTGTTTGTGAAGGGAGGATGAAGTTGTAATACACTGCATTTTATACAGGGAAACAATCAAACTAAATCAAACTAAAATCTTTAAAGTGTAATGGAGTTGGATCCCTTAGGAAATCTAAAATAGCAATTAAAATATCACAAGTTTGATAAATGTTTATGAATAATAATCTGCGTCAAGCACCACACTAGGCTATGGACCACAGCACAAACCAGAGAGGCCAGGCCTCTGCCAGCTCAGAACTTCCAGGCTGAACCAATGACGCTTTGTGGAAGCATGGCCCAGGCCCACTGTGGCCCTTCAGGGGGACCAGGTTACTCTATAGTGAGCCCCTCCAGTGGGCCTTGGTCCACTCCAGCCCATTTTGAATAAGGAGGGGCTCAGTGAGGGTGTGCGGTTATTCATTCACCCAGAGGTGCAACAGGAGGACCCGGCAGCTGCTGAAACCTAGAGATTGCTGGAAACACACCCCAGAAACCTTAGCCAGTGGATCTTATTGGAGCTCTGCCTCAATTTCCTCAGATTATTTTCTTCTGTTTTCATGCCCCACCAATGTCTGACCCCTTTACTTGGAACAGCTTACCCTCGCGTGGTTTTTCAGAACTGCTGTCAAGTTTTGGCAGACTGCCCTTAGGCTATTAGAGCCCATTTTGGGCAGGCACTGGGAGAACTGGAAGTGCCTAGGAATCTACATCCCTCACCACCCCCTCAGCCCTTGGCCAAAGATTCCTGGTGGGGAGTCTGAAAGCCCCAGCAGCCTGCTTTCTAGTTGAAGCCACTCAGCTGGGTGAAGAGGTAGAAGTCACACTTCAAAGTTCTCTTGGTGCTCAGGCTAAGACGCCCCTTTGTTGGGCTTTGCACCCCAGCATGGCTCTCATCTTCTGTCCTATTCCCCCAGCACCTCACTTGTATCCCCTGAGGCACCTCTTTAAGAAATGGCCGCATGAAAATCCTCATCTCAGGCTCTACTTCAGAGAACCTAACCTCACACACCTGCTTATAGTCAAGACCTTTTGAATGGGCTGGGCTATGGCAGCACTTGGGCAGCCACTGGGGCATTTGGCCCTGCTCAGTGCTCCCTGGGGCTAGGCATGCTGCAGCCAGCTAGGGGTGCTTTCCCATTCACAGTGCTGTAAGTGCAGCCCCAGAGTGGGCAGAGTGGCTGCATATGGGCAAAAAGAATTGATTTATAGAAGTCAATGGGATTTTAAAGCTGGGTTGGGAAATAGCAAGATGGCTCTCAGAGCTGAATTGATTTAAAGGGTAAGTATTGAGGCTAAAAGATTGATTGAGAAGAGAGAGGTGAGCTAATGGAAGGGGCACTCTGGAGGGGGCTGGACACATGGTTTCATCAAGTTAATGCAATCTGTAGCCAAGGGCAAGGGAACCTAGTCAGGTTCCCATGCTGCCCTGGAAATACTACATGAACCTTGGATGATTTATTCCCGAGTATCCCCTACTATATGTGTGTGTGTGTGTATGTGTATGTATACACATACATATACACACACACATATGCACATATATATTTTTATATATATATATATTTAATTTGTTACTTAGCTTCTTTCAGGGCTCCATTTGGTCATCTGTTCCTTGCTGGGTTCCCCCATCTGAGGGGTAACCAGCCAGGCCCTCCTAATGGGTCTCACTTCCAGAGGATGAAAGATAATAAAGGTACAATGTATTCCCCCATAAGTAAAAAGTGCTAATTCTAAAGTAGTGCTAAGGTAGTCTAGAAAGTTTGGATTTTTTTCATAATGATTAATTTAATGATATAAAAACACTGATATAAAATATCATTTTCTTTTTTGTTTTTAAGCATATTTTATTGATTATGCTATTATAGTTTTCCAAATTTTTCCCCTTTTATCCCCTGTCCACCCTACTCCCCCTAACACTCCAGCACTCCTCCCCACCTTAGTTCATGTCCATGGGTTGTACATATAATTTCTTTGAATTTTCTGTTTCCTATACCATTCTTAACTTCTTCCCATCTATATTATACCTGCTAATTATGCTTCTTATTCCCTGTACCTTTCCCCTTCTATTCTTTCCCTTCCCCCTCCCCACTGAAAACCCTCCATGTGATGTTCATTTCTGATTCTGTTCCTGTTCTAGTTGTTTGCTTAGTTTTTGTTTTCATTGTTTTTCTTTTTTTTTTTTTGGTTCAGCTGTTAACAGTTGTGTGTCTGTCATTTTACTGCTCATAGTTTTTTATCTTCTCCAATTTCTTAGGTAAATCTCTTCAGCATTTCATATAATAAGGACTTGGTAATGAACTCCTTTAACTTGACCTTATCTGGGAAGCACTTTATCTGCTCTTCCATTCTAAATGATAGCTTTGCTGGATAGAGTAATCTTGGATGGAGGTCCTTGCCTTTCATGACTTGGAATATTTATTTCCAGCCCCTTCTTGCCTGTAAGGTTTCTTTTGAGAAATCAGCTGATAGCCTTATGGGCATTCCTTAGTAGGTAACTCTCTCCTTTCCTCTTGCTGCTTTTAAGATTCTCTCTTTATCTTTAATCCTTTATCTGTAACTTAATTAAGATGTGCCTTGGTGTGTTCCTCTTTGGGTCTAACTTCTTTGGGACTCTCTGGGCTTCCTGGACTTTCTGGAAGTCTATTTTCTTCACCAGATTGGAGAAGTTTTCCTTCATTATTTGTTCAAATAAGTTTTCAATTTCTTGCTCTTGTTCTCATTCTGGCACTCCTGTAATTCAGATATTGGAATGCTAAAAGTTGTCCCAGAGGCTCCTAAGCCTCTCTTCATTTTTTTGAATTTTTGTTTCTTCATTCTGTTCTGATTGGATGTTTATTTCTTCCTTTTGTTCCAAATCATTTATTCGATTCCTGGTTTCCTTCCTGTCACTGTTGGTTCCCCTAATATTTTGCTTTATTTCACTTTGGGTATTTTTCATTTGTTCTTTCATTTTTCGACCAAGCTCAATCAGTTCTGTGAGCATTTTGATTACCAGGCTCCATCAGATAGGTTGGCTATCTCCTCATCACTTAGCTCTTTTTTGGAGTTTTGCTCTGTTCTTTCATTTGGGCCCTATTTCTTTGTCTCAGCACATCTGTTAAGTTGTAAAGGGATGAGGCCTTAGGTATTCACCAGGGCAGGGCAACTCTTGCTGCACTGCAGAGCTGTCCACAGGGGAGGAGCCAGACAGGGAACAATGCAGCTTGCCTGTTCAGCTGTAGCCCCACTTTCCAATTCTCATGTGAGACTGGGAGTTATCCCACTGTGGCAATGCCAGCGTAGTCCACAGTCAGCTCTGAGTCTCAGTTTCCTATTCAGTCAGCCCTGCCCATGGGGTCCCCCACATCGCCCAGCCAGCCACACCCACACAGTCTGTCACCTGGCTGGGGGTTCTTTCAGCCAGCCCCGCCTGCACAGTCCACTGCCTAGCCACAGGCTCTCTCCGTCTGCCATCTTATAGGTCTGGTTGGTCTAGTTGACTGTTTCTTTAATTCCTTGGTTGTCTGAGTTCCATGCAGTTTGATTTTCTAGCACTTCTGGTTGTTTATTGATTTTAGATTGGTTGTTATCCTCCTTTTGGTTGTGCAAGGAAGTGAAATGTTTCTACCTACACTTCCATCTTGGCCAGAACTCCTCTAAAATATCACATTCTTAAAAGTTACTTTTATTGGCTCTTCCTGGGTCTTCTTCCTGGGTCTTCCTCCTGGCTTAGTTGGTTGGTCTTCTGCAAGGGGGTGCAATCACCCAAATTGCTTGACTTGTACTGACATGCAGTGTGCACACCCAGGTTCAACGGGATCTAGCTGTCATTTATCCCATCATGAAGTTTATGAGGCCTTCTGTGTATCTACCCTGTGCTAGCCACTGGGGTATGGAGATGAAAGGCACACATGTGCCCTAGCAGAGACTAAGAGGGGAATAAAGCCCCCAAATACAAGAAACTGTCATCATGGCTAGTGTAAGGGGAAATGGGAGCAGTAAGGATGAGAGGTGGGAGGCTGGATGAAAGAATGGGCCAAGCCATTGGAGGTATTAGGTGTGCCACCCCAAAGAGGCCCCTTTGGCATATTACTTTAAGCTGTAGGCAACTGAGAAACAGCAGACACAGGAGGAGCATTCTTCCCTCCCTCTTTCTGACTAAAAACAGGGAACCAATTTCCCTTTGTGAAGGTGCCTCTCCCTCTTATACCAGGGAGAGGATAGTAAGATTCTCACTATCAAAGTCAAACTTGAGTCCTCATTATAAACATTGCTAAACCACTGTTACCTACCAGACATTTCCCAGTCACTTTCCCACAATTTAATGCCCCCAGCTTTAACTGCCTCTTTGGGTTCTCAACTTTTTTCTGTGAAATCCCAAACACTATAAACTCAGGTTCAGAAATTAAGAGGGGAGGGGAAAAGTTTTTCCTTCCATGTACCATGTTATGCTTAGCAGGGTTACAGGAAGGCCATGCAGGGTGAGAATCTAGGGTCATACTCAGAAAATCTGGCTCCCAGGATCTTAACCTGACTACTGAAGGATCCAGGTGCCTCCCTAGAACAACCATATCCTAACCCCTGCCCCTTTTCCTCTTAGAAAGACAAGCTTGAGGTACTTCCTCTAATTCTAGAGGATGATAGCTGGACCTCCACCATCTTCCCATGGTGGGGTCTCTGTTGCTGTATCTCCTTGGAAGAGGCTATGCCCCCTTTTGGGTGGAGACAGTCTTAGCTCTCATTGATCTGAGTATGAAGCTGAATGATGAGACGGCTTCTCTGAGTTTGCATGTAGCCAAGTCTGTAGCTTCACCTCACACTCACACCACACACCTCACTCTTTTGAACCCCATGACCAGTCCCCATGTGGCCATTTTGTGCCGTCTCCTGCACCTCTGTGCTTGCCGGCCTGATGAGCCCAGACTCATCCTGAAGTATCAGTGCAGCTCTTTCCTACATGGGTTCCTCTAGTGGGTTCCCAAAGCATAAGGGCTGCCTTTCATCCATTATACTGCTCACTCACCTCTGGCAAGACATGTGCCTCTCTGTGCTGTATCAATTTGTATGCTTGTTGTGGCCATGAAAGGTACCCTCTTCATATCTGCATTTCTAGATTTAGCACAGAGACTCACAATAAATGCTTGCTGAACGACTGAATAAGCCTGAGAAAGGAATCCTCAAGTTCAAAGAAGATGGGAAAGATCAGATCCAAGAGACCCTGTACCTCTGTAGATGATCTTTTTTTTTTTAATGCATCAGTGTTTTTTAAAATTATTTATTTATTTATCTTTAGAGGCAAAGGGAAGGAGAGAGGGAGAGAAATATCAACGTGTGGTTGCCTCTCATGCGTCCCCTGCTGGGAACTGGCCTGTAACCCAGGCATGTGCCCTGACTGGGAATCGAACCTCTATCCTTTGGTTCATAGGCCCGCGCTCAATCCACCGAGCTACACCAGCCAGGTCTGTAGATGATCTTGATTTGTAAGAAATCTGCCCCCAGGGCTTTTCCTACCCACAGCTTATTTCCACACTGAAAAGATTAAGAGGCACAAGCTTACTGCTTCAGTTCTTGTGATCAGAGAAGTGAGCACCAGGAGACTCAAAACATAGAACTATACTTTTCCTACTTTTCCTAGTTTGGCAGTGGGTGTGAAAAAGCTGTATGAGGTCATGAAAAGGGCATGGGATTTGGAGGCCTGGGGCCCTTTTAGCTTCTTGCAGCTCCAGCTTTCCTTGTAAAATGGGAGCAAAACACACATTCTACCTACTTTCTAGATCAAGGTGAGGGGGAAATGAAAGACACCTTAAAAGTGCTCCATAAATGCAACAGCATTTCTCATGGCTGCAGGTTGAGCCCTTGGAAGCCCTCTCCTCTCTTCTGGACTCTACCTGACCTTGTCTGTGAGCAGCTGGCCCCAGGCATGCAGCCTCTGCTCCCATTAGATCAGCAGGCCATTCACTAGGAGCCATTCACTAGGCCATTCAATAGGTGGGGTTGATGCAATTCAATATTGATTTTAAATTTCATTTCTGCCTGCCTACCAGCCATTAGTTTTGATCAATACATTCTCCGCATTTGGTTACATAATTTTTGAGGTTGTTGATATTTTGGCAGAGTTAAGGCAGTCTCTGGCTATTTTAGTGGGGGAGCCCAAGGCAGCCTCCAGGCCCAGGTCTAACCCAGTTCAGGCCTGTTTTGCAAATAAGTCACCTATTTCCACTTTCAAATAGTAAGGTCAGGCCCAGGTCTCCAGTTCTCTGTGGTTGGTAGTCCAGCTTGTGGTAGTGCCTTGTGTCCTGAGTGTCTAAAGGGTGCTGGTTTTATGACTTCGGGCATCTTCCACAGGGAGAATTCAGTTTCCCCATCAGTTGGTATCTGGGAGAAGAGGCAGGAGAAGGGAGAAGGCTTGGGTTCTCAGTGTACCTCTCCAGGGCACAAACTGCCTTGAATACCCTGGTACATGGGCCTTGGGCAGCAGCACATAGATTGCAGTCAGGGGGCATGAAGAGTGTCCAGAGGCAGGGAAACCTAGCTGGCCACAACTGAGAGCTCTCAGTATTTGTGCTCTGAGGATGAACCCATTGTCCTCTCACACCCTCTGCAGGTGGCAGGTGGGGAACACCATCATTCCCACAACATCTACTGGATGTCCACTCTCTCCAGGACCTCAGGGTCACTCCCTGCAGACCCACTGCCCATACTTAGGCCAGCATCAGTGTCTAATGCTCCATCCAGCCATGTCACTTCCTTGCTTAAAGTCCTACCTAGATGTGGGCTGAGTCTATTCCCTCCACTCCCTTGCTGCTGCATCACCTTGAACCCCCCACCCACTGTCTTCCTGCATTGCAGCCACATCCAGGGGCTCACAGTATGCCCTGTGCATATTTCTCTGGGTCTTGATACATGAGGCTTTTCCCCTTGGGATGGCTTTTTCCTCCTGATGTCTGGATAGGGCCTAGTGCATAAAAAGGAAGTATATAATAGTGTTCATGAGACTTTGGGTTTTAAATCCCAACACTGCCACACCTGGCTGGGTACTCTTCCTGGCTGGCAAATTCTTTAATCTCTCTGGGACTCAGTTTCCTCATTTGAAAAATGAAGCAACAGCTGTCTCTTTTTCAATATGGATCTTTTAAAGATTAAGAGAGATTATATACATGGTAGATATAACAAGACATTGAAAGGAAGCCACCACATGGCACCAAAATACAAAGGATGTGACATTCTACAGTGAGGACCTGACCAAGAAGCATACTTTCAAAGATTGGGTGAAAATCAGTTATGTGGCCCTGGGATGGACTTGGAAATATTGAAATGGTTTTATATTTTGCAAATGAAAGCACCTCTTTGGCTTTTCATTATCAAGGAGTGTCCAAAGCTGTCATGGCGTCTTGTCAGGCAGGGACAGAGGAAGGCCTGGCCCCTGGAATGGTGGAGGGCACAATTAAAGTTGCTTTATGAGGTGTGTTTGTTCTAAAGCATGGTTACCTAAGTTCAATAAGCATGAGCTATGGTTACTGTTATTATTAAATATTTGGTCAGTATATAATTGAATAAATATGTGTCTAACTGCTAATGCAAGTGGGGAGGTGAAGGTATCTGCGTCTGGTATTTGAGGTGGCTAATTTTGTCAGAAATGTGGTGAGTTGCAATATAACAGCAGCCTAAGCTGGTATTCCTCAGCATTACCATGTGGGTGGGGCCAGGCCTACCTGAGTCCACAACAGACCTTGGCACCAATGGCCAGCACTGCAGCCATCCCCTACTTAGGGCACCTGCACACAGTCCTACCCTCCTCATCCCATCTAATCCCAACTCCCTTGCCGTTCCCATTAGCCTGCTGCTTGGCCAGGCTGCTTTTCAGATGAATAGGACAGAGGTCAAAGCTCTGCCAAAACAGGACAGAGTAGGTGGTAACCTCACCTTTTGATTCTGTCCCTGCACCTGGTGACATATTGTGAATATGACATATTCTGCCTATGGAGAAAGGTGTTGGTGAGAAATCAGACATCTCATATCACGGGAGCTTAAGCTGCTCAATGACACCACCTGGCCTTTGCCAGCCTCCAGACAGAGCAATGTTTTAGGGGAAAGGCTTCTCAGACCTCAGAGTAATGTGTTTAAGCTGATCTGATTAGCAGTATGATTTTGAACATTTTACTTATTCTGCCTCCACTTTCTCCCTTGTCTCACAGCATTGGTTAGGATTAAAATGGGAGTCTGCATGAAAATGGAAGGTCTAACACACATCTGGCACATCTGAAGCACCCAATAGCTATCTTCTCATCTTCCTCCCTTCCCTAAAGAATGTTAGTAGTAAGAGTATTTAATATGTTAGTAATGAGAGAGTCCTCCTTTGTGATTATTCCATTTATGTGTAATTTAAAAACAGGCAAACACTACTCTATGGTAACAGAAACCAGAAGAGTGTGAGCCTGGATGTGAAGAGAGACTGGGGAGAGACAGCAGGGAACTTTCTGGAGTGAAAGGAAATGCTCTATATCTTGATCTTGGCGGTTGTCATTGTACTGTACACTTATGATTTGTGCCTTTTACTCTATGTAAATTATGCCATAATTAAAAAAATAAGAAAAATATTATAAGTGAACAACGCAAGTCCTAGAATAAGCAGTATTCAAAAACTCAGACTGAGATGTACTTTGAGGTCACTATTCAAAGATACCCAAATCAGGAATTTTTATTGTTTCTGATCAGGTCCCTGGGACTTATCCTAGACATTTTGCTCATCTGAGAGCATCTGCAATTTCATTTTGGTTCTGAGCAAACTGCTGGAAGGGAGAGAGGAGGGAGCTCAATCATCTGTGTGAGGTAGAAGGCCTGGCCAGCAGTGGAGGATGTTCAGGCTCGGGGCCTGGAGCTCTCAGGGAAGGTATCAGCTCTGAGCAGTGGTGCCAGGGCCTGACCTGGAATAAGGGGACCACTGGATGAGCCTCCCCTGGCCTTCCTTCTCCACCATGGGTTCCTGTCTATCAGGCCTCCAGTTCCTGGCAGAGCTCTGTCCCAGACCCTGGTTCCACCCTCCATGAACTGTTCTCATATACTGCCTCCTTGGCATACCTCACTGATCCCTCTCCTAGCCCTGAATCCTCTCTGAATTTCAGGCAAAGATGGATGCTATATCAGCTTAGTAGGTTACTCTCCCTTTGCTGTCTGTCTCTCAGGACTTAGAGAACCCTTGGAGTATCTGAGAATCCTGGGCAATGACAGCATAGGCATACCCCAGAAGGCCACACCATTCAGAACCAAACAATCAGAGGAAGTCTGTGAACCCCGTAGTCATTCTTAAGAGCAGAAAATTCCCTCTGAAAAATCCCCTAGTTTGAACTGGCATGACCTCTAGGCTAGCACCCTTTAACCACATCTCAGTTAGTCCTTCAAGACTTGGGGTGAAACCTGGCAGTCTCCTGTCCTTCTACCCTCTTTATTCTCCACTCCCAGAGACAGCCACTTTCAACCATTTTAGTTTGTTCCTTTGGTATTTATGTCCACATTTCTAAATAGTATTATATAATATATACCACATCTTCTTTATCCATTTTTCCATTGATGGACATTTAGGTTGTCTCCAGATCTTGACTACTGTGAACAATGCTGCAATGAACATGGGAGTACAGATACCCTTTTATATCCTATTTTCATTTCCTTTGTATGTGGACCCAGAAGTGGGACTGCTGGATCATATGATAGTTCCATTTTTAATTTTTTAAAGATTTTATTTATTTATTTTTAGAGAGAGGGGAAGGGAGGCAGAAAGAGAGGAAGAGAAACATTGCCATGAGAGAGAAATATCAATTGGTTGCTTCTTATATATGCCATGACTGGGCATCAAATTTCCAGCCCAGGCATGTGCCCTGACTGGGGATTGAACTGGCAATCTTTTGCTTTTTGGGACGACTCCCAACCAACTGAACTACACTGATCAGGGCTCCTTTTTAATTTTTTGAGGAATCTCCATACTGTTTTCCATAGTGCCTGCACCAATTTATATTCCCACCAACAATGCATCAGGATTCCTTTTCTCCACATCTTTGCCAAGATTTGTTCTCTTCTCTTTTTGATAGTAGCCATTCTAAGAGTGTGAGGTGATATATCTCACATGGTTTTAATTTGTATTTCCCTGATGATTAATGATGTTGAGCACCTTTTCATGTACCTATTGGCCAGCTGTATGTCATTTTTGGGAAAATGTCTTCAGTTCTTCTGCCCATTTTTAAATTGGATTTTTCGGGGGTATTGAATATTATGAATATTAACCCCTTATTAGTTACGTGATTAGCAAATATAATTTCCCATTCCATAGGTTGTCTTTTCATTTCATTGAATTCCTTTCCTGTGCAGGTTATTTAGTTTGATGTAGTCTCACTTGTTTATTTTTGCTTTTGTTGCCTTTACTTTTGCTTAAATCCAAATAAACAATTACCAAGACTGATAATCAAGGAGCTTACCCTCTGTTTTCTTCTAGGAGTTTTATAGTTTCAGGTCTTATATTTAACTCTTCAATCCATTTTGAGTTGATTTTTGTGTATGGTGTAAGATAGGCATCCAGCTTCACACCTTTGCATGTGGCTGTCCAGTTTTCTCAACACATTTATCCTTTCCCTGTTGTATATTCTTAGTTCCTTGGTTGTAAATTAATTGCATAGGGTTATTTCTGGGCTCTCTATTCTGTTCCATTGATCCATGTGGTGTCTGTTTTTATGTCACATCACTTCTTGATATTCCCTTTTAAGAATTACTGGTTGACTTTTCATTATGGAAGATGAGAATTTTATTTTTTTACTACCCTGTCCCCACCACACATAAGTATCCACCCCATCCTCCTAATATAGTTATATTGTGATTTTGGTTTGATCAATATACAGAATTTGTATTATTAGTACTATGTAATTGCTAGTCCAAGTTGATCTATGCAGTGTACTATAATAAATTTTCTGTTCATGCATCACTTTTTACTTTCCCTGGAGTTCATAAATGCCTTGTTTTTTCATTTGCTTAGTTTTCTGCTATATATTAATAATTCAACCTTAAACATTTCAATCATTGTCTAAATCTAATCTCCATGTGTTCATATGTAGTGAGTATCTTAAAAATATCACTGCATCTTATTACTCAAAGAATCTATAGCTCCCCAGGAGACATGTAGGGCTGTGTGAAATAGTCTTTTAATATCGTGAATCCTGCATTGGGTAAAGGAGAACAGAGGCCTCAGAGTAAGAAAGACATGAATATGAATTCCACCACTTGTTGGGAGGACACCCATGATTCTCATTCCACATCTGTTAAAAATGGAATACTAATGCCTCTCCAGAGTAGTGTTATGAGAATTAAATAAGTACAATGGAAATGCCTGGAGCATGGAAGGCAGTACACAATAAATGTTGACTTACTTTCCTATTGGAAAATCAAGAAAAATAAGGCTGCTGAAAGTACTTTATCTCACTCATAGAACTTTCTGTCTCCATTTGCAAAGTATTGATCAGGCTCCACATATTCATCAAGGCTTACAAGACATTGGTTCTCCTGCTAAAGAAGAGATTTAAACCTGTTATAGCTTTGCTCACCAGGCTAATGATTTACTCTAAAAGAAGGGGCCTCCTTGAGTGGCCTGCCTGAGCAAAATGGCTGCTGCCACTTGGGGGGATGACTCAGCACTAGATTTCCTGTGGCTACTCCTTCCACACTCTCCCCAAAGCTTCCATACCCAGTCTCTCCTCCAGCATCTCCAGCCCACTCTATTCCCATATTTGCCAGAACCCTAGTTTTTGGAAGCTCAAATTTTGAGGTCAGATTGTAGGCCAGAATGTTTTTTCCTGAGGATCCTTTCCTTGTCTTGCAGGATGAGCTGTTGAAAACTCTGTCAACTCTGCAGTGTATATCATTACCTTCTCTGTCATGTATTAGCTGTTCATAAAACTGGTGGGAGCTGTGAACACTAATAACCTACTGGAAGAGAGAACCCACCAACAAAAGAATCACCAACAGATAATAAAGGAAGAATGTGAAGGAGTAAGTGGAAGCAACACTAACCTCCACCCAGGACTAATATGAAATTACAACTAAATGGTGGAGAAATTATCCAGAAGACACACCATGATCAAGTGGGATTCATCTCAGGGATGCAAGGATGGTACAATATTTGCAAATCAGTAAACATAATACTTCACATTAAAAAAAGGAAAGACAAAAGTCACATAATAATATCAATAGATGAGGAAAAAGCATTTGATAAGGTACAGTATGATAAGGTACATTTATGATAAAAATACTCAGCAAAGTGGGAATAGAGGAGGTATTCCTCAACATAATAAAGGCCATATATGAGAGACCTACAGCCAACATCATACTCAAGGGGCAAAAACTTAAAGCTTTGCCACTAAGATCAGGAACAGGACAAGGATGTCTGCTTTCACCACTCCTATTCAACACAGCATTGGAAATCTTAGCCACAGCAATCAGACAAGAAAAAGAAATATAAGGCATCCAAACTGGAAAGGAGGAAGCAAAACTGGCATTGTTTGCAGATGACATAATAATGTACATAGTAAACACTATAGACTGCACTAAAAAACTACTTGACCTAATAAGCAAATTTGGCAAAATAGTGGGATGCAAATTCAATATTCACAAATCAAAGGCATCTGTGTATGCCAGCAATGAAATACCAGAATCAGAAATCAGGGGAAAAAATCTCATTTGATATAGCAACAGGAAGAATAAAGTACCTAGGAACAAACCTAACCAAGGAGGTAAAAGACCTGTACTCAGAAAACTACACAACACTAAAGAAAGAAATTAAGGAAGACACAAACAAATGGAAGCATGTACCATACTCATGGATTGGAAGAATTAACATAATCAAAATGTCCATACTACCCAAAGCAATTTATAGATTCAACACAATACCTGTTAAAGTACCAGTGACATATTTCACAGATACAAGAGCAAACATTTAAAAAATTATGGAGCCATAAATGACCCCGAATAGCTGCAGCAATTTTGAGAAAGAAGAATAAAGTAGGAGGCATCACAATACCTGATATAAAACTGTATTACAAGGCCACTGTCATCAAAACAGCCTGGTACTGGCATAAGAACAGATACATAGACCAATGGAACAGATCAGAGGGCTCAGAAATAAACCCAAGTCTCTATGGTCAATTAATATTTGACAAAGGGGGAAGAAGCATAAAATGGAGCAAAAATAGTCTCTTCAACGAATGGTGTTAGGAGAGCTGGACAGCTACATGCAAAAAAATGAAACTTGATCACCAACTTATACCATACACAAAAATAAAGTCAAGGTGGAGAAAAGACTTAAATATAAGTCCTGACACCATAAAGTTCCTAGAGGAGAACATAGGCAGGGAAATGTCAGACATTCCATGCAGCAATATTTTCACCAATATGTTCCCTAGAGCAAGTGGGATAAAGGGAAGAATAAACAAATGGGACCTCATCAAATTGAAAAGCTTCTGCATGGCTAAAGAAAAGTTCTAAAATGAAAAGAAAATCAACTATATGAGAAAACATATTTTCCAATCATACCTCGGACAAGGGTTTGGTTTCCAAAATATATGAAGTACTCACATGACTTCACTCCAGGAAGACAAGCAACCCAATTAAAAAATGGGCAAAAGACTTGAACAGACACTTCTCCAAGGAGGACATACAGAGTACATAGAGGCACATGAAAAGATCCTCAGCATCACTAGCCATCAGAGACATGCAAATTAAAACCACAATGATATACCACTTCATACCTGTGAGAATAGCCATCAGAAACAAATCAACAAACAATAAGTATTGGAGAAGATGTGGAGAAAAGGGTACTCTAGTGCACTGTTGGTGGGAATGTAGACAGGTGTAGCCACTGTGGAAAACAGTATGGAATTTCCTCAGAAAACTAAAAATGGAACTTCTTTTTGACTGGCAATTCCACTGCTGGGATTAAATACTAAGTTCCCCGAAACACCAATCCAAAGGAACCAATGCACCCCAATGTTCATAGCAGCAATGTACAATAGCCAAGTGCTGGAAGCAACCTAAGTATCTGTCAGTAAATGAATGGATCAAAAAACTACGGTACTATTACATGATGGAATACTATGCAGCAGAAAGAAAGAAGGAGCTCCGGCCCTTTGGGACACCATGAATGGAACTGGAGAGCATTATGCTAAGTGAAATAAGCCAGGCACTGAGGGGAAAATACCATATGATCTCACCTATAAGTGGAATCTAATCAACAAAACAAACAAGCAAGCAAAATATAACCAGAGACATTGAAACTAAAAACAATCTGACAGTAATCTGAGGGGAGTAATCTGAGCAACAAATTAGGGGATGATGGGTGGGGGGAGTGGGGAAGGGTTTTTAGGAACAACTATAAAGGACACATAGACAAAACCAAGGTGGGGGGTGGAAGCAGTGGTGGGAGGTGGGGATGGCTGGGGTTGCGGGGGAAAGGTCAGGGATAAATGCAGACAACTATACTTGAACAACAAGAAAATAATTTAAAATAAAGAGAAAAAAAGAAGGGGCCTCTTTGATAAGCAAAGATCAATTTTATTTTGAAATGTTTTAAACAAAGGTAGAAACTCTAAAAGAAAATATTGGTAGATTGATGACATAAAAATTGAAAACTTATGTACACCTGCAGAAAAGAAAAAAAAATCCGGAAAAGGTGAGCAACAAATTAGGAAAATATTTGCAACATGTAAATTAGTCAAGGGAAGGGCCAACTTTCCTAAGGACCTGGCCCTGTTATTTGGTCCTGGACCTGGCAGAGACAATGCTTCATTCATTCATTCATTCCAAGTTTTTACAGGATGCCCCTCCAAGTGTCTGGCATTGGAGTATATAAAAACAGAAATTGTCACTGTTCTCAGTGGAGCACAATGGAGTCAAGTGGAGTTACAATCATTCACCAGATAAACCCACTTAGGAGTGTACAGCTATAATTCATGCATGATAAATTCTGTTAAAAAAAAGGAAAGTAAGGAGAAAAGACCCCAGCTTAGACTGAGGTATGTAGGAGGACTTCTTTGGCTGGTGACACATGAGGGGAGAACTGGAGGGTGAGTCCAAGTCAAAGAATGTGTGTGTGTGTGAGAAAGAGAGAGAAAGAGAGAAAGAGAGTGAGAGAGAGAGAGACAGAGACAGAGAGAGGCATTCCAAGCAGGGAAAACAGTGCATACTGAGGCTCTGTGTTAGGAGGCCCATGCATCAGGTGAGGAACAGCAAGGCCAGTGTGGCTGAAGCTTAGAGAAGAAGAGGAAGCTGGAGATTTGGTCAGTGGCTAGAATGTAAGAGGGCCTTTGTGGGTCATGGTAAGATCTCTGGATTCCCAGTTGGGGTTGGAGGTGGGTGCATGGCTGGATTTACACTTTAAAAAATGACTCTGGCTTTGGAATGGAAAATAGATGTGGTGGGTTGACTGAGGCAGAGTCCTCCTGCCATAGTGTAGGTTAGAGATTATGATGGCTAGGGGAGGGTGAAGACATGAGGATAAGTGACACAGGCAGAGTCAAGATCTCTTTGGGAGGTAAAGCAACAGGGCTGCCTCCCACAACACATCCTCATGAAGCAGGGTGAGGCCAGAGCAATAAAACTTTATTATGGGTGGTGCGATTGGGCACAGAGGAAGACTCAGTTCAGTCTGTGGAATACACAAATCTTTGAAGAAACAAGCCTTGTGAGAATGGGATTTCAGAAAGGGGAGCAATCCCAGCTGGCTGGGGTAGCATCACGGTCAAGTATTTGGGGGCTCTGTTCTGACTATGGCCTGGAGAGATGGTGATGAACCAGGTGCCCTAGGGGCTGAGTGAGCAGAGGAGGAGGCCTGAAGAGCCTAACATTGCAGATTGTGGCAGTCGGCATGAGCTCAGGGCCTGGGGCTTCACAGCCCTTCCTCACTCTGAAAAACTATGCACCATCACTCAAAGTATGCATGTCACTCCCAGAGAGAGGGCACCTAGCTTACGTCTTTATTTTCTATCTTGAAAAACAAACTGCAGCTTTTAAGTGTCACAGGGCACATAGATTGGTGACTTGCTCCACTGTATATGGAACAAATTCATGGTGTATTAGTGAATTTATCCTATTTTTATTCTGGGAAAATTGGCAGGAGCTATCTCTTCACTCTGGGAATAAGGCAATGGGACTCAGTGGAGGAAGAGCTTGCAGGATTGTGGCATCAGAAAGGGATCTCTAGAAGAGACCCTTGGTACCACACAGGAGCCTAATGGGACAGAGTCAGCCACACCTGGTTCCATATGGTCTGGCATGGCTTGAATAAGCCATGACTAACTAGGAGGATACTGCACTGGTCCTAAGGAGGCAATGGAAAGCTCAAATCATCTACAGCATCAGTCCCCAACCTATTTTTACAGTCCCAGGTAAATGGTTTTTCTTGGGAGGTTCTCAATCCTGGCATCTCCCCTCCCTGGGAAAGAGACACAAGGATGGCCTTCAGGGTGAAAGCAACCATGGTATGCTCACTCAGGGTTGGCCTGGAATGGGTACCTGCCAAGAAGTCAACAGCCAACATGATCTGGAGAAGAGTCGCTGGGAAGTTCCTATCTGTAGAGCAATCTTTGGTCAGACCCCAGAAGCTTCTGAGCTGGCTGACTGGTGCTGATTTTACTATTTCAGAAAATGAGCTCAGCCTTTCTCACACAATTGTGTGTATCTACATAGTGGTGTAGTCTGGAAGTGTATCTGGAATAGGTACTATCTGGAGCAGTCTGGACAGGGCAGTGTCTGGATACTGGGGGCTGAGATTTTCATACTATGTCTTCCTGTGTTTATAACACATATCCTGCTCAATTCCTAAAGGTTCAATGGGGGATGAATTTTGATGAAAGTTCTTTACCAACGCACAAATTTTTCAAGGTACATATATATAATTTTGGTCTATATCACTCCCAAAATGCTCCTTGGGAGAGTTATATTTTAAAAAGCTGCAAGCCTGACCATGTGTGATCCAGTCTTTAACTTCATTTCTAGCCTCAAAGCTGTGCCTGCTGCCCCTTCTTGCCCCCAGCTCCAGCCTCCTGGCCCTGTGTGCTTATTTCCTTCCCATGGCACCTGCACATGCTGTCCCCTGCCTGGAAGGCAGCCTTCTCCCTCCATTATTCTTTGCCTAATTAGCTGCTCATCATTCTTTAGCCTACAGCTCAAGTGCCACTTACTTCCTCTGGACACTTCGTTTGTAGTCTATGCTCTTCAAACACTTCTTGTCATGGTTTGTGTTCATACATTTTTGTGGGTGGGTAGTTATTAATATATGATGAATAGCATCATAAATTTCATCCTTTAATATATCTTATCAGATAATATCATCTAGTAGAAAGTTTCTGAAAATTAACACTATTGACATTTTGGACCAGATAATTCTTTGTCAAGGGGCCTATCTTCTGCATTGTGGAATATTTAGCAGCATCCCTGGTCTCTACCCACTAGATGCCAGTAGCAACTTCTAGTTGAGACCCACTGATATAGAACAACTGTTTACAAGAAGTATGGATTTTCAAAGGCAGGTTTCCTAAGAGCCCTTTACTGAAACACTGATCTCTTTCTAGACTAGCACTTTCCAATAGAAATATAATGTGAGTCACATATATGATTCTAGTAGCTACATTAAAAGAAAGTAAAAGAAGCCCTGGCTGGTGTGGCTTAGTGGATTGAGTGCTGGCCTGCAAAGCAAAGGGTCACTGGTTCGATTCCCCATCTAGGACACATGCCAGGGTTGTAGGCCAGGCCCCCAGTAGGGGGACTGCAAGAGGTAACTACACATTGATGTTTCTCTCCTTTTCTTTCTCCCTCCCTTTCTGCCTCTAAAAAAAATTAAATAAATAAATAAATGCAATCTTTAAAAAATTTAAAAAAGTAAAAGAAAAAACAGGTGAAAGTAATTTAAAAACGTATTTGATTGAACTAATATATCCAAAATGCTGTCATTTTAGCATGCAATCAATATAACATAATTAATAATGAGATATTTAGCATTTTTTTCTGCCAAGTCATCAAAATGTAGTGTGTATTTTTCTTAGTTTGGACTAGCCACGTGTCAAGTGTGGAATAACCATATATAGCCAGTGACTAATGTGTTAGGCAGTGACGGGAGGGTAGACCCAAGCTCTCTCAGAGGGCCTGGTCTGGCTCACCCATTGGGTTGTCACCTGATTGCATCTCCATCCCTCAGCAGAGCCATGTACTGCCCTTCTTTACCCAAAGGGGCCCATAGGTTATACTGCATCCTGAGCATCCCATTAGTGGGGGTGTCCTGATGGCTCTGAGTACATCCTGGAGGTCCAGCCTCTCCCCCAGGCATCTAGGGGCCTGTGACACGCTAATGAGATGGATGTGCTGCCTGTGCCTTCACAGGAGTTGGAGGGTCCCTGACACTCACAGTGGGTGAGACTCACACTGTTTCCAAGCGCCTCAGGCAGGTGTTTCACCCACTTCCAAACCACCTCACACACTGCTCACAAGGAGGCTCAGCCCTCCGCAAACACTGACCACCTGAAAAGGCACATTCTATTTTCTTAAGAGACAGAGGTTCTCATCTAAAACAACACTTGTCCTAGCCGAGAAGTTGCTGTCCAGAAGATGCTGTCTCTAGCTCTGAGGCTTGTCCTGAGTCTCCAGGGCACTCTGTGGAGACACTGGGTGTCTGGGGTGTTAGTCCAGTTCTGAAGGATCACCCCTGCAAGACCCTCTGACTCACGTATCTCTTGATGTCTCTAGATCTGTCCTCCCCTCCCCTCCCCAATCGGTCCCAGAGGTCATCTCCAGGCCACACAGTGTTCCAGGGGAGTGCCTGACCACAGCTGCCTGAGGAATTGCTTTCCTCAGGCTCTACAGAGCAGCACCCCCAGGCTGCTGAATGAAGACTCTCACTTGGACCTGGCTGACTCCGGAAGCTGGCGTATTGCTTTCCTAGTGAGAGCCATTTTTATTTTGACTGCTGGGACAAATCTTAAAAATTAAGCACTTATTTCTCTTTTAGTAAAGGAACAAAGTTTCTCCAAAGTTGTCACCTGGTCACTTTGAGCAACCCAGGGACTCAGCACATCACAGAATATGAGGTGAAGCCTACATACCACTAGGGCACTAAGACAGTCATTGCCCCTTTGCTGTTTCAAGTCTGACTCCCATTGACCCCTGGGTCCTTACTCACTGTCACCAGGATGCCTCCAGAAGGCCTGCCCCATCTGACCAGGAATGTGGCAGCGGGATAGTATCCACGCACATTGCCGAGAGACTCACGCACAGTGTGCCCAGATCCACCACATCAAGTTGGACTTACCCTCCTGGCTTGCCTGATCTTTGGGCTCAGCATGTTCCTGAAGCCACCCGGCCAGAGTCACTGAGCCAATCATGCTGTCATCACTTTCCTTTTCTCTTCCTCTCACTCAGTTGCCCTTCTTGCCCCAGTGGCCACTGGTGTCACCAGTGAGGCTCCCTGGGCTCCATCTCCTGGCTCCAGACTGCCAGCTTGCCTTGGATTACATAAATCTCAATTCATTATTTATTCATTCTAGAATTAATTCCCATTCAAGTGAACCATCCAGAGGTTCAGTAAGTCTGCCAATCAATCACTGGACCAGGGTGGGGCAGCTTGACTGTCCTCCGCAACCCCCTCCCCCGGGTGCTCCATGAGCTGAGTTCAGCAGGCATGGAGCTCTCCTCTCACGCCCTCAATGGGCCTGTGCAGGGGCGGGGTCACTGGGAGAACTAGAGGATCTGTCCTGGCTGCAGGCGGTTCTGGCTGGGACCCGCCCTCTGCTTTGGGAGTGCTAGTCTGGCTGTGCCAGTGACACCAAGAGGCCAAGGGGAAATCTCAACTGCGTAGGCTTGCCCTGCCTTGCCAAGGTCCCAAGGTCAGTAGGTCTGCCCTGCCTTACCAAGGTCGGGGGCAGGAGTGGGAGAGCACTCTTGGTGAGAGTTGGCGGAGACCCCTGCACGCCAAGGACTTCTCCTGGGCTCGTCCAATGACACCTGCAATGCCTTACGTTTCCTGCCAGAAGGGCCCGGAAGGCAGTTCAGGATCTCAGAGTTCCAACTGTTTGTTGAAAGACAGGTGTGTCTTAAGGAGAGCACAGGCTTGCAGTGTTCAGATCCTCAGGCGACCGGATCATCAGGGAGATGCCTGTTAGGGATGGTAACTTTCTCTGCTGCCTTAATAAGGCAACTGGAATAAGAATGAGTGTGAAGCATTTAGTTCAGGGTCTGCACACACAAGAACTGAAAAACTGTTCACTGAGTAGTGAATCTCTGCTAATTGCAGTGTTTGTTTAATACTAGTATAATTTAAAGAGTATATAGTGGAGCTTTGGGGGAGGGGCTCAACTTCAAGGTCCTAAAAATTGCCAAAGAAATGCAATCACAGTAATCACTATCATTTGTTAGGTACTTATTATGTGCCCTGTGTAGTGTTTTATATTCAATATCTTATTTAATTCTTAAATTCTCTGAGGCAGGTGCTGTTACCATGGCTTTTCAGATGAAAACAGTAAGGCACAGAAAAGTTAAATAACTTGCCCAAAGTCACACAATAGTGTCCAGGCGGGTGTCTGAATCCAGGGCTATGTGTCTATAGCCCATCTTTTTCCATGACACCAGTCTCACTAAATACCCTAATTCCAACCACCTCATGTAAGCAGTTCCTGGCTTGAGAGCATGTTGGATGGTGAGAAACAGGCTCTGTGCTCCTGAAAATCACCCCTGTGCCCTGGTAGGCATTTGAGCCAGGGGTTCTGTTTTTCAGGCCTAGGTACTACGGGATCTTCTTAGGTCAAGGGATTTGAACAACAATCTCTCTGCTTTTAACAACCATGATCCCTCCTGATCCTTACAGTCTCCCTAGGGTCACTGATCCCCAAATTTGATATTGATATGTAATCAACTCTAGCAGCGGGAGGGGAAGGACACCCACAGGCTGGGGGTCCACAGGGAGCCACTGCAACAGTCCTTGTTAGAGATGACAGGTTCTGGACAATGGAGAGCAGGGGAGGACTGGACAGGTTAAGGACTCACCAGGATGTAGTGGCTCAAAGGACCAGGTTGAAGGGAGAGGGCAGAGTCTATGAAGACAAAGCTGTGTTATTCAGCAGTAAGTCACTTATTCTGGTCCTCAGCCACTCCTCAGAAAGTTTGGATAAGTTTCTTGATGTAACATCCGGGGCCTCTCATGGTACTGTCCATTCCTGCCTCTGTGACCTAGCTCGTACTAATGCTATGTACAGTTATAGTCACACAGTGACCCTGGTCCTATGTGCTTTTGTATGCACAGCCCTGCTTTTGTGTGCCTCTGTGCCTTGGCACATGCACTTCTATCTATGGAATGCTCTTTTCCACACTGTTTAAGCTGTGTGAGCCAGATCATGTTGAGCAATGCCTTTGTGAAACTGTGCTGATTCTGCCACTAAGTGCTTCCCCAGGGCTTTTATCCGTGCCCCTTAGACTGTCCAATACCCCTTTTTCACTCCCAGCTCTGAGCCCAGGCTGGACGCAGACCAGGAGCCCCATGAGGAATATTGATTTGATTGGCAGATCCAACACACTCCACTGAATGACAGAATTGCACTCCCTTTCATTTTAGGACAGTTTGAGGCTAGGCCAGGCTGGGACAGAGGCCACATAAGAGTAGGAAGGACATAGAGCTGGAAAATCTCACAAAGACGTTCGAGTCACAGGGTGAGGTCCTGTGGCCAGTGACAAGGTCTTGAGCAATCATGCAGACCGTGAATAATGCAGCCTGGACCACTTTCTCCAAGCCCTGAAGACTTAGTTTGGGTCTTCTCACACTTGTTGTGGTTAAGAAATCACCCCCAAGTGTTTTTTCTGTGCAGCTGTTTACCCTGATGACGTTAAGTCACTTTGCTTTTCCCAGGATCAGTATTGGAATTGGACAAAGCTACAGAGGCTCTGGGCTTAAACCCAGAAGTAAAGCTGGGAAAAGGTCAGGAGCCAGTCCAGACTCTGCAGTCCAGAGTCGTGGGGGACATGGAGCGGGGCAAAGAAGCTCTTTCCTTCTCTCTGCCCTTAGATCAGGTTCCCAGTACTTATCTGTATGAAGGGATCCATGGGTCCACCTGGAAGGGACATTCGAGCCCCCTCCTTCCTGAAATTTACAAACCCTACTTCACAGGGCTCTGAGAACCCTTCATGTCCTCTGACGCTGCTGGGAGGGAGGGTGGAGTGAGGCAAGAGCAGAGTTAGGGGATCTGTTAAACACATGGCCTACTGCATAAGCATTTGTTTGAAGGAATTGTCCTACTCCCTTTATTTGCAGGAGGCTGAGATCAAGAAGGGGCCTTACTTACAGAGAGAGGGCCCCTTTCCAACTGTCCTGTGCCTGTGGTTCTGGGTTCCTCACTATTTCTTGCTTTGTATAATTTTATCAACTTCTAAGGGCTGCTCTAAGCCAGGCACCATGAGACATTGAAGGGTGAGTGGAAAGAATTAGTGGGTAGAACTCTCCAGAAGGCATCTGCTGAAATTCACCTTCTTGGTAGGATGGTCACCCACCTAAAATGAATTGGTCCAGAGCCAGGATGACTTTACACTGGTAGGTAGATGAAAAAGAGATTCTATGGAAAGAAACCTCACAGGGTGATCTGATCATAAATTCCTAACTAGGCATGTTAAAGTGGGTAGTCAGGACCCAGGCATATCACTTCTTTAGTAAAAAGTTTTTCTTTGCCTTAAGCAAGCTCTGCATCTGGGCTAACACACCTTGGAAATAAACTGTAACTACCCTTGATAGAACACATAATCTTGTTAACTATTCTGTAATCTGATCCTCACCTGGCTTTCTCCCACTTTCATGTAAACTTCCTTACTTCCCTTTTTAATTCCAAATAGATAAAAGAAGCTACCAACTGTCATTTTTTGGAGGCATTTATTTCAGTCTGTTGAGATCTTCCGTCCACATGTATTCTGTTTGGCTCAAATAAAATTTTTATAAAAATTCTCCACAGGTTTGAACATTCTTACATCAACAGTGGTTCTCCACCCTGGCTGCACATGGGGGAGCTTTGAAAACTCTCACCGCAGCAGGTCCAGTGTAACCAGTATGGCACGTATGGTGATCACTGGGAGTTGTTAAACTCCTTTGGTGATCCGGTGTGCAGTCAGGGCTGAGAGCCATCACTTTAGAAGACAGCTGCATGTCCTTGAGCCTGGGGCCACCAGAAGCCATCTTTGCCTATTGTCACCTCCAGAGAGGCTTCTTCTCAGGGGAGCACACATGAGGACACTTCCCCAGTTAGAAAGGGTCAAAGGGCAGCTATCCCAAGACTACAGGAGCCAGCTCCATTCCCCGTAGAGCTACAGGCATTGTTCTATAGTCTATGCACTGCACACAGGTGTCCAGTAGAGGGGGGAGTGGGCCTGGGTTTGGACTCTGCTGGCTTGCCATCTGGTCTAGCATGGTAAAGGGGATTTGCTGCCAGAAGGGCAAACTTTTCTTTAATTTTTACCCAGGTGCCATATAGATAGTAGAGCCCTGTTTTTTTGTTCCAGAAGCTGCGGAGAGGATGGAGTGAGCTCTCTTGGGAGGCAGGGGAAAACATCACTACCTTGACCCAGTGGTCACAAGCACCAGTGTCCCTTGACTTCTGGAGTGCTGTCTGCCTCTATGGCCAGGTGTGTCATGTGTGTCCATCCAGTGGTGTGCTGGACCAGCTGGCTGACACCAATAGCTGTGAGGGCTCATTATTAAATTTCCCAGGTATTTTGCAGTCAGTTGTTTGACACAGATATCATTAGAAATTTAATTATATAAACTTACAAGTAGATAAGTTATATTAAAAAAACAAAGGTAATATATACTCAACACACATTACTTCCTAATTATTTGATTTTTCTATTGTCTACATTCTTACATTATTCATATCTATCTGTGTGGTGCTAACACTATTTGTAAGGGCTGATTTTGAGTGTCATCTTGACTGAGCCATGGGATGCCCAGATGTTAAGTCAAGCATCATTCTGGGTGTGTCTGGATGAAATGAACATTTGAATCAGTAAAATGAATAAAGCAAATTTCCCAACCTGATGTGGGTGGGCCTCTAGTCAGTTGGGGGCCTGAAACAAACAAAAAGGCTGAGCCTATAATATATATATATTCCAAATAGATAAAAGATAAATATATATATATATATATATATATATATGGATAAGTATATATATATTTCCCCTCTGCCTTGGTAAAAGAAAGGCTCACCCTTCTGGCAGCAGATCTCTCTCTCTATCCCCCTCCATCTCTATTTTCATCTCTCTCCTATTGGTTCTGTTTCTCTGAAGAACCCTAATACAAGTACACACTAAGCTGCTACTATACATCTCTTCCCAACTTCATGTTAGTGGTTTGAAATTGATGGTGATGGGAGTATATACAGCAAGAAAATCAGCTAATGCTATCAATCAGAACTTTTTTTTTCTTCTGGAGAGCTGGTTGTTAGACATTTGAGCACATTCACTCTGTGTGCCTCGGTCACTGGAGACTCCCCACTATGGGCAGAGAGTGCTAGCCATCCACCCAAATCTGTCCTCCACTTCATCCTAGGCACACACAGCTGCTTGACATTCTCCTAACTCCTTGCAGTCTGCTGGGACTGTATCCTGGCCCTCGTTTATGAGCAGATGTGACATGGCACTTCCTGGCCTGGCCTGCAAGTGCCAGGGGGACTCCTTCCCTCGACACTCCTTTAGAGTGTCATCTATTTCTGGTGGACTAGGATGGGACTATCTTGGAAGTACCATGGAGAAGATGGCAGAGGCCCCATAGTCTGTCTCCTGAATGACCTAGTGGAGCCGAGTCCCCATTGTCAACTTGGAAACATCTCAGATGGTTTTAAGAGGGAGAGCCATTACATAGTTAGTCTTCTTTGTTACTACAACTGACCATACCACCTGATAAACACTCTGCCTGCCCTTTTTCACCTACCAGACTTTGATGCATCCTTCTGGCCCTACTTCAGCATCACCTCCTTGCTCAGTGCCCCATGGTTAGGGTTTGGTACCTTTCAAAAAAAAAGATTTTATTTATTTTTAGAGAGGGGAAAGGAGGGAGAAAGAGAGGGAGAAAGAGAGGGAGAGAAACATCAATGTGTGGTCGCCTCTTAGGTGTCCCCTACTGGGGACCTGGCCTGCAACCCAGGCATGTGCCTGCAACCTAGGGAATTGAACCAGCGACCCTTTGGTTTGTAGGCTGGCACTCAATCTACTGAGCCACACCAGCCAGGGCAGAGTTTGGCACCTTTAATATCTCCCTATCACCTATGCTGAAGACCAAGAAATTTTCTAAAAGGTCTTTTGCCCGATCTGATTAAGACTTTACCTGTAATTTAAATATGTAAAATTTAAAGTACCCATAATTATTATCCATAATTAAAAAATGAACCCAAAACTTAATTATAAACCATAATTTAAATATAAACTATAAACAAAACAGTATGCTAAATTTAAAATATCTTTTCGAGAGTTTTTCATTGTAAAATTGTGTGGGATTCATCCAAGGTGAACTTTTCTGCCACTTTTTGTGGACTTACTTTGCTGGTGCTCTAAGCATAGCCTTGGCTTCGCCTTTGGGCACTTGGGAGCTGCAAGCTGCTGTGTTTCAGAGGGCAGGGCCACTCTCCTGGCCTCAGTCATGTTGCCTTAGAGTTAAAGTCTGTCTCTGTCCTTTGGCCCGATGCCTCCTCCAGATGCTTAGCTTAGTTTTTAGTTTTAGCTTTGCCCATGCATTACATTCGTGGTTCACTCTCCCATATTTAGCCCAGGCTTCCAAAAGGAGTCTGGAACCTTAGACTCATACTTTTTTTGGTCTTTGGTGTCCTGTGATCTTAAGCAGAGAGTTAGAAGGGCAAAGAAACACCAGGCCAGAGCAAGAGGGTTCAGACCACATTGCATAGGCTTTGCTTGGAAAGGCCCTGAATTATGACCTGTAGCCCCAGACATATTTTCTAGAATTCTTCCCACAGCCCTCATCTGGGGGAAGGTGGCTTTGGGGTACTGAGTTGGTACCAATACCATAACCTTTTGTCCCAAACTCTATTGTAGCATTTGTCACACATCACATTTAACTTTGCAATAGCTAGTATCCAGGCATTTGAAGAGGACATGCTTACTGTGTGTTGAATGGATGACAGAGTGGTGCACCAGCTGGGTTCTCTGGTGGCAGATGCTGAGATGAAAGCTTTATTAGGGATTAACACCTGTTCAGGGTGGGGTGGGAGGGGAGTGTGTGAGTTCGTACAAATGTGGCGGTGTCTCTGCCATCTTGCCTAGAAGCTTCAAAGCAGATGGCCCAGAAGAGGGGTCTGGCTTTGTTAGAGGTGGTTAGGCCCATGTACAGTGATTGGCTGGGACCCTTTGAGAGGAGCATGACCTTGGTTACTACTGCTTTGCATAGTTGTTGGCTGGGGACCACCCAAGTAGAGCATGAAGTAGGTTGGAAAGTTGAGGCTAACCATAAAAAGGATAACAACTGGTGGCTGGTCCTATTCGTTGCAGCAGGGCAGTGAGTTCTTCCTTGAAGGGAATCCTGAGCTGCTCAGCTGTGTACCACACAGGGATTCTATGGAGTTTGCAGGCCTTGTTTTTAAGCCTCTGTAAACATTGCTCAACGTGGACAACTGTCTGGGCTCCAGATTCCATTGGGCAGTGCTCAGATAAAGATTTTACTCTGCTACAAAGTCTCACTGTGGGTTTCTCAGAAAGAGAAAGCTTTTATTAGAGCAGGGTGTCAAATTCATTTTCACCAGGGGCCACATCATCCTCATGGTTGCCTTCAAAGGGCTGAATGTAATTTTAGGACTGTATAAATGTAACTACTCCTTAACAGTTAAGCGAGAGCTTGGCAATGCCACTGGGTAGAAACAAGGTGCCAGGCCAGATAAAACAGGGTGGAGGACTGGATTTGGCCCTTGGGCCTTATGTTTGCCACCTGTGTGTTAGAGTGTGTGAAACCAGCAATGGGCCTAGCCCTGCCATGAGGGTGTGGGATTTACTCAGGAAACTGTAAGAGGTGGTAGGAAGAATTCCAGCCCATGGTGCCTGACACCCTGAGCCAGGCAGGGTCCCCTGCTGAGTTCCTGCTTCTAACAGAGGCTGAGTTCCTGCCTCTGAGAGGCTGAGAGGACAGAGGGAAATATGACCTCACTGGTGGGTTTCTGGGTCCTGGGAACATGAGATACTTAGGTTCCAAGGAGCTGTCACCTTTCCCCTGAAACAGGGGTTGGGGAACCCAAGTTACAGCTGCTATTGACCAGCCCAGGCTCAAACGGCAAACCCTGATCTCACATGGGTCCAACAAGGAAGCAGGTCTGAAATGATCTCCCTTCTTTAAGAGTTAGATTTTAGAAAATGATGAATCACTACTTTGGTTAGTTTTGCATTATTGAAAAAACAAATCTTGTCCCTTGTGAAAACACCTGCTTGTTGTGGAAAGGCAGGGACTGGAAGAGATGGAAAGAATGGAAATTTCCCAAGCATCTTCTCCTTCAAACACATCTCTCAACAAGGTCAAGATTCCTCCTATGCTTTCCTCCTGTGGGCAGACCAGCTGTCTGGTCTGTGGGCACATGGATTCCATCTGCTTTTCCAACCCTTTCCCCTCCTCTGCATCTTTAATCCCTCCCTCTCTCACCGGTTCTGTTCTCTAAGTTGACTAACACATACATGTCTTCCCTACACTCAGAATGACACCTTCCCTTCACCTCATTTGTGCAGTGAAATGGAATTTGTTTGAGGCAGTACAACATCCAGCTCCTTCTGTTTTGGAGCAATCCCCCACCATCTCACTCTTTGGAAGACATGAGGAACAGATCTGCTCTGTCCCTGCATGTGCCCCTGCTTAGTTTTGATCTAATCTTGAGTATGTCAGGAAAAGTTTGAGAGATGGTTTGAATGGACTTCTCAGAACTAGTGGCAGGGACAATGTCCCACATGATGACTGTGCCTTCCAGCATGGAGGAGATGCTCTGACCATGCATATCTGAGAAGATAATCCTTATGACTCTTGCTTTTTAGGCCCTCTGTAACTACTATCATTCTTGTCCATTTTCCAAGCTTGGTTCTCCAGCTCCCAAAGGATTTTGTAAATCTCTGATAAACTTCCAGTAACTTCCCCTTTCTGACTTTAGCTGATTTGGGTTGCCTTTCTGTGACCTCAAAACACAGAATTCTAACACCCATATCATGCCTCTCAGCCCATGTTTTCATATTCCTCTTCTCTCTCACTTCCTAATCTTTCTAATTAAACATTTGCCCATTTTCTCACAGATGGCATTTCCTTCCTTATTTCCCCAATTATGCCATTAAGCTAATCATTCTATGTCTCAGACTGGAAATCACAGGCGATCCTTCTGGACCATGATTCCACCCTGTCATTGTATTTCCTGGGTGAGGCTCTTGCTTCTTGTTAATCATAGCCAACAGTAATCTTAGCTCACTCAGAAGGGACTGCTGGATGAGGCCCTCTTGCTCTGGCAAACACTTCTTTCCTTCTAACCTTTATTTTCAAACTCATCTATTTCACAGTTCAGAAGCCTAGGTGTCCCCTTTGCCCTACATGGTATGTGGTACACACTTACTTTCTTACTTTAGGCTGTAGTGGGAGGACATAGTCAAAGTACTGGCAAAATTATCCTTTCAAAATGAAGGGGCAATGAACACATTCTCATATAAACAAAAATTGAGACAAATTATTGCTAGCAGATCTGCCCTATAAGAAATGTTAAAGGGAGTCCTTCAGGCTGAAATGAAAGGATACTAGATAGTAACTCAAATCCATATAAAGAGATGAATACTAGCAAAAATAATGATATATAAATATTTAAGACATTATTAATGTATTTTTCTTATTAACTCCTCTTTTTCTTACCTGATTTAAAAGATAATTACAACAAATGAAAATGAACTCACAACAACCCAAAACTTATGGGACACAGCAAAGGCAGTCCTGAGAGGGAAGTTCATAGCGATACAGGCCTACCTAAAAAAGATAGAAACATTTCAAACAAACAACCTGACTCTAC